>JANTNU010000002.1:31479376-31503756 GCA_024752395.1 Erythroxylum havanense
AATAAGTCAGTTTGTAAAATCAACAGACTGGAATTAATTGTATTTATGAAAAGGGCCTCGAGGCCAGTGCATTGTTTTTGTAAATTGTTTTCCGCATATATGCGCGTTAAAAAAATTTACAATGAGTTTGTTTGGACTGAGTGATGTAGCACACCACCCTCGCGGGGCACGGACTCGGATATCACCATCGATGTCGGGTTCGGGTCTTGCGGGAGTGGGGTGTTACAAATGGTCTCCTCGAAGCCTTCTAAAGTCAAGAGGTTAGTAACAACAATTCCAATTCATGCTAGAGTTTCCAAAGTAATTGATTACAAGTCTTGGATTACTACTGGCAGAGGTATAGACATAATGCTTCAATACTTTCCTACTTATCTCACTAACCCACTTTTGAAGAATAAAGCAATTTGGAATCGCTTTCTCCAATTCTTCCTATTTAGAAGCTATTAGACCATGTCTTCTCTTTATTCCTAGGTATAATATTATGTAAAAAGGATCATTGATGCCTAAAGTCTCTTTCACCATATGGCTAGCTGCTACAGGGAGATTGAAAACAAAAGACTAGCTTAAGGTTTCCATTGATTAGGTTTGTTGCCTTTGTAATTTAGTACGTGAGACAACTTTTCATCTATTCTTTCAATGCTGCTATTCTTCCTCCATTTGGGATAGAATGCTTCACATTATGGATCTAGATTGTTCTCATAGCAATTAAGATGAAATCCTAATAATGGCAGATAACTAATACAGAAATTGGAAAAAGATCAAATATGCCTAACCATAAGCCTAAGCCTCGGTTGCTCTTTGTATTCTATACGAAAAGAAAGGAACTTAAGGATTTTTAGGAATATCAAAACTAACAAATATGCTCTAGCTCATAGAGTTTGTTATTGGATAAGAGATATTCTAGTTGCACATGAGGTCACTCATAACTTGAGCTCCTCTTTGAGAAGATGGAACTAGGTTTGAAAATGTTGTCTCTTAGTAATCTTAAGGCTCTTGTAAAGTCTTTATTTGGTTGTATCTTTTGACAAATCTGCCTTGTAATTAGCTTCCAGTTGCCTTTGTAGGCTTATTAATGAATTCTTTTTCATAAAAAAACCACGCAAACATACAAATGAAGTGTTCATATAAATTTTTATAAAGTTTGCAAACCCTCTAAAAACTCTATTGAACATTACCTCAAAATTTAATAAAGAAATGATAAAAGGTAATATCTAAATAAAAAACTCTTTTGAAATATGATTGATGATTTATGATCTACTCTTATTACCAGTTGCCTTATATTATATACTTTATGCTAGATTTCAACCATCTTTTACAAATTATACTATTTTTGAAACTTTGTTATAGAAAAGCAAGAGCATAAAACTAATATTATATCTAATAGGGATTATATCAATGGTACTTAGGTCAGTTTTGTTTATTGACAGACTGCCCTGATAGTTTATGGTTTAGAAAATTTAGAATGCAGGGAAAATAAGTACATGTGCTGTAACTAAAAATTTGCAGGCTTCCCATTACAGTCTTCAGTCTTATTTCCCTTCGTCTTCTTTCTATCAAATCCTTCTGCTATCAAAATAATTGCCTTACGTATAAGTTGTGACCCTCAGCACTATAATATGATGTGATACAAGAGGCTGATGGATCAATAGAAGAAAAGAAGTGATCTTATTGGTATACATTAACAAGTTTTGGGCCAAGGAGACAAGTATTTCTCCATCACTGCAAACAAGTAGATCCTAAGCTAACAGCTGGGGCACTAGCTTTTCATCCTAAGCTACAGCTGGGGCACTAGCATTTCAAAGTTTGGAGGTTAAAACAGATTATCTGACCGACTTGAGGATGGCATTCAGCACGGCTTCTTTAGTTGGCAAAGCTGGAATGGCACCTCTTTGAGTCACGGTCATTGCACCGCAAGCATTAGCAAATTTGAGGGCATCCCTCAATTGCTCCTCATTCTACAAGATAAATAAGCAAGTGTCAAAAGTATACTGGTATGTCCAAGTCACTAACTACAACGCAAGGAAAAGTTATCTAACCAGTACTGGTGGATGGGAGAAAGGGCATTGGAATATAGAAACAGAACAGGAAACAAATCTTTGAATCGAAGCTGTTAATTTTTTCCTGAATATCGGCATGCTATGAATGTGAAATTTGATTAACATCAACTAACATAAATTCGGTCTTGCCGACCTACTTTTTTCAACTATTACATACAGATAACCTTTAATAGAATTCACATATTAATTTAATTACTGCAAATTTCAATAAAACGCCATTGGCTGCTGAATCTCAGTCGTGATGAAAATTTCTTTAAAACCTGCCTTCACAATACCTTTTTTTATTTGTTCACAAGGAGGCTTGTGTATGAAGTAATTCTTCAAAAGTCAAAAACAGTAAGTAAACTTATGAGGAATAGGTCAATTCTGCACTGCTTTCTAAATAACCATCTACCAAGATATAGAGCCACAAGTTACATGTGATTGATTATTCTTTTTCATCTATTGTATAATGCATTAATATGTAAAATAACCTTAACTTATTATTATTTTGTTTCACCGCCCCAAATACAAATTATCTATCTTTTTAATCAAATTTCTTTGTCATGTACAGATATATTATTCCAATGAAAACGTTGGTGATAGTTAACAGTGAATCTGGATCCAAGAGGAAAGGTTATAGTTCCAATTTTCAGATTATAATTATTGTACCAGGGTTGTTGAAAATGCTGTCCTTTAAACAACATTTCTAGCTATGAATAAAGTATACTAGGTATGCAATCACATAGGTTCATATTTGTACAAAATATATATTCTAGCATTAGCTCACAAAATCTTAAATAAATGGCATTACCTCGAGTATGGACAAATCCACAGCCAACTTTGATAATAATCCAGCGACAAATGCATCTCCAGCGCCAGTTGTGTCAACGGCCTCAACTTTTAAACTCTCGACTCTCCCACTGAATTCCTGTAGTAGTAAACAAAGGCCAATGTACATAGCCATCAAAAGGTAGGACCATCATCAAGGTAAAATGAGCAGTTCAAACAGCAGTTGCAGAAATTTAGGGCATTCTGCAACATCACAATCTAACAAGTGCGAGTAATTTTTGTCATTGTTCTATAAACAAGTAAAATAGAATTTTACTAAAATCTTACAAGAACCTAATAAGCCCTTAAAACTTCAGTAGGAATCACTATACCGTTATTTTCACCTTGCACATGCATTTTGATAAACAACATGAAGGAGTAATAGTGACCAACCTTGTTGTTCATGAGAATATGGATAATTGGCTAAACCTAATACTTCATTTCCCATAAAATACCATTTGTAATAATACGTCAAATAATATCAGATTATTTAATATGTTGTAATAAGTAAATTTTCCTTAATACCTAATGCCAATTTTAGTACGTTATTTTGTTGGGCATTTAATTCACATTCTTGATAAATAACAAAGCTTAGGTCCTTCTCACATAGATAACCAAGTTGTGCAAATATAAACTTAGGTAACTAAGAAAGAGAGAGCTGGGACTTACTTTGGTGTAGTACCTGCAACCATGTGGACCCTCAGTTACGAGAAGTAATGTAAGGTTTGGATGAAATAACTTACGAACTACAGCATCATCATATGGATCTTCTTCTTTGGTTAAGAAAGTGAGTTCTTCTGCACTTATCTGAAGACAGTTTAGTGCTTTCATTAAAAGTGCATGTAAAGTTCTACCTCCTTAAAATAGTACAGAAACAGGTGCTATGGAGGACAAGGAACTGAATCTGCATCTGAAAGAGATCAATACCTTAATAATATCAGAAATTTCCCAAATGCTTAGAATTCCTTCTCTCGCACTTTCCAGAGAAGGCCACAGGGGAAGCCTCAAGTTAGGATCATAGGAGAGAATAACACCAGCATCCTTGGCAGTTTTTGCCGCTGCAATGTGTGCTGACTTACACGGCTCTGTTATAAGACTTATAGAGCCATAGTGAAAGATCTTGGCCTGCCAAAGAAGGGAAAAAATGTTTTACAAATCAGAAATTAAATTAGAGGATGATGAAGGTATCCCGCTACAGCAGACAAGAGCATGCAAATTGTGAGAGTTACAGTCATCTTAGGTGGATGTATTTTAGTCAAACAACTGATAATATCATCCATTTCCATCTTTACTCTGTCAATGCATGTAAATAAAATTTGCAACCACGACCTTGTTCTTCATTACTGCTGGCATCACCATTTTGTTGTTTCAAAATATGTGAATATTCAATTATTTAATGCAAGACTGAAAAAGAGTTTGACTATGAAGAAGACAAAGAGTTACTGATATAATGGGCATGCTCACCCAAATCCATGAGCACGATGAAAGAATAATGCAATAAGTGGGACAAAATTAAGAAAAGCAAAAACTTGCTGTACCCAAACAAATGCGATAACAATTATTTAGTCCCCAAGATACTTCATTTTTTCACTTCCTCATTTCCTTCATATGTCAAAGGCTGTTTGACTGATCTAATCACAATTATCACGTACCTTCCTGATCAAATCCAAATCCAATTCCGCTTCTTGAAGCAACATATCTGCACTTGGATTGCGGTAGAACATAAATTCACGTTCTCCATCACTCCTCAATGTGACAAATGCTAAGGCAGTGCGTGCAGCAGGATCAAAGCGCATGCCTTCATTGTTGACATTATTCTCCTTCAATATATCAGCAAGCATGTATCCAAATTCATCTTCCCCAACCTGTATATATAGTTCAAGACATGAGACACCAAAGACAACATCCTGATACAAAAGATTCCTTGCTCACATACTCCAGGAGCCAGAGACGTGAAAAGCAAGCTTAGATGGAAGGAGTTAACCATGTGCACGTCCAGTCTTAAGAATAGGAGTTTCTTAGTAGTGTGCATAATTGTTGCACGTTATCCTTAGATCTAGAACTAGTAATTTTCAGATTTTATGTTATTATTTCTGTTGTTGAGTGTGTTGCAAATTCACAAGTAAAGATCTCATACCGAAAAAAGACATAAAAATGAAGTGAGTTATATACAAAAATAGGACTCATAACTCATTGCTTTAAGGTTTTAGGATGAAATATGATGTCCTAGTTGTATATGAGTTTACTTGGATTTGGTACAAGTTCTCTCCAAACCCCCTCAAAACCCTTCATTAGTATCAGAGTTAGGTTGGCGGAGTCCGATGAATAGAGATTCATGAATTTAAGTCAAAAGAATGAGTGATTCATGAAGCAACTCAAATGACTTCATATAAGCTATATGTTGAGGAGAAGATAGTTTGATATGGATAGATCCAATGGTGAGGGGGGATGTTGGAAATTCACAAGTGGAGCAATGCCACACTAAGAAGCATAGACACAGACACGGACACGGGACACGACACGGACACGGACACGAGGACACACCAATTTCTAAAATTTGGTGGACACGGACACGGCATATATATATATATTATAAAATTTAGAATTAAGAAAACATTCAGAATTCATAGTATAATATATATTGATTGATGTGTTTCAAGACTTCCAACATCTTGATATTTTATACATATTTGGTACTTTATAAGTCCCTCTCAAAAAAACATGGAGCATATATTCTATGAAGCATATTTTTCATTAAGCAATGTCCGAGCGGTCTCTAGATGTGTCCGAGTTGTGTCCACCGTGTGTCAGTGAGTGTCCGACACGGACACGTGTCCGACACGCGGACACGGCTCCATTTTGCCGTGTCTGTGCTACATAGATGCCACATCAAAAAGAGACATAAGAATAAAGTGAGTTTTATATAAAGATAAGACTCATAGCCTATTGCTTTAAGGTTTTGGGTTGAGAAATAATCTCTTGGTTGTATATGAGCTCGCTTGGATTTAGTCTAATTTCTTCCTAGACTCCCTCAAAATACTTCATTGGTATTAAAGCCAACTTTAATTCTATAATTTGATTAAAATTGTTTGATTACTAATGAAAATTATGGAATTGATTATGCAAAAGTTGCAAATCCTAATCCTACATTCAAACTATAAAGTAAAAATTTGAAAAAGTTTTAATTGAAACCCAAAAACTCATAATTTTAGAAATTCATTAAGATTATGTGAATATGTTCATAGCTCCTGGTACCATAACCCTTAATCCATAACACAATAATCTAGTGGGAATTTGTGACTACAACTATTTGAAATTTGCAATCCTTGTCAAGGATTATAAGCTTTTGGAAATTTCAGCAAGTTTTGAACCCTTAGAATCTCGCAACCACTTATTGGCTTATGAAACTCAGTTCAATAAAATTTGCAAACAAGAAGCTAGCTTGATGTGATATTGGTTTTGTGGATTGTTGTGGTCAGCGTTGTTTTATTTTGAGTGGAGATGTTCAATAAGTTATGAAAAATCATGCACAACAAAGTTAATCAAAACAATTTTAACATTTTTAAAAATTTGGGTTGTCATGATGTGTTGTTAAACGTCAATCTTGATTTATGAATATTGTTGTAAATACCCACATGTGAGTACCCACATTGAAGAAAGAGTAGAAAGAATACTAATATATAAGCCTAGTTGACTACTCTACCTATTACCAATTAGTTTTAGAATAGAACCTAACTTAGGCTTGTGTGTGGTCTAACTTTCCTCTTCATGTGGGCTCGTAGGTCCATCAAATTTAAAATGGTATCAGAGCCAATGAATATCTTAGCCTATTGTTTGCCAAGAATGGCAACTGGAGAAGGATTTGAAGTCTACATTGAGCAAGTGGCCCAGCAGCATTGTTTGCCCAAGAGGGGACCTATGTGACTTCAATCAAAAGTTCAACCCTGATGAGGATTGTTTACACATCTCTCCAAATTACCCAAGTAAAAAAGGACTAAATGTGAGGAGGAGTGTTGAGAACACCCATATGTGAGTGTCCCACATCCAAAAAAGAGGGAAAAGAAAACTAACATATAAGCATAGTGGACTATCCCACCTATTGCCAATTAGTATTAGGATGAAACTTTACTTAGGCTTGTGTGTGGTCTAACCTTATGTGTTGTTGAGATTCTTGCATTTATCATTTCCATCTCTTCATACTCTTTTAAGTACTGTTTTCTATTGCTGCTATTGTCCCTATCACATCCTCACTCACAATAGAAAAGTAATAGTCAAAAACAAAAACATCTTAGGTTACAAGCTTTGTTTATATATACACCTAAGTATAGTAACAAACTCCATTAAATATAGGGAAATCTGTATCTTATTCTAATCCCCAGAAATCAGGGATTTATATGATCTTTATAACTACACAATCTTTCCAAATAATACTACATAATCTGACACTCTCCCTCAAGCTAGTGAGTGGATATCTTCCATCCCAAGCTTGCCAATACTATCTTGAAACATTGTGCTTGTCAGTCCCTTTGTAAGTACGTCTGCCAACTAATCCTTGGTTGACAAAAATGGAGTGCATATTAAGCCATTGTCCAGTTTTTCCTTGATAAAGTACCTATCAACTTCAATATGCTTTGTTCGATCATGTTAAACAGGGTTATGTGCAATGCTGCTGGCTGATTTGTTATCACAGTACAGCCTCATGGGTCCTGCCCATTTTATTCTTAAGTCATCTAGGATAATCTTCAGCCAAAGTAACTCATATTTCCAACACCATAGATTTGAATTCTAACTCTGCGCGCTTGATCTTGCTACTACATTCCGCTGCTTACTTCTTCATGATACAAGATTACCATCTAGGAGTATATAGTAACTAGATGTTGATCTCCTATCGACTAAAGACCCTGCATAATCTGCATCGGTATAAGCCTCTAATGTCATACCTGTGACTGTTTGTCGCTTAAACAGAATTCCTCTTCCTGGGCCACCTTTCAATTATTGTAGTATGATGCTATTTACTGCCTTGAGATGTGATTCTTGAGATTGTGCATGAATTGACTAACCGTGCTCACTGCAAATGCTATATCTAGTCTTGTGTGTGCCAGATATATCAACTTTCCAACAAGCTTCTGATATGATCCTTTATCTACCATTGGATCTTCTAAAGCATCAAATAATCCATGATTGAATTCAATTGGTGTCTCCAGTAGTTTACAACCTAACTTTCTTGATTCTTTCAACAAGTCAAGTACATACTTTTGTTGAGAGATGAAAATTCCTTGATTTGAGTGAGCTACTTCAATGCCTAGGATGTACTTTAACTTTCCTAGCTCATTGATATCAAATTCCTTCAAGAGATATTGCTTTAGATTTTTCATCTCTTCTACATCATGACTTGTCACGATGATATCATCTACATAAACTAGCAATACTGTGACTCTGCTTATATCCCAATGAAATCATCACCTTAACAAACCTCTCAGACCAAGCTCATGGTGATTGTTTGAGCCCATAAGGGCTTTCTTTAGCTTGCACACCATTCCCTTTTTAGATTCAAATCCAAGAGGAACTTTCATGTAAATATCCTCTTCTAGATCACCATGGAGGAACGCGTTCTTAACATCAAATTGTTGCAGATTCCACTCAAGATTAGCAACTAATGACAACAGTATCCGTATCATGTTCATCTTAGCAACAGGGGCAAATGTCTCTAGATAATCGATGCCATAAGTTTGAGTGTAACTTTTAGCCACCAATCTGGCCTTATATCTTTCCATCGTACCATCAATCTTGTATTTTATGGTGAAAATACACCTAACTAGTTTCTTCCCTCTCAACAATTCCACTAACTCCCATGTCTTGCTCCTCTCAAGGGCCTCCATTTCGGTCTTCATAACATCGTCCCATTTTTTGTCTCTTAATGCCTCAGTTAGATTTCTCGGTATGGGAATTGTATGCAGATTGGCTAGGAAAGCTCTATGTTTTTGGGATAGATTCTGATAAGACATGAAAAAAGACAATGGATGTTTTGTGCAGGTTCTTGTTCCTTTCCTAAGTGCAATTGGTAGATCTTTACTACTTTTTTTTCTGGTTCATCTGCTGGTTCAAATGGCTCAACACTTGGCTCACCACCTGGTGTGACATTGTCAGTTGGTTTGAAAGTGATTTCTGAAATTTGGGCAACAACATGAATGGGAGACTACACTTGTGCTGGTCGAGAGACTGGTATCTTCCTCCAACAATAAACTTGCAGTGGATGCATGTTATCTTGATTTCCCATATCTTTCATCATTTCAACAGATGTGGCTGACTCAATTGAGGGAGAAATGGATTCTACAACGGTTATAGGTATAGGTTGAACAAAACCAAGATCAGGAAGAAACATATCCTTTGCTTTATCTTCACTCAAGGTCTCCCCCTGAAGAGAAGTGTGCTGAAATAAAGGTTCATTTTCAACAAAAGTAACATCAGCTGAAACACAAAATTTTTTAGAAGGTGGATGAAAACATTTATAACCCTTTTGTATAGAGGAATATCCAATAAAAATGCATCGACGAGCACGTGAATCTAATTTGCTCCTATTGTGAGATTGAACATGAACAAACGCAACACAGCCAAAGATTCGAGGTATACGTCTGTTTGAAGCAGAAAAATTTGGGAAAATTTTTATGAGAATATCAATTGAACTTTTGAACCCAAGGACACGTGTTGGAAGTCGGTTAATAAGATGGGCAACAATTAATACGGCTTCACCCCAGTATTGTTTGAGAACATTTTTGTGAAACAACAATGCTCTAGTGATCTCTAGGAGATGTAAATTTTTTCGCTCAACTAAACCATTTTGTTATGAGGTGGTAATACATGAGGACTCATGAATAATTCCTATTTTCTGAAAAAAAAATGGAGAAAGGGTTTGATTGAAATAATCCTTGGCATTGTCTAATCAAAATCTCTTAATTTTTACATCAAACTGAGTATTGATCATGTGGTAGAAGTTAGAAAAAACAGTACTAACATCATATTTATTTTTCAAAAGGTAAAGCCATGTGACTCGGGTACAATCATTAATAAATAAAACAAACCACCTAACACCGGAAACATTTGGGGTGGTTGAAGGCCCCTAAATATCACTATGAATGAGAGAAAAAGGAACAAAGGTTTTTTTGCTGCTTATTAGAAAGGAAGCACACTTGTGCTTGGCAAGTTCACAGTCTTCACAATGAAAATTTTCAAAAGCAAGACCTTTAAATAAAGAAGGAAACATCAACTTGAGAACTCTAAAAGATGGGTCACCTAAACGATGATTATAAAGCCAAATTTTATCTTTGTTTGACATGACAAATTCACAAAAGAAGGATGTAGATAAGGGTTTTCCAACTTCTGATATACTGTGTTGTTTTTTGACGAAATAGAGACCGTCCGTCTAACTAGCAGATCCAATCATCTCCTCCGTGCCTAACTCCTGAAAGACAAAATGTGAAGGAAAAAAGATTACACTGCAATTTGAATATGTGGTTAATTTTTGAATGGAAATAACGCTTGCAAATAGCTTTGGAACATGCAGAAGAATTCTTAGTGTAAGGTCCTTGTTTATGTATATATCCCCTTGGCCAGCTACGGTGGTGATGGATCCATCAGCTATTGTGATCTTTTTATGGCTACAACTGGGGTTATAAGGGATAAAATGTTTGGAGGAACAAGTCATATGGTCAGTTGCTCTGGAATCAATCACCCACATGGGAGGAGAATTTCTTTCTAAGACATTAGAATTAGAGGAAGAAGAAATACCTGAAAACGCCAATGAACAAGTAGCTGTTCAGGTTGGCTTCTCAAAGGACTCCACAAAGGTTTTTAATTTCTCAATTTCTTCAGTGTTAAACTCAGGGATAGATTTTTTGGAATTTTCTTCATTAGTTGACGAAATGCTCACCATATGTGCCTGACTTTGGTCGTTCACACTTTGATTGGGCTTGCCATGAAGTTTCTAGCATTTCTCCCTGGTATGTTGATGTTTCTTACAGTATGCGCAGAATAGGGATTCTCATTTAAACGGTTTGGATGAGTCCCCTCTAGTAACTAATGTAGGATTGTTTGCCTCTTTCAATTATGTGGCCTTGGTAATGAGTGCAGAACCATCTCCTCCTTGAGATTTAAGCATAACATTTCGACGTCCCACTTCCACGGGTATAATAGAGATTGTCTCATTTAGAGATGGGAGGTCTAGTTTTCCTAAAATCTGCATCCTTACAACGTCAAATTCCACTTTTGATCCTGCCAAAAAATCATAAATATGATTCTTTTCTACAAAACGCTTCAAAATTGCTGCATCTTCACTACAACACATTTGGATGCATTGATAATGATCCATCTCTTGCCACAAGCTTTGTAAGAGACTCGAATATTCAGTAACAGTCCAAGTCTCCTGTTTAGTAGCTGAAACTTTTGTCTTGATCTCATAGATCTGTGAAACATCATTAACCTTGGAATATGTTTGCCAAATAGCTTCCCAAATCTCCTTGGTAGTTCTGAGGAACATAAATGTGTCACTAATCTCTAGCAACATCGAGTTCCATAACCAGGACATTACCATGGAGTCTTGTTCATCCCACGTTGCAAATTTGGGATCGTCTTGTGACCACTTCAAATAATTCTTCCCAGTCAATCGATATGCAGCTTGAATGTTCTGCAAATCTCCGATTATAGCAGCAATAGTATTCTCAAATGTAGGGCTGGTGATTTCGGCAGAACTTCTGGGTGATTCTGACATGATTGATTAAGTAAGACTAAGGATAAGAACAGGAAAAGGAACAAGGAAATATGAGAGAGAAGGCTAGAACGACGAGAGGAACAGTGGAGATGGATCTCAGTTGGCATGACCAGAACAAAAGAAAAAAAACAAAGTTTTAGTAGGAAATAGCCAACAGCTTTGATACCATGTCGAATATTAGCAGAGAAGAATAAATTTCTTTCTCATATATCTTAGGTTACAGCGTTCGTTTATATATACAATTGTCTAACCTAAATATAATGACAAACTCCCTAAAGTATAGGGAAATACAATTGTCTAACCTAAATATAATAACAAACTCCCTAAAGTATAGGGAAATCTGTATCTTATTCTAATCCCCATCAGGGATTTATATGACCTCTATAACTATACAATCTTTCCAAATAATACTACATAATCTGACATGAATTTTTATTATTGTAGGATGTAAATTAGGAACCCTTTTCTACTAAAATAAGGGTTCTAAGAACTATATATATATTTATATATGTATGTATGTATGTATGTATTCAACTCTTCACCAAGAATAAGCATTTTGAAATTTTTTCTACAAACTTTGGTTTTCAACTAGAAGGTGTAATGCTTTCTCCTAATAGTGATTCTTAGACCTTATGAGTGATTTCTAATTTCCTACTATCTATTGTTTTTGTTCCTCACTAAATTCTAGCAAACCTAACCTAAATATTAGCCATATTATACCCTAAAATCTTAAGCCTAAATTTTCAACAAACAAACCTTAAAATTCTAGCTATACAAAGTCTGAAATTTCAGCATTCTTAGACAAAATTCAACCCTAAAACTGATATTCCAGCAGTGTAATATTAGCAATATTTCCTAATTTGTGGTTTTCAGCTACTAGTTAATAATTCTTCTATTTTTCCTACGTCAATGCAATTCGTGAAGAATCGTTTAAGCCTTCCCATTCTAAGATTCAATGACATTTACCAAGCTTTTTGGAATAATAGAGAACCTTAAGAATCCAATCATGACTTAAACAACTTCAACTAGAGTTTGGTTACGAATTCTGTGTATAAGTGCTTATTTTCTCTATTAGTGAATGCAGTAAATATATACACAGATAGGAGTACAGAATGGGCTAGATAATCTATACAGATACATAAAAATAATCCTAGAATATCTCTAAGATATTGATATCTAATCTAAAGAATTTGATTACAATCAGATTGTCATATTAAGAGATAATACATATCTTGACAACACTCTCCCTCAGGTTGGATCATAGATATCAATCTTGTCCAACTTGCTGATACATTCTTCAACACTTGTCTTTGAAATCCTTTGGTAAACACATCAGTTGTTTGCTTCTTTGTTGGGACATATGTTAGGCATATTATTCTGTCTTGTGTCTTCTCCTTAATAAAATATCGATCAACTTCAACATGCTTTATTCTCTCATGGTGGACTGGATTGTGTGCCATGCTTAGAGCTGCCTTGTTATCACAATAATGTTTTATAGGTGTCTCAAAATTGATTCTCAATTCTATCAACATTCTCTTGCACTAGATACTTTCGCAAATCCCTTTTGCAACAGCTCTTAGTTCAGCTTCAGCAATACTCTTGGCTACTACCTTTTGCTTCTTACTTTGCCACTTGACCAAATTTCCCCACACAAAAGTACAATACCCAATTATTGATCGTCTATTCTCTTCTAAACTTGCCCAATTTAAATCAGTATATATTTCGATTATTCTTTGATCTCCATTTTTGAATAATAATCCTTTTCCATAATTAGCCTTTAAATACCATAGGTTCTTATAAACTGCCTCAAAATGCTTCCTCCTTGGTGTATGCATGTAGTGACTTACAACACTCACGACAAAAGCAATATCTGGTCTAATATGAGAAAAATAAATCAATCTTCCCACTAGTGTTTGGTATTCTTCACAGTTAACAAGTTTATCCTCTTCATCCTCAAATTTTGTATTGTCAATAGGAGTGGTACTTGGTTTACATCCTAACATTCCAGTCTCTCTTAAGAGATCAAGAATATACTTCCTTTGCGAGATGTAAATCCCTTTCTTTGATCTCGCTACTTCCATGCCCAGAAAATACATCATTGCTCCTAAATCTTTAACTTCAAATTCTTTCCTCAAGGCTGTCTTGAGTCTTGTAATTTCCTCTGCATCATCACTAGTCATGACAATATCATCTACATACACAATTAAAATTGCCTTCTTACCTTGTCTAATTCTAAAAAACATTGTATGGTCTGACAGAGTTTTTGTGTATCATTCTGTTTTTAGGACTTTGGCAAATCTTTCAAACCAAGCTCGTGGTGATTGTTTCAGCCCATATAGGGATTTTCTTATTCTGCATCCTCTATTTCCTCCCTCATCAAACCCTGGAGGAAGTTTCATGTACACTTCTTCCTTTAGTTTGTCATTCAAGAAGGCATTTTTAATATCAAGTTGCTAAAGTGGCCAGTCGAAATTAGCAGCTACAAATAGCAATAGTATGATAGTATTTAGCTTGGCCACATGTGCAAATGTCTCCTTGTAGTCCATCCCATAGATCTGAGTATAGCCCTTTGCTACCAATTTCGCTTTATACCTCTCGATGGAACCATCAGCCCTATATTTGGCTATGAATATCCACCTACACCCAAGGGTTTCTTTCCTTTTGGCAGATCAACTTCTTCCCACGTTTCATTCTTTTCAAGTGCTCTTATCTATTCGAAACCTGCTTCTCTCCATTCTGAAACTTTAAGGGCTTCTTGAATATTTTTGGGGATGTCAATTCTATCCAGATTAGCAATAAATGCTTTGTATTGAGAAGATAAAGCATCATAAGAGACAAACCTCTCAATCAAGTGCATAGCACATGATCTAGATTTCTTCCGTAAGGCAATTGGCAGTTCTAAATCTGTGTTGTCTTCTTGATCCATACTACTTTGAACTTCTTCAGCTGGGACCAGCACTGGTTCAGAGATTGGTATAGCTTCAGGTATAGGAAGTGTACTACTTGCTTTCTTCTTCCGAGAGTACACCTTGAGTGGATGATCAAGTATAACAACTTCTGTATTTGGATATGTCTCTATGGGAGATGACATAGGTGTTGGATCTAGGGAGCCCACTTTTATAGGAGATCTACATCATGGGCCTAGTGAGAAAACATGCTCGTGAGCTTTGACACCACACTTCAACCCAGAACCTTAAGGCCTTAGGTTTATAGGTCCTTTCTACTTATATGTCCTTCACTAGTTCCATATCTTTCCAATATAGGATTCCCACTCACACTTGACATCCCAACAATCTCCCCCTCAAGTGTGAACTTTCATATTGGACTTGAACTTCCCCTTGAGCAAAAGTCTTTTTCTTAGCAGCTCGAGTATATGACGTCACAAAAAGTCCTACTCCACTGGTCTGAGCCCACCAAAAGTCTCCTTGCTCTTCTTCTTGGGGAAGCAACCACGAGATCTAACTATCATCTCCATACACGTCCCTTGCTAAACCATCGACTCTAATACCATGTAAATAAGAGCTTATTTTCTCTATTAGTGAATGCAGTAAATATATACATGGATAGGAGTACAAAATAGGCTAGATAATCTATACGGATACAGAAAGATAATCCTAGAATATCTCTAAGATACTGATATCTAATCTATAGAATCTGATTACAATCAGATTGTAATATTATGAGATAATACATATCTCGACCACAAATTCTTACTAAAAGGAAGTAGAAAATATCCATCTAATTCAACACTAGTGACCTTTATTGTTGAAGAGATTTAAGTACTTTAGTTCTAATGGAGAGTCTATTTAGAAATTAAAGTCCTACCTTGTTGAATGTAATCAGCACTTTAAGAAGGCAAGCTAGGTGCAATGATGAGCTAAACTTTGGTCACAAGTTCAAACCAGGAAAGCAGTCACAGTGATGAGACTACATTGAATCAACTCTTCCTAGATGCTAGAATCCAATGCTCACAAGCAATGTGATTCCTAATTTATTTTATGTTAAATTTTTTTGTTCTTGAAATCTGACCTTTGGTTAATTTTCAGTTTCTAGTTGTACACATTCTCCCCTCCACTTTGATATCCTAAACAATAGGTCACCCATATTGCAGAGCACCATTCAGTAAATATGTGAAATCTATCCTTTATACCACACTGTCACTATAAAATGTTCATGTACTTATTGCAAGTTCAATGCTTAAAATTATAGCAAGAAAATTAGATGAGTAGATAAGAATGACACCTTCCCAATAAATGCTGACGAGCCATCAAGACGAGCAATACCAACTGCAACATTTGCAGGCGCACCCCCTGGAGCCTTTTCAAAAGCAGGTGCATCAGCCAATGACAACCCACTGATGGTGGGGACAAAATCAATCAACATTTCCCCAAAGCAAACCACAAGGGAGGTATCCTTTGTTTCAAGAAAGCCATCACTTGATAAGACTTTACCTAGTAATTATAAACAGAAATGGAAAATTTTTTAGAAAAAATGAAGAGCCCAAAAAGAACCAAGGGACTATAAAAAGTTGTTCGAAGAAAAGTGAATGAGAAACTAGACATTGCACATCATAATGCTAGGAGAAACAAAGCCTTGTAAATTATCAACTTTGAAATAACCACAAATTAGACATCAACGACATAGAATCAACCACATATACAAAATAAAAAAGGCTAACACAATTGAACAGTCAATACACACAAGCCGCACAGTAGGCTAGAACTTGATTGCAGCATGCATTAGTTCTTTTCATCCCTAACTGGCATATGCATTTGGCTGTTGCATTTGGCCTCCAAATGCTCAACTACAGCCAAAAAAACTGCTTAGGCAAGCAAAGACGCTGTCATAAAGAAGAATTTGTTCCCAGAAATAGTGACATCATATCCCTTCTCTATTTTCCTGCAGGAGTTTTTGACATACTAATGTAGCTCAAGAAGAAACAGAATGAAGAAAAACTTAGCCAAGATAACCAAATAAAGTCAACTGCAAAATAAATGTATGGTTGCCACAAACCAAATATGATATCATATGAGGGTGAAACATCATAAAGCCCAAAGGATCTGGTCATACCCTTTCACAAATTTTACAAGAAAAACAGATTTTAACATACTATACCTCACATATTTGAAGGAAGACTACAGCCAACATGAGTTCATTTGGAAGAAAATTGTTCACTTGTGCTTTCTTTTCCCCAAGAAAGATGCACAATGATTTGACACAATGGTACTGAAGGTAAACTGGAGTATACAATGACAATTAAAAGATTCTGAGTTTTGTAGTCAATAATTGTTAAATATGTTAATTAAGAGATGGTATTATCTAAGATAGCGTAGATAGCACTTTAAAGTAGTTAGTATTCTACACAATCACATTGATTACTGTTGCTTCAACTCAATAGTAGGTTAATCCATGCACTCAATTGTTAATAATAAATAGAAGAACTAACAGAAGATCAAGTGAAGAAGTTAACTAAAATGAAAGGAACTGATTGGCCATGACAACAATCCCAAAAAGATTAGTCCAGTAACCAATACCATATTGCTCGTTTCTTTTATTGCTTTTTTAAGTTAAAAACATTTAATTGTATTTATGGGGTGAGGACACCGAAATAAAAGTAATGCATATATATATGTGTGTGTGTGTGTGTGTGTGTGTGTGTGTGTGTGTGTGTGTGTGTGTGTGTGTGTGTGTGTGTGTGTGTGTGTGTTTGTGTGTGAATATGTACCTATAATTGTATAAAGCTACTTCTACTTTTCTTTTGTAAAGTAAGAAACTCATTGATTAAAAAACAAAAAACAGAGAGAGAGAGGAGCTATAAGCAATTTCAATAGCACGACACTTGCGGTTATACGTTAAAGCAAAAGGATTGTATATATGTAGTGTATACAGCTACTTCACTTATTCAGCAACAGCATTTTGTCACTAAGTTAGCCTAAAAACCAAGCTACAAGCGAAAGAATCTCTAGAACACAGCATTAAAGATTGAGCAAGAGTTTGGAAAATGGCATCAAAAGAATTGGAATAAAAAGTCAAAGTGAATAAATTATCATTTAGGAAAAACGATTATACTAAGGAACAGAAAATACCTTTAACTTTGAATCTGGGAATGGAAACAAGAGAGGGGCAAGAAAAGGCGGAGGCTTTAACATGTCCATTCCTGAACCTCGCGGGATGACGGCAAGAAGAGGGAGGCAAACCAACCCCCAAACCAAAACTAGCGAATTGTAGAGCCATATACAAGTATTGAGGTAATCCCCAACAGCAAGAAGTAACGCAAACTAAAAGTTAGCAGTAGATGAGCAAATTTGCTCCAGATAGTGACAGTATGGCGTTAGAACTGATGGGTCGGGCAATGAAGTTATACAAACGTCGGACTTGTCGAAAACGAACAAAGGACTCTTGGATTTTTGGTCGGCTGGCTTAGGTGAGAGTGAAGTGTGGTTGAGTAGTGTTTTTGAGGTGTAGGCAGTGAAGTGGATGAAGAGACAGGCAAGGAGTTTGAAGAATTTTATTATGGTTATCAATTTGGTATGTGTTGTTTCCCAGAATATAGACGCCGTTTGCTTGGCCGGTGGCTGGTTCAATTGGAACCTCCCACGTCTAAAGCTTCATTAACAGACATTGTCAATGCCTTTCCCCTGCTGGCTGGAGTAAACTTTCGCGGCAGAGCATCTCATTTGCTTTGTGGTCCCTCTACCTGTTCGTATTCACGGTGAAACCACACTCATCCGGGAATCATCATTTTCTAGAATGGGTAAAAGTTTAACGTTCACTTATTTATATTTTCGTAAATTGTTATCTCAATATTTTATTAAAAATAATGAAATTTTCAAAGAAATCAAACACATATATTTGGAAGAAAAGAATAACTAGAAAATAAAGAAATCATAATTCAAAATCTCTCTTTTTCTTCTAACGGATCTTCTTACAATTTGGATTGTATAGAGCTCTCTATCATATATTTTGATTATCTTCGTGTTTTCCTCCTCCTTAGCTAAGGACTATTGCTTTTCTATGTTTCTTACAACTTAAAATTACTATAAAAGTCACCTCCTCTTGTTTTGCCGTCATCCATTTCCTTTTATAATAAAAACTAAGGTTTCTATGATATACACGATCAACTTAAATGGGCGTGTTGGTGACATTGTATCTCCGAAAACACCTAAATTTATAATTTTACACAAGCACAAAGACTTATATAGGCAACATATATGTACACGGTCATGTAACTCTACATAATCGGAAACAATATTCTTCGAATCTCCATATATTTATAGAAACTTACACAATCATTGTACACGATCAAGCATCTTCAAATTGTTTCAAATATTTTTTTCAAGCCACTATTTCATCTAAATTATTCTCCTTCTAGTCCATGAAGACAATTATCACTTATAAACCTACTTAAAGTGAATTAAGCTCCAAAAACTATAAAATAAAAGGGCAAACACGTTAAATATGAGTATATAAATATATTTAAATAATCATTTATCAAACATCCCCACACTTAAACTTTTACTTGTCCTCAACCAAATCATAATATAAATTATTAATCTTACAAACTTTTATCCCTTATTAATCTTAAGTTGTCCATCCATAGTTGAAATCATCATATCATATCAATCAAATTAACATACAATTATATTCAAGTTATCTTAAAATTGACTTCATAAGTCAATATCAATAGTAATCACATCAATAATCTTTTTGCAGTCAAAAGCACAAATCTTTACACTTTCACTAAAGTTTCACTTAGTGTACGCAAGTATTTAAGGTGAAAAGTATAAAAACTCTCAAATCAATGCATACAAGAATCCTTAACCATAAGCTTGCAATATTATCATATTTTCACCACTGATAAGTAAACTGAAAAAAATCAAAAGGTCTTTATATAAGGTTTTAATAGGGATAAGGTAAGGTATGATTGAGATATTTTAAGTATTGACAAAATTGAAAGAAATTTACAAAAACAAACTTATAATAAACTTAATCTTTCACAATATAGGTCCGTCATACCATGTCTATTGGTACTATAACTTAAAAACTTTTTTTTCAAGCATTCATCATGTATTATCAATTTAAAAAAATATTAGACCTTTTCAAATTTCAACTTTCAAGAAATCAAGTAAATGTAAATACTTTTAGGATTCAAAACAATAAAAAGGCTTCCAAGAAAAATAAGGTAAAGGCTAATAGCGTTGTTATAATCAATGAAAAAGACCAACCCTCAAAATTGGGTACTTCTAAAGGATAAAATATGGTGAGATAATTATTAAGAAAATAGGCTAAACAAAGGCTTAATCTAAGTGCCTTTATGATTTAAATGCTTCTAATTTAACATATGTGTTCTCATTATGTATAATAAAATTAAGTTGTAGAATTATCCAACCATAGATGATAACACACACGAAATAATAAAAGAGCTCAAACAATGATGAAATTTGCCACGATGTTCAAAAACTCACACAAACAAAATATGATCTTAAATGTGTAAATAAAATAAAATTTTTATTCAAATTAACTATCTCACTAATTAATAAAAATATGACTTATAAAAGCAAGTTTGTTCTAATTTTCATCCTTTTGCATACTAGTTCAATACAATACTCAATAATGAACTCAAGTATTTATGGACAGATTTAACTAATGTGGAATATCAATTAATAAGATTTAATAAAAAGATTATAATAAGCTTAAGAGATTTATAATCTCCTTTCCCACACTTAAAATTGTACATTGTTCCTAATGTACACAATATAAGCATATCAAATAATAAGTAATATAAGCATATCAAATAATAAGTAAGAAAGGGTAAGAAATTGGTACTTCCTTGATAAATAAGAATTACAAAGTTCTAATTTTGATGAGGGATCCATCCGATATTATGTACAATTATCCTTGAAAAATATAAATAAAAAGGGATAAAAAGATTAATGAAAATAAAAATAAAAAAGAAGATAAATACGAAATATGAAACTAGAAATAACATAAAATACATTGCACTAATGTTTAGATAAAAATAGAAAAACAAAGGAAATAAAATAAGAAAAATAAACAAATAATCAGAGAAAGGAAAGAAAGACTAAATTGAAGCATCCCTCAATCCTTTTATGACTCTAGTATATCTGTCGATAGAGGGTCCTCAGTTCGTCTATCCTTAAAATGTGGAGGGGCTGAAGACCAATCCATTCTAGATGATAAAGCTTGAAAAGTCATCTCTTGATGGCCTGTCATCTGCATCATAAGATCCCCCATCCATCTATTATATGTCTCAAGCGAAATTTCATCCAATTTGCATGCAATTCATCAAATTGAATCATTAAATCATATAACTAAAGATGAAGTTCAACTATTAAGCAACAACTAATCACAAAATCATGCAAATTTTCATAAAATCTCTAAATCCTAACCCTAGCATTTTTAGGGTGAAAAATCCCTTAAAATTGCAAAATACCCAATTATTTATGCATAAAAAAGTGAAATTAACAATAATACTTACTTGGTTATCGCAAATTTGCAAGAAAAACACAAGAAATTGGTTGGGTGATTGAGAGGGTGATGGCGGAAGAGTATAGTGAAAAGAGAGAATGAGAAAATTGAAGAGATAAGGCAAATTTAAAGCTATCAGGGACTTACACGATTAGCTACGTGACATAGACTCTTCAGACTCCAAGAGAGGCGTGTAAGCCATCACAGACTTATACGATCTCAAACTCAAACTCAAAAGGTGGAACGCCCACCTTAGGTGCCCCCACACTCCGGCTCGACATTGTGTAAGGGAGGTTAATCACGGTTTGATCCCAGTCAGCTTCTCAAAAAGGCGGCCCAGTGCTCGGTGCGCACAAAGAGTCACCACATTGGATGAACTCCTACACTGCCGCTGCCGAGACTCGAACCCACGACCTCAAACTCAATTTTCCTTTCCAATGACTAACTGGACTACCCGTGCAGGCAGACTTATACAGTCTGTTACTAGGGCATGTGATTAACTATATAAGTCTACATGGGCGTGTAACTCTCTATAGATGTATGAAACATGAAAAATAATTGAACAAACATTAAATTTTTGCACTCAAAGTTGCGAAACATTAACATATATACCCTAACATAATAATGATGCACACTCGCTTTAGGATGCTTAATTTCCTAACATAAAACACATCAAAACTCATCAAAATAGAAATAAAATAACATGGAATTTAAAATAAGGCCTATCCTCATTCATGGATTGCTTCACATATAACTACTGTTTAACATTGCTAGCCCAATGTACCTTTCATGCTCAAGGTAGCTTATACAAATTAGGTTTTTGTAGTCAAGCCATAGGTTCCATGACCTCCAAATAAGCTGCCTGTTGTCTCCAATTGTCTTATTTTTCCTTCATTTTATTGCCTTGAACTTATACCAGTTCCAGTGATCCTTTAAAGGTAGAGTCTTGAAAACTAATAGAAAATGAATCATTACTAGACTCAATAGACTCAATTACATCAATTTGTTTAAAAGCATGATTCATGACATTAGACACTTTAAAAACAATCCTCCACCCTTAGTTTTAACTTGCCTTCGTTAACATCTAGTATTGACTTAACAATCCCTAAAAAAGGGTTGACCAAGGACTAAAATTACTTCAACATCTTCCTAAAGGTACTTCAACATCTTCCTTTACGTTAAGAATCACAAAATCAACTGGGAAGACAAACTTATCAGCCTTAATATGAACTTCTTCCATGACTCCTTTAGGATATTTTACTAATCTGTCTACTAGCTGCACACTTATCGTAGTACTTTTAAGGTCACCCAAACTTAGTTTCTTAAATAATGTATAAGGCATCGTGTCAATTTTGGCCCCTAGGTTGGCTAAAGCCTTATCTAATTTTAAACTACCAATTTCATAAGGGATATTAAAACTCCTCGGATCAATGAGCTCCTTTGGTAGCTTATTTTTCAAAAATTTTGAGCTCCTTCTACTCAATGTTACAGTTGAAATATGCTTAAACTTTCCCTTGTTTCATAATAGCTTCTTCAAAAATTTCTAGTGATGTGGCATCTACATAAGGGCTTCAACAAGAGGTAAGTTAACTTGGATTCCCTTAAACATTTTATGGAACTTACCAAACTATACATCCGTTCGATCTTTCTTCACTTTAGTAGGATAAAGGATGATAAGTGATATTCCTTGACTTTCTCTAAGTGGCATTCACCTTTAGATTTTACTTAAGTCTTTGTAGTCTCCTTCGTTTGGAAGCACTTTTTCATTCCTTATGGTGATCACCATTACTCATTCTTTAGGATTTGTTTCTCTGTTAATATGCAAATTCCTTTGTGGTCTTTCAAAGACTAATTTGACGATTTAATTAACCTAAATTTCTAAGTTACAAATAAAATCCTCCGATTATTGATGTCTTACTTCAAAACCTTGAGCAATCTTCATCATCATCTCTTCTAACGTAGGCTTTTTAGCTTGAGATGCTTGTTGTTGAAATCCTGATTGAGGGTTATTCGTTGATTGCCCTTAATTTTTCCAAGAAAAATTCAAGTGATTCGTCCACTGAGATTATAGGTATTGTTAAATAGATTGTTTTGTGGTCTAAGAGCATTCCCCAAATAATCTACATGCTTAGGCTGTATTGCTTGATAGTTTTGGCTTAGATGATCTAGCCAGCACATGGCATAAATTGCCCTAGTGGATTCATCATTATTTTGTCAATTTTTCTACTTATAACTTCCACATAATTCACCAATTGCGCAACTACATCGCTATATCCACTTTATACACTCCCGTTGGCTTATTAATTATGGCTTGAGAAGAGCACCACTGATAATTGTTCATTGTCACGCCCTCAATAAGGTCTTAGGATGCTTATGGAGTCTTATTATTGAGAGTACCTTCAACTGCTGCATCTATTTACTGCTTTGTGTTCTAATTTAGCCTATTATAAAAGGTTGGGGTCTGTATCCAAAGCGGTAGAACATGATGTAGGCATTTTCTCAACATCTCCTTGAATCACTCCCATGTATTATATAATGTTTCATAATCAACTTGGAAGTAGGAGGAGATATCGTTCCTCAACTTTGTAGTCTTAGCTGGTAGGAAATATTTTAATAAGAATTTTTCTGCAACTCGATCCCATGTAGTAAATGATGATCTTGACATCGAATTCAACCATTGCTTGGTTTTTTCCCTTAATGAAAAAAGGAATAATCGCAATCTTATCGTATCATCTTTATCTCCATTTATTTTGAAGATATCATAAATCTTTAGAAAATTTGAGATATGTGTGTTTGTTTCCTTATCTTATAGTCCATCACATTGGACAAACTATTCACCATCTAAATAAACTCATCTTGATCTTAAAAATATTGGCATTCACGGTTGGTCTAACAATGCTGGACTTCACTCCTGTCAAGTTTAGTCTAGTATAATTAAAAATTGTCCTTGGTTTGTCTGCCATAGTGACATTAGCGCATTGTAACGCTATGCAAAATAAACTAGACCTATTACTATAGTAGTAGTAAGTCTAGGTCGACCCACAGGGAGTATTTGGTTAACTTTTGAAATGAAAACATCTGGTGTTTAGGTTATAGGGGGTTTGTTTGTAGCACCCCACTCCCGACGAGACCTGAACTCGACATCAACAGTGATATCCGAGCCCGTGACCCGGGAGGGTGGCGTACTAGAACAATCACTACCTTTTAAAATTCATTATAACATTTATCTTCTCTTTCAAAAGCAGATGAGTGCACGGAAA
>JANTNU010000002.1:31503856-31529335 GCA_024752395.1 Erythroxylum havanense
ATGCATGTGCAATGCCACTTTTGCCTGTACTCTATCCAAATCCAATCCCAAATTACCAACATACCCGTCACGCCGGTTACGGGATGTTACATTGTTTGATTCGAAATAAGAAAATAAAAATAAAACTAAGCTAATGAAAACAAATTAAATAAAATCTTGAAAATGATAAAAGTAATGAATTTGTTAGGAATCCAGTTCTTTGATTCAATCTCAATCTACACCTAATTAAATATATTTCATTAAATTGTTACTCTTATACCTCTCATAGCAATTATTAATCGTAGATTAACAACAAGCTTAATTAACCCTAATTTTTCCTTAGGTCATGTTTAATTAAGAGACGCTCGTTAATTAAATCTAACCATCAAATAACCTAAAACAAGCTCTCTAGATTTAATTAGACAATCACATTATGAATTAGCAAAACAGATTAATCAAGAAAACAACCACATAAGCTCAGGTCATTTAACCTAGATTATGATATGTCTAATGATTACGAATTATTGATCACAACAAATGAATCTCAAATATAACAATTACGGATCTCCAAGCATATCAAGTTAGCCTTCCTCTTCAAGGTTATTTTGTGTTTGTCCTAGTTTAAAGGCCTACCTTTAAGCTAGCCAGGTAGCTTAACCCATGTGTGGATTAGTACTCCAAAGAAAAGTTGTGGAATTAACTTATTTTCCTTAATCTGAAACTCATCCCACCGTGATTTTAGCAGAAATTTCTGCTTTTGTTACAAAAGTCTCTCTCTCCACATTAAATTAATAATTTAACATAATTATAATAATTATAATAATATTATTAAATTATTAATTTAAATCAAATTTAATTAATTTGAGTTAGAATTAATAACTAAGTTGGATTACCAAATCAAGGGTATTTGATTAGTCTATATATATAATATTAATTCCATGTATATTTCATTTATTAATTTTTGACCACTAAAAATAAAAGCCTTTTTCTTGACAATTTTAAAGACTAAGTAGGTCTGTATCATTTACCCGTTAAAAATATATTTCTAACTCGACATTATCTACTCTTGCAAGTGAACCAAATGTTTCTTATTCTCATTAATTTGTAATGTCAAAATTGCATGTATTGAAACTTTTACCTAATTATAGAGATTTACTGATCTTTTCAATTTGAAGGAGAACAAAATTTTAATTTTGATCACGCACTATTATTCTAGCTGTAAAATGCCGGTTAAATTGAACAGGATTCGATGCTTCAGCCAGCAAAACTACCTCACATCTTTCCCTCCTCAACAGCCCAATATGCCTTTACGAATTCAATACAGTGAAGTGTAAATAGCCCAGAAAACGGCTTTTTGAAGCAACTCTGTACCATTTCAGAAAGATGCAACTAAGTTGCATAATAGAACTTGGATCTCTATCTTTCTTCCCCATTAAAAAGCAACTAATGTTAACAGAGAACACCTAATCATTCCAAAGTATCCTTTACATCTAATTCCTTGACCAGTTTAACCAAATCCAAGTACATTTTCTGTCAAGCTTCTACAATTTACAGTAGTTACGTAAAAGATAGAACAATAAGCTGGTAGTGCTGGCAGAGATATGTCGAGAGAAAGCTCAGGCTACTAAGGTCGAATACTTTATTATACAACAAGAACTGCAAGGATATAAACTATTCAACAATTAGCAAGTTATTTTTGGTCAGCCCCTCGCCAATGGTAGGATATTCTGGTGAG
Organism: Erythroxylum havanense; assembly: GCA_024752395.1. Taxonomy (NCBI): domain Eukaryota; kingdom Viridiplantae; phylum Streptophyta; class Magnoliopsida; order Malpighiales; family Erythroxylaceae; genus Erythroxylum; species Erythroxylum havanense. Next base: position 31,505,571 of record JANTNU010000002.1, read on the forward strand.
AGTAGCCATTCTCCATCAACCAGGAACTTAATTTCATACCTTACAAAGAAAAGCATCTGATGTTAAGCATCATATGATGGAGAAGACAGAAGATCAAGCATCTGGACACATACCTTCCAGGTCTAATCATTAACGTTGCAGTAAACCTGGTGAAAGAACCATCATATTCCGGTGACAACTGCTCGCCTTGACTCCAACCATCAAAGCTTCCCATTACTTGTACACTCTGAGAATATATGAATTTTCTGTCAAATACTCTAAAGGACCAAAAATACTATCAGGCTACATGTGACAGTTACTATCTATCTTCCACATCGAAGAATTTGATAATATAGCTCGTTCCTGTTGAATTATTTCGGTTCCTCTCTTTAATTCCCTCTCCCCTCAGTAGATATTCCAAGGCCAGTTCAACTTACATAAGTGATGGTTTAACAACAAAGGCCGGTCCAATGAAGAGAACCATAATTGAAAATATGTACAAACTGATGCATAGACACAAAAACAATAGATTATGATGAATTGGAAATCAAGGTGCACTGTACTGTACCAAACCAGACAAAAAGACTATTTAACTTAATAAGACAAGACTGAAGAAACCTAGCCATAGCGTAAATAGATAGACAGACTAAATGCCATGAAGGGCATAAAAAACAGTTCCTTTTTCTGTCATCAAGTTTGTTCACCAGTTGATAATCGCTTTTCATGACCAGTCCAGTATTAGAAGCAATTTTAGGTTTGATTACTATATTTATGAATTAATAATTGATTAGATGATTTCGTTATGATCTTGTTAATTTAAATTGATGTCATGCTCTCTCCTGGCTTTTTTTTTTTGGAATAGGGTTACATTAGCCCTTCATCTCATTTAAAGATTAAGTGATTACCCAAATCGTGAGATATTGATTACAGAAAACAAGAGACTATTTTCCAAGTACAAGGAAATCATAAATTACTAAATGAAGGCTTAAAGGGAAAATTGGAAGCTGAAGAATTACTTACAATGCATGAGTGAGTCTCTACATGTGCATGATGAGACTAAATCAATTTATTCTTGCATTGAATAGAGTTCTAAGTATCATTAACAATGACAAATAATCAAATTGATCATTAATTATTCGTAAAATAAAATACAAAACGAATTAGTTATCTTATTTATTAGTATTAGTACATAGTAAATAAAAATTTAATGATACTATTTATAAGCATATAAAACTAATAAATAATAATTAATTATTAATAAGTATAATAAATTAATATTTATTGATTACTAATAAAGAAATATGTATGATTGTATATCATTTTCATTTTTAATATAAATATTAATAAATAAATATAGTTAATTTAATGGACATATATCATTTTTGTGAACCCACCTGTACAAATGCTTAACCAAAAAGAAGGAATAAATTTACATCCTTTACATTAAAGAAGAGGCATACATAGAACAATCTTTTGGTTTTCAAAATATGATGCACCTAAGCATATAGACAAAAGATATTTATGGCAACTAGAGCATGATATGACAGGTTAGGCCCTCATTTAATCGAAAATAGTTACTCAAAGGGAAAGGTATACAATGACTTATTTATTAAAATGAAAAAAAAGGTGAAATTGTTTAAATCTATGTGGACAATATCATATCCATGCTACTAATGAGTTCTTATGCAAACCACCAAGTACTCTTGACAGACCCAAATATTAAACTTGAAAAGGCAGAGAAGGATGTCACAGTAGACGAGGAAAATTATCAACGCCTTGTAGGGAGGCTCATTTATCTATCTTACACACAACCAAATATAGAATATGCAGTGAATATGACAAGTCAATGCATGCATAGCCTAAAAGAAGCAACTGACAGAGTATTGCAATATCTAAAAGAGACACAAAAAAACAGTTATTTGTTTAAGAGAAATGAAGTTCTAGTATTTGAGACATATATAGATGCTGATTATACAAAATCAATTGTTGACAAGAGATCAAGATATTTTACCTTACAGAGTACTAGACTTTCATTTTTCACGGTTCCTTGATTAAGCTATAGTAGTGCCTTAGATCATTACATAGTGAATTTTTTTGGAAAGCAAAATTAGAGGCATAGATAAAAGAGATCCAAATTGTACCTGATCCCAAAATTTCAACTTGTAGATTTATACACTGATCTAAGATGACAGAGTTAGAGGATGAAAATTCTCTCAGGATCATATCCAATAACAGTTCTCCATAGAAATGAGCTTCATGATTTGTGATAATCTTCCAATTCTTATTAAGAAAGCAAACTAGCTTGCATTTTTCAGCTTTTTGGTTTCCACAAGGCCAAAGATTAATGGCTTTATTGATTTCACGTAGTCATACTAATGCAAAAGAACTTAAAGTCTATAAAAGAAATAAAAGAGGAAAGATTAGTTAACCACAAGCTTTAATTTGGTGGGGATGAGGATTGGGAATTGAGTTGACATAAAAAATAAAGTCCGAAATTTAGCTTGTTTTAGAATTCCTTATTAAATAGGAACCTTTTTCCTACTAGAATAAGAGTTCTAAAAACTTTTTTATAAATGTGTGTGTATTAAGCCCTTCAATAACAAGCAATCTGAATTTTTTCTATAAACTTGAGCTTTCAACTAGAAGATGTGATACATTTTTCTAAGAATGATTCTTGGACCCTATGAGTGGTTCCTAGTTTTCTACTTTCCATTGTTTGTGTTCCTTACTAAATTCCAGCAAATCTAACCTAAATTCCAGCCATCTTAACCTTAAATTCCAGCCACATTAAACTCTGAAATTCTAACCTTAAATTTTTAGCAATCAAAACCTAAAACCCCAGCTATATTCCTAACCAAACTTCAGTCTTAAACCTTGATATTCCCGGTGCCTAATATCATTCATATTTCATAATTTTGTAATTTTTAGCTACTAGTTAATAATTCTTCTATTTTTCCTCCATCAATTTGGTACCAGAGCTTTAGTTTACAATTGCGACATGTAATAGAAGGGCTTATAGAAGAATATTCAACAACCTAGAGCAAAATGAAATACTTCTAAATATTGTAAAAAAATTGGGCTTGATGATCATAGTTCACAAGGTGCTCCAAAATCCAACTTACATGTAACAAGTTCCATAAGAAAACATGTTCAACAAATTTTGGAGATGATAGACAACCTTGACATACATTCCCTAAAAGTCAAAACTCCCACAAGAAAAAACTATACCAACCAACAACCTATAGTTGATGGACAATGTGGTAATAAGCAAGAAGAAGGGACTGATATTGATCAACAGCACACAATGTAAGGAAAAATCTTTGCTGAAAAATCATGTATTGATTTTAATTCCTTCAATTTAGTGGATTAATTTGAATCTTCGAGCCTACATGTAGAAGGTGCTCAAATACTTGATGATATGGAGACTTTGGCAAAGGAAGATGATCATGACATGGAGAGTTTGACAATATGAGATGATCAAAGTGTTGGCAAACCCTAAAGTTGAAACAATTGAAAACAAGTTCAAGCACTTAAACAATAAGCTGAAGAAACAGCTCAACAGGTTAACAGAATAGGACAACATGCCAAAATAATATAACATGAAGCTGAAAAGTTTAACCAACAACAAAATGGGGTTTCGGAGCTTGTTGGTTCAAAACTTGATGATAATATTAGTGTTGTAAATGAAGATTGAGTTGTCGTGGTTGATGAAAGAGAAGTAGAATTGAATGAAGACGCGCAGTTAGTACAACAAAGGAATAAAGAAGAAGCCGTGAGTGCAAATGCAAAGTCAAAGTTTAGCAATGATGCCAAGTTAGTGCACCTAACTACAAGAAGCAGCAATACGTACGTTCTTGATGCCTACGTTGTAGAGAAACCATTTACAAATATATTGTCCACCACTTTTAATGTTATTCACGCTGCTAAATTATTCTTCAAAGCGGTTCTACGTCTCCATGAATTACCTTTAACCATCATATTTGGACATAACGTGAAGTTTATGAGTTATATTTTGGAAAACTCTATAGAAAACATTGACCACTAAGCTTCAATTTTCAAGTTATTTCCATCCTTAAACTGATAGACAAAAAAAGGTGGTGAATAGAATCTTAGGGGATTTGTTAAGATGTTTGGTTGGAGAAAATGTAAAACAATAGGACCTAATTCTCCCTAAGGCAGAAATTGCGTATAATAGTTCTATAAATTGGTCCGATGGTAAGAGTCCTTTTGAGATAATCTCAGGAGTCTGTGGTTCTAGTTTCTTTACAACAAACAACACTAGTATTGAAGCTGAAGGTTTTGCACAACACATAAGGGACATTTTTTATGAGATACAGCGAATGATAATAACCAACAATTTGTCTTACAAAGAACATGCTGATCAGCATTGGTGGAAGTCAATGACGAGGATATGGTGATGGTTAGGATTCGTCCAGAGCATTTTCAAAAAAGAAAATATAAGAAATTTCATTCACAGAGTGCTGATTCTTATAAGATCTTTAGTGTTAATGCTTATGTTTTTGGAATTAACAAATGAAATGGGAATCAGTCACCTCTTTAATATTGCAAACTTAACTATTTCTCATGGATAATGATACGCAATCTCTTATTGTAGCTGTAAGAATTTCAACCATTCCCCATCTTAAAGAGGAGACAGAGGATATTCTTAATGAACAAATTGTAGCCACAATAGATGGAAGACATAGACAATTTCTTGTGAAGTGGAAAGAAAGATCGATTTCTAATAGTACTTGAATTTTAGAATCAAAATTTCAGAACTTGGATCCAAACTTATATGATCAGTATTTATCACATTTACGTCAAGGACGACTTCAGACAAGTTAGAAGAATTGATAAAAAAGAACTAAAAGTTTATAAAAGAAATAAAAGAGGAAAGATTAGTCAACCACAAGCTTTAATTTAGTAGGATGAGGATTGAGAATTGAGTTTATATCAGAGATAAAGGCTGAAATTTAGATTCTATTAGGATTCTTTATTAGATAGGAAGTAGTGGTACAATATGTTATTCTATTTTAGATATGTTATCCTAGTTGTTTAGGACTTATAAAATTTTTATTAGAATAAGATTTATATTTGTTAGGAATCCTTGCTTAGTAGAATAAGAGTTCTAAAAAAGTCTCCATAAATATGTGTGTATCCATCCCTTCAATAACAAGCAATCTGAAATTTTTTCAACAAACTTAATTTTTCAACTAAAAATTATTCTTAGATCCTAAGAGTGATTCTTGATTTCTACTATCTATTATTTGTGTTCCTTACAAAATTCCAGCAAACCTAACCTAAATTTCAGCCATCTTAATCCTAAATTTCAGCCATATTAAACCCTGAAATTCTAAACCTAAATTTTCAGCAATCAAACCCTAAAACCCCAGCTATACAAAATCTAAAATTTTAGCATTCCTAGCCAAAATCCAGCCCTCAACTAAAAATGATTCTTAGATCCTAAGACTGATTCTTGATTTCTACTATCTATTATTTGTGTTCCTTACAAAATTCCAGCAAACCTAACCTAAATTTCAGCCATCTTAATCCTAAATTTCAGCCATATTAAACCCTGAAATTCTAAACCTAAATTTTCAGCAATCAAACCCTAAAACCCCAGCTATACAAAATCTAAAATTTTAGCATTCCCAGCCAAAATTCAGTCCTCAAAATTGATATTCTAACAGCCTAATATCAGTCAAATTTCCTAATTTTGTGATATTTAGCTGCTAGTTGATACTTCTTCTATTTGTCCTACATCACATATCCTACTTGTTGCTTTTTAGGAATATTAAAGCTCCTAGTGTTCCAAGCTACAATTGGCATTGGGGGAGCATAAAGGTTGAATTGGAAGGCTTGGCCTTGATCTTGTGACTAAAACTCCTTTCTCATCAATTTTTAAACCCATCCTTGGCATTACCACTATCGTGGGTGATCAATCCTTCCTCATAAGAGACAATTCAGGCATCTAAACTAGTATCTTTTTAAATAGTGTCCGAAGGGACCATCTCATTTTGTACCAAGGAGCAAGAAGCATCAGATCCTTGTGGAAATTTCCATTTCTAAGTTAGAAGTTTGAGTAAATTGAATTCCCTTGCTGTCCACCTTGAGATTGTTTTGTACTTTTAGAGTACCTCATTGGGCAAGCTAGGAGAAGCAAAACGAACAGCATCATCTTTATCCACTTGAGACCCTTGTTTTCCAGAGAAATGCTCCGCCTAATTATCAATTCCTATGAACTCATTGAAATTGCCTCTTTGAAACTACTTTCTTGTAGCTTTCCAGATCATCCCTTGTTGCTTTAGGGAAGGTCTCCACTGATAGGATACCTTGATAGAATCCTCAATCAAGGTATCATTCTCACTCAACCTTAGTAGAGGAATAGAACCAAGGAGCTCTTGTTTCATTTCAACTAAAACACAAACTTTGACATAACCAATAATACTTCTAGATGCACTAGCCTCATCGATACAGATGGCCTCCCAATGAAGCTTGCCAACATGCTCAATCTCTTGATGGAGAAGTATTATAGGGGAACCTAGTAGAAATTTATCCAAATTAGTATATGATTATGTATGATATTATTGAGATTGACATCAGGTTTCCAGAGTTAAATGAAGAGAGGTAAACTATTAAAATGCCACAATCCAACCTCTAACACCTCCTAAGCACCTGCAATTAAAGAGAACTTGAAGAGAAACAAGCTATCTTCATTTAGGAGAACATCATCCAAACATCAACTTTTTCCAATGTTTTAAAGCCCAAGTCTTGACTAGAAGAAATGCAGGCCACTTCCCTATGAAGAAGCCAACAATAGGAGAAGATCAATTTTTAGCTCCCTACTTAAGTCTCTCAAAAGGAGGTGCCACAATGAAACAACTACTAGCAAAAGATGGAGAACAACAATGGAGAGTAATTTTAGAAGACTCACTAAACAGTTGCTTCCAATTAAGATGAGGTTGGAAAGATGGCGAACAAAAGAGCTTAAAAGAATCTAAGGAACAATAAGGTCAGAAGAGGAATTACGAGTTCAGAGAAGAACCAGGAGGCACAAGCCAAGCTCAACAGATGCACTAGCTAAGCTTGGTCACTAGGAGTCGGAGAAAGCTTGGATGAGATTGGTCAATAGAAGTAGAAGAAAGCTCGAATGAGGGTGGTTAGTAGGAGTAGAAGTAGGAGAAAGTTCTCTCTCTCCTATTAAACCTAACCAAATTACAAGTAGGAGCCGGTAAATATGTGGAACTGGGCAGATATTAAAGGTTGATTAAAGATTGACTTATCCCACACACTAGATCAAACATAGCATATGCTGCAAGTCTGGCAAGTCAATACATGCATGATCCTTATGATTCTCACTTAGAAGCAATTTTTTGCATTTTAAGATATTCAAAAATCAATTATGGGTAAAGGACTTCTCCTATTTAAGAATGAACTTCTAAATAGAGAAGCTTTTACAAATGCAAAGGAGATCAACATCAATTATTGGACACTTGTAGGTGGAGATTTGGTTACTTGGAGAAGTAATAAATAGACTACAGTTGCAAGATCCAGTGCAAAGTAAAATATATAGCACCACAAGTTTTCATGAATTGTTATGGTTGAAAAAGTTTATGGAAGAATAGTAATTGTTAAAGGATATCATCCATCCTCGTTCTACGATAACAAAATTGCATTTAGTATATCTCATAATTTCATTCCACATGATTACAAAGTACATGTGGAGATTGATCAACATTTCATCAAAGAGAAGAAAACTAATTTGCTTTTAAATGTTTCACATATATATTCAAAAAAATAACTTGCTATTGTGTTTGTGAAAAGAGACAGCAACAAATTATTTCATAATTTGGTTTGCAAGTTTGATATGTGTGATATCTATACACCAACTTTAAGAAATTTATGGATCAAACCAATATCTAGGAGTAGTTATAGGATTTTATTTATTGTATTTTTGTGCCGATTCTTGATTATATAATTTCCCTTTTCAGAGCAAGATATACATATATAAATGTTCTTGTAAACAATTGTATGTGTAAGAGAATAAAATGCATTTTCGCTCTAGTATTTCTCTATAGCCATCAAGTTAACCCAATCATATAGAAAACTCAGTCACTTAAACGAAAAGTAAGAAAGCCAAGGCTTCACCATTGTTTGTTAGTGATATGGAAACTAAAGAAGTATCATTTTAAAACAGATCACTTATGGATACAAATTTTTCAATAAGCAAATACATGGCAAGAGGCACGTATAGGACTATTTTGCATACTTACCTCAGCCATGCCACACCAAAATAAAGAGATCTCTTTGGACTGTGCAACATCCACATCCTTTATTTGTTCTTTCATTTTCCCATGAATAGCTTGCAACAACAATTGAGACCAAGAATAAAAAATACATAATGCAATAGCCTTGAGACAAATACAAATCTACTTAAAGCAATAAGAAAATGAACTTTGACCATAGGATTGTATGTATTCCTATATTCACTCCCAAAATAATAGATATCTAAGTAAAAACCATATAAATAAAAAGAAATTTTAGCTTTTCTACTTAAAAAAAATCCTCAATGCATTATCTTTAGGGAAAACAAATTTGTCCTCCTTGAAGTTCAAAAAGTAAAAAAATAGAACATATTTACCTTTTAATCGTGAATGAAGATGATATTGAATATACTTTCCATTTATCTTCCTTGATTCTTTTGGAATGCTAGATTGGGCAACTTCTTCTGACATTGTCACTAAAGCCTAATCACACACAACATTACAAGACCAATAAGGAAGTTGAAATGTTATGATGTTTCAAAGAAAAAAAGATGCAATTCCCTCAAGAACCACAAGAAATATATACAAGACGCTTGGAAGAGAAGCTCCAATATATGTACTAAGAGAGCATAAATTGCCTGACAAGATTGAGATGCAATAAAATTCAAAATGATATGTTAATATTTCAAATGAAGAGATTATTCACATGAAATAGGACTATTGCTATTATAGGAATATCATTACAAAAAGAATTGAATACTTCTAAATTAAAAAAAGGTTGATCACATGCAAGACATGTGAAGTCAACACAATTCTATAAGGCTCAAATGTCAATTGGAGATAAACCCAATGATAAATTTATTGGAAATAAGGAATTCAACCTGAAGTTCAAGTTCCATCATAGCAAGTTCTCTTTTGAAGTCCATCAAGGTATCATCCTTGACAAGTAGCTGTAAATTTAAATTATCATACAAAGTGAGTCTAATGTGTATATCCAAATAAAACATTCTTGATAAACCCAACATCATATAGAACACAGTTCTATATTTTCAAAATAAGAACACAATTCCCTTAACTATGTATTAAATTACCAAAAGGGAGTCATGTTCAAATAGTTATAGTTAGCTAAATATTTTCAAGAACTTGTTTCGGTAATAAAAATAAGTGATTTTAAATGTATCACTAATACTATGCTTAACATATGACATATTTTGGATACATGCTAACATGAACCATAAATGCGGGAAACAAACCTATTATTAATATCTTGGGATTAGGAATACAAAGTATAAACCCATGTCACTTACACTGAACATAATGTCTTGGAATATTTTTTTAATACCATAACATATTAAAGCAGATTATTAGATCATGATAAGACACAAATATCAATCATGATCAAATGATATCAATGTTTCCATTATTAGGTATTGATAATCAAGGTGACTAAGGCACATTTATTGTTCTTTTATTTTTAGAGATGACCACTAAACATTCAGTGAGTATTGTCTTCATTATTATTTAAGGATCTCCTTCTATTTAAAAAATTATTTCATTACATGGTACTAAGGATACCATTTAAGAGACAGTTATAATTAATATCTACATGGATATTGAAAGCTTTGTCAAGCAATAATTTTGATTGCATCTTTATTTGTTAAAAATAATATCTTGAGAACAGTAAACTATGAGTTATTTTCACTAGAATGTGTTATGTATCAAATACTGGTGAAAATACCTCCAGTATATAAATATATACGTCTATATAGGTTGTTATCATATAACAACCACATCATATATGATTAGATTGTAAAACAATTCATTTGATGCCAATTCAAAAGGTTTAGAATTAACTTTAAGGAAAAATAAAACTATTAGGGATCAGCCATTGTATGTAAAAGGAATTGATACTTCAAACATCCTCATCTTATTTACATGAAATTCCTATCTCATTCTATGAATTCATTTTCTTTTCTTAAGAACCCTAAATTCAAAATATATGAACCTGTCGTTTGAGGAATCGATTTTGTTGATTGGCTTCACTTAGCTTTGTAATGAGCCTTCTCCTTTCAGAATCAGCCAGCAGTGACTTTAACTGTTAACAAAGTAATACATTTTTAGTATTAATAATGCATGTTTTGTGTGCATAATTGGTCTTCTACATCAAGTCAAATTAAGCAAGTTTAGAATGCTAGAAACAATTTGGAGATTTCACTAATTTACAGTCAGTAGTACAGTATTGGGCATCCGGTTAATACAATGAAAAGTTCAGGATATTACATGGAAGTGAACAACATGTCATGGTGTTTATGGTTAGAGTTAAAAAAAAAAAGTACATTAACTAATTACACCAACTTTCTGTTTATTGGTTATTTGGGTGAAGCAGGCTATAGGCACATATCCTCATCTCATTATATTTTCTCATATTCTTTTAATGTAGATCTTATTCATCAAGAAGATATCACTGGAAATGACACGAAAGGGTAAATAATATATAATATTTTTGAATACTATTCCATAACATTTGATTAAGTGAAGGGTCTGAATGTTGTCTATTAGGATAGAAATGGGAAATTCAGAATCCTTTTATTATCATCTAATAGGTAAGGTCAAGTTTTCTTCTCACGAGCAATCCAGTTACACTATCACTAATACTACTCTCAGAAAAGTTAAGGCCAATTCTTGCTTCATATCAATTTACAACTAACAGGAACCAAAATAAATGTTGTATTAAATATTTAACAGTATTGGAGAAGAAATTCACCTCATCACTGTTCAATTTTTGTGCGAGTAGGTCTTCTGGAGAATCATTCAATGCATGCTCATTGCCACCTGTAGACTCTTCTGACTGCAGTGAGGAAGATTCCTCCATACTAGATGGAATGCTGTATGATCTCCAGTATACATCGCTCATACAACCAATTGCAGTATAACCAAGATGAGAATGACCCATCCTAGGATACCTCATCCTTGTTTTACAGGAAATAACATTACAAGGAGATTTGAGGATATTCTCATAATCTAACCTTTCCAATTTCCATGGAAAGCATCGTACTTGTCGGCCAAGAGAACATCTGCTAGGATGATATTATGAAAACCGTTATAAGGCAGCAAAAATTTATAAAAGTCATAAGCAGATGAAAATTGAAACTGTTACTGGTCTCCGTTGGGAGCTAAGAAATTGCCACCACTAAAACAGAAAACATTTTTGCGCATTACCTGTTCCAAGAACAAAATAACTGATTAAAATCTAGCTAATAGATTGGAGACAAGAAAAGGAAAGCATCAGATGGAAAGAAACCCTCTTAAAATATCACTGCTTGGATATCTGGGAATAAGATTCACAAAGTAAAAGAAATCAAATTGTTCAGGACACGATCCTGAAAAATACATACCCATCAGTTGTTAGGTCCATGAATGTAAGTTGAAACCTCCTGACGCAAATAGGTGAAAGAGGAAAAATGTCAGGAACCTCAAATTTCTAAGGAAAACGAAACGTTGGAAATTATACAGGAACGCCCGGAATCGAATGGATACAATTCTGTGAGCGGAAGAACTAATTAATCCCTATAACGGAATATGTATGCTCAAAAGTCACAGAATGAAACACCAACTTCCTAATTCAACCCGTCTAACAAAGTGTCCGTTGTTAACATAAGATTGAAAAAATAATAATTGTCACGCATGCAAGGGAAACAAAAGCAGACGTCTGATAGTGAACTGACCTGACGGAAGAGAAGTGTGAGACTAATTTCCGGGGCCAACGAACAGTGGACAGTTATAGGTACACTCAGTTTGGATGTTGGTCGTCCGCGTGGCAGCTCCCAAGGGTTAGTAACATGTTTCCCGTACACTCAGTTTGGATGCTGGTCGTCCGTGTGGCAGCTCCCAAGGGGTAGTAACATGTTTCCCGGTGGATGTGATTGGAAAGGCATCAGAGGTGTTTTTGGCAAACAGCTTTGGAAGAATATAATAAATAGGTCAATTATATTTTTAAATTTTTATTTAATTTTATAATATTAGCTTATATTTAAAAATATCATAATATTAAATTTTTGGATTAAAAAATCACATCAAATTAATATTTTTAATATATACAATTACTATATATTGTATTTATGTCATATTATAATTATAGATATTTTTAATTTATTAAATACTAAAATTTATACATATTATATGAAAAATACTAATATGATATATCTCGTTGTATCATTCATATTAATAGAGAATTTAATATTGAATTATTATTATTATTATGTTTATATTAAAGTTATAAACTTAATTTTTGTAATATTAAATATCTAAATCTAAATTCTCATAAGAATATTTAACAAAATACTAAGAAATATTATATTCATTCCCTTATAATTCTTTTTAAAAGCATGCCCTCATAAGTCATTTTATACATCAACAGCTAATACTAAATAGCTAATTTTATCAAACATTTTTAATAAACAACTAATGTTATCCGCTAGTCAAATCAGCTGATAGAATTAAGTATCAACTAATCGCTGATAAAATCAGCTAATAATTAATACAATCTGCTATTTGCCAAATACGACCTATATACAGTTTGAGTGCATCTATGTTTTTTAATTTATAATATTAATTTAAATTTTGAAAAGAGGTACTCTTTATTCTCCGTTAACACTCCTTAATCAATTTTACTTCGCCAATGGTTTCTTCATGTCACATAATTACAAGAGATACAATTCCTATATGTGCAATGTGTGATGTAGAAATCTTATATATAAGAAAAAATAACACTTGAAATTTAAAAAATAATTAATAATAATGTAAATTACAAACCTCAAATTAATCTCTAATGCTAGAGATTAAATTCACGTGCATCTAAACTATCAAATGAACTTAGAGCTCCAACTAGAGAAAAAGTTATGGTTTTTAAATTTTACTAATCATTATATTAAATTATTGTCAGAGTACAATCTCCCACTTTAACACCTTACTGACGTAACTATATGCTATTTTGGCATCCTCCTGAGCTACAAAGTAGGGCAAGGAAGATTAAAGAAACCCTTAATGACCTAATGGCAAATCTCTAAACAAGGAATGAGGCTTTGCTACTTCTAAAAGTTAAAGTTACAACTATCATGATGATCAAGTGAAGGAGTAAGCAAAAGAATCCCAATTATAAAATATAACTAGTGTTGGACACAAGAGACAACAATAATGGAGTGGTGAGAAATAGAGTGCAACCATTGTTGGGTTCATATCTTTAACTAGTGTTATTCTTTTGCTAGGCTTTGTAGTTTTGAGTTTTAGAAAAACAAATAGTATTAGAGTTCAATTTGTTCTATGATTGGCACTAGAATCATTCTATAGTCAAATAGGGTTTTATTATTTTCAGTGTTTAATTCTTTTAAAATTCTAGTTTTAAGGGTTTTGTGTCTATAAGAAGTTCATTGATGCTTGTAATTCAAAGATCACGTTACTTTTTATTATTAAAAACCATTGGAAATTTTTTCTTCCATCTTTTGGAGTGGTCTTGCTCAAATTTCTCTTCAAAAATGTAATCTCATCTAACTTGCTAGTGGTGATAAAAAGCCTAGGATCTTATAACTCTTAATCCCTTCTTCTTTTAAAGTATGGTGATTCATATAATTTTTAGAGTGTTTTTTCTATTGTTTTTAGACTAAGTTATATAAAATGATCCTAGGTCATGCTGTATTAATATCATGTCTCATCAATCTTATTGGTGAGGGTCATATCAGAATTTGGCATCAAAGCTCAGATCTACATTTAAACTTATTCTTAGTATCGTTGTTTATGCATTCAATATTCATTTTTTTTCCATTACTTCAAGTTTTGTTGAGAAAAAATTGTTCTTAGGTTTGTGTTCCTTATTGTTTAAGTTTCAATTCGATAAGAAAAGTTTAGTAAATTTTTATGAAGAAAATACTTGGGAATTTTCATCTACATAAAATATAAAAGAGGCTACTGATTGCATCATTTATTGTAAGAAAATTTATTGCTATTCCAATAACGATAAGGAAACATACTAGGATTATTATTATAATTTTCTATTTTTCTTGCTTTTGTTTCCTTTATCTTACTTTTAGTAATTATATTTAATTGTTCTTATTGATCTTTCCTCTTTTTTTTTTGAGTCCAAGTGGGTTCTTTTAAACTCAATTTCTTGTCTTGAGTTTTCCTATGCATTGTTTTATAATGTCATTTCTTAGTTTGTTTCTTGCCTAAATTTGCTTTATTAGTAATATTTGTAAAGGAAGATTTAAAACTAGCTTTCTTGATTTCCATTGCATAGTTTGCAATGAACCTGAAGTCAAGATTTAGGTTATGATTCATATGAATCTTTGAGAGAAATACATATTAAATGCTTTGTTACTAAATTTTTGTGCATGTACAACATGACTCATACTGAAAGCAAAACCTTATCTAATGATAAGGAAAATAGTGAAGAGGATAGAATGGGAGTAGAATGGGAGTAGACTAATAAAGTCATATCCTTTCTCTAACATAATCAAGCAAATAAAACACACAAAACACTAAAAAGAATATAACTATAAGTCTTATACATATTATTAATATCTAAGAAATTAAAAACACACTTAAACATCTAGAAAATATATTATAATATACACCTATTAGTGCTTATTAAAGATATTTCCTGTGGACCAAACTCAAAGAAGTGTCTTAGAATATTTCATATCCTTGGCTCATAACTGGTGATTTCAACTCTATCATTCATTATGAAGAAATTAAAGGAACCAAATCATTAGGAAGTCCACGCCTAGAGTTTAAAAGATGCCTAACTAAAATTCAAGTAACTAATATACCTTTGATGTAGCGCATCGTAACACTACTCAAAATAATTAGACCTAAAACTGTTGCAATGGTGAGTATAGGTCGATCACACAGAGAATGTTCTGTTAGCTTTCGTAATGAAAAGAATTGGTGTTTAGGTTAGGGGTTTGATTTTGGGTTCAAATAATAAAATAAAATGAAACTAAACTAATTAAAAAAATTAAAGAAAACATTAAAAAATGATGAAAAGTGATGAATGCATTAAAGACTCGATTATTGGTTCAATATCGACCTACACACAATCAAGCATACTTCATTGAATTACTATTATCATACCTCTCCTAACAACTATTAATTGTAGGTTAATGATAAGCTCTATTAACCTTGATTTTCCCTTAGGTCATGTTTAATTAAGAGATGCTTGTTAATTAAACCTAGCCAAAGAACAACCTAGGATAAGCTCTTTAGATTTAATTGGACAACCATATTATGAATTAGGAAAATAGATTAATCAAGGCAATAACCACACAAACTCTGGCCATTTACCTAGGTTATGTTATCTTTAATTATTTGACACCAAGCTGAAACAAAACAATTACAGATTATATCCCCAATGATATGAAACCATTTATTGCTATAAAATGAATCTCAACATAACAATTACAAATTATATTGAAGATTTTAGTAATATCCAAACACAACAATTACGAATTGTGTTCAAAATTCTAGTAATGAGTTCACATATAAACAATCAAACGAGGACGAGAATAAATATCATTCATACATGAAAAACCAAATCCATAGGCATAAGATAGCATAATCAATCCCTAAGAGAGAAAGAACAATCACAACAATGAAAGAAATGTTTAACCAGGTTCTTTGGTATCGATATCTCCTCCGAACTGACGACCGGAAGCTTGGCCCTCCATGGCCTCCTTGGATCTCTAACGACATCGAGTTTTGCCTTTCATTCTTCTCTAGAAACCCCCAAACATTTCCTCCAACTTTTCATGACATTTCTGCCATCAAAACGGTGTATTTATACTCAAAACTAGGTTTTTAGGTGAGCTAGAAGCATTTCACAAGCATACTTTGTGGTGTCACGAGCGTGCATATGAGTTATGGGCGTGTATAGTGGTGTCATGCCCATGACAAATCAGTCATGGATGTGCATGAAGTTTCACACCCATGACGAATAATTCATGGGCATGACTAACATGATGACACCCATGACTTCTATCTCATGGTCGTGAGTCATTTCTAGCACTTTTCATCTTGATGTTTTCAACATATACTCATTATCTTCATGCCTTTTCTTATTTACTTTTCTTCTAATCCTTCTCGTTCTTGCTCCATGAAGACAAATGATTGTGAATCTCTGGAAAATGACTCATATTGTACTTTTGACTCACATTAGCTATTTCACTTCCGAATTGTACTTAAAACTAAATATGAACTAAAGTGAATGTCTTAAAAAATTTTATATCATTAATCATTAAGTGTTATGGAATAAATGTGTAATCAATTAAGCACATATCAACTCTCTGGATGACACTTTTAAACTTGGAGCAGTAATCAATCTTAGGATAACTTCGTCAGGAAGAAACTTGATCGCGGTTTACCCAATCATGAATGGTTTCAAGTCTTTCCTCCCTATTTGACTTTTTTTTACTAACTTTAATTTTCCTAATCACTCTGTAATCATCACTCAGACTAATTAAGTAACTCATAAAACTCCATTTATATTTAATAATTTCCTGACTGATTTAGAAGGTTTTGATGAAGCATTGTGGAAAGGAATAAGTGTAAACTTAAGGGGCAATAAACAATTTATCTATACTAAAAAGAATGACATTATTAGATAGGAGATGAAAGATTTATTTAGGAAAAATGTGTACAATACTCACCACTTGCTTAACACTACTAGGAGTAATATGGCAAAAGTTCATACTAATCTATATAATAATCCGTTGTCTTAAATTCTCTAGGAATTAGAAAGGAAATCAATGGACAATCTTTCTACAACACTAACTTATGATCATTTTCTTATAAAGAAAAGGTCTCTTATAAACTTGCTTAAAGATAGGAACTTCTCTTTCTATCATCGAGTTGTCATGAATAAAATGAGTTTTAATAAGATCATTTCTTTAGAGGATGGCAATGATAATCTAACTTCTCAGCACTAACTGGTCCCTTTGACTATTTATCCAATATAATGGGAGCCCTTACCAATACGCATTCATCCATTCCTTTACTTAATGAGATTATTCAAGACTATATTTCTCCTCAAGAGATTGAAGCTTTGGATAAGCCAATAATAATTTAGGAGATTGAAGAGATGCTTAAATCTCTTAATCTATTTAAAGCACTTAGCCTTGATGGGTTCGATATCAACTTTTTCATAAAAACTTGGACCATGACTAAGGAGATGGTAACTGATGCCATTTTAGAGTTCTTATGAAATATTTCACTCTTCACAGATCTTAATAAGACTTTTATTGCTCTTATTCCTAAGGGTGGGAAACAAAAGTCCTTTACTAATATTTGGCCCATAGCATATTGCAATTCTATTTACAAAATAGTTTCCAAAATTTTGGTTGAGGTTAAAAAAGGTGGTCTAAAATTATATTGATCTTATCCAAAGAGCATACATTCCAAGCAGAGTAATATGAGATAAAATTCTCCTTATACAAGATAAGAAATTATTCAAAGAAGAGAAGTAACAAGATTTTTATGCTAATGTGGAATTAAGGAAATCTTATAACATTGTGGACAAGGATTTTTTTATCAACATACTTGTAATAATAGAATTTCCAAATAACTATATTTGGTGGATTAGGCAATGTGTCTCTACTAATGTACAACATCCTAATCAATTATCAACCCTTAAAAATTTTAAAAAACACAAAAGGAATTAGGCATGGTGATCTAACCTCCCCTTACTTGTTTGTATTAGTCATGGAAGTCTTTAATAGACTCCTTAAAAGAATAGTAGAGAGGTTTACACACTTCAAGTATCACTCTAGATATAGGAGGCAGGTAATTATTAATTTAAGCTTTGCAGATGACTTAATCATATTGTCCAAAGTTGATTCTAACTCAGCTACAACCATCATTATAGCTCTGAAGATGTTCTACAAACTATTAGGGCTTGAAGTTACCTATTCCAAAAGTGGTATCTATTTGTCTAATAGTGTAATGAATTAGGAACACTCTATAGTTACAATCACTAGTTTCTACTTACGCCAACTACTAGTAGTCTATCTTAGCATCCCATTGTCAACTTCAAGAATGTCATAAAGGGACTTCTCACTAAATTAAGATCCATACTAGAATATCTAGTTGGATTGCTAACAATCTTACCTTAGTAGTTAAAGCTCAGCTCATTATTTCTATTTTGAGCTCCACTAATGTACATTGGGCAGCTCACCTAGCACTCCTGGAATCTGTAATTAAATTTATTGATAAGGCTTTCAAGAATTTCCTATGTCAGTGAGTAAAGAAATGGAAACTAAAGCAAGAGTTAAGTGGTATAAAGTGTGCACTCCTATAATTGAAGATGGTCTAAACTTTATTCCTCTCAAAACTCTCAACTTGGTAACACTTACCAAAAGGAGACTATTAAGGGATAAGAAAGCTTTATGGATCAAGTGGATACATGAATTCTACATCAAGGAAAGAAGTATATGACACTTTAAACTTCCTCCTACTGCTTCCACAACAATGAAATTCATTATGAAAATCAGAGACATGGTTAAATTGGAGTTTGTGAACCTGATTGGAAATGGGAAGTCAACAAAATTCTAGACTAACAATCGGTTGTTTGTTGAGCCGCTCGAAAACCTAAACTCCATAGCATCCATTAAACCATTAATACACTGTGAAGCAACAATTGGTATGGCACTGAATCACAAGAAAGGTATTAGAGGGTACTATGTTGCCGAACATTATCTATTCAAAAATTTCTAACACCATACTCGATCCTTACAAAGAAGACAACATAATCTGGAAGCAATCTAAGTCTAGAAATTTCACAAATAAGTCATGTAGGTAAAATTTCCAAGGCAACACTTTCAAAAGTCCTTAGACCAAGATTGTTTGATGCAAATACTTACTACCCCGAGCATCCAGCACCCTATGGATGGCTATGAAAGGCAAATTACTAACAATTGATTGATTGACCAAACATATGATCATACCAAAGTGGTATCAATCACTTGGTTTTTCAAGGTGAATTCATTAAGGAAAGCTGGAGAATGATCCTAGATAAATGCAATATAATTGAGCCCCATTAGTGTGGTAGGAAATAATTGAATGGAGCCCTACAATGAGGCTTACTAGCGAAGCTAACAAATGTTGTTTATGCTTATAACTATCATATCTAGTCACAACCATATGGGAAGAAACAAACAAATATTCCACAATGCAAGTGTTGACAAGGAACAATTTGTAGGGAGCTACTAAATAGAACCAAGCTCCATACCAATCTATTCAAGGAAAAATTTGTTGACAACAATCTTCTATACCATAGGTGGAACTTACAAAGCAATCTTGGTATTTTAGTTGTAATAGTCAACAGACATATTGTGGTTAAGGCCTTGTTTGGCAATTAGCTGATTGTATTAGTTGTTAGTTGATTCTATCAGCTGTTAGTTGATAGCTGATTCTATCAGCTGATTTGACCAGCAGACTGCATTAGCTGTTTGTTATAGATGTTTGGTAAAATTAGTTATTTAGTATTAATTGTTTATGTGTAAAATGACTTATGAGGACATGACTTTAAAAAAATTATAAAGGTATGAATATTATATATCTTTGTATTTATTTCAATATTCTTATAGAAATTTAAATTTTAGATATTTAATTCTACAAAAATTAAGTTTATAACTTTAATAAAAAACATAAAACATTTAATAATAATAATAAACTTACTTATATGTAGAAATAAAAATAGTTAATTTATATGTCTTAATTAAGACTAAATAAAAACTACACTAAGAGTGTGAAGAAATAATGTTTAAAGTTTACACCCAGGTGTGTATATAAACACATTAAAACTTATAAAATGGAAAAGTAAAACTATTAACATTTTTTATTTGTAATTAATTACAATCATTTTATTAATGGTTCTACTTCTATTAAAACACTCTCTAAACAAACATTAATTTAATTTAATATATACTATCTACTTTTATTAAATAGATTATCAAATAAAAACAACCGTTAATAAGTGACGACACTATTCTAGTGATAGAACAAATGTATAATAAATTGAAACCATTATAATTTGGAATTGTACTATATTATTAAATATACGAGGAAAAGAACTTCGAATACTAATGTTTTATGCGATACAATACTCTTTATATTAGTAATAGACATTTCAATACCAAAGACTAATTTGGACATGATAAATAAAATTAGTCAAGTACTTTTCAAAATGTCGATGCCCTATAATAAAGATGAGAAGATTTGGTAACTTTTTAATCAAAATACTTATATGTGAAATAACAACCAAATAAAGAAGATAAAGTTAGCATTGCTTCTGTCTGCCTCAATCTAGAGAATGAATAAAATAGTTACTTGAACTCGTACAAGAAAAGTCAAAGTTAACAAAGATCATCAAATACCCTCTCTGGAACTGGAGTCGTGTTCCTTTCTTCTTGAACTCCCACAACCTTATCTGCACTCCCACCCTCCATTGCAATATTTTTATCTACCGCCACCTCTACTCTATTAAAACCAGGGTCTGCTACTCCCAAAGCCGCAGGTTTAACCTCAAAAGGTTTTGGGTCTAAATCTATCAACCTAATGCCCTGGCCTCTACCCGTAGCAGTTGGCCCTGTAAGAATTGCTAGTAAAGTTCCATTTGCTACAACATTCCCACCCCTTCCCCTTCCTCCACCAGCTTTCCTCCTGGTCTCATTTTGAGTAGGCAATATCCAATTCTCTGCTTAGTTTGATGGTTGTTGAGCTTGCTGAAGATCGGTAAGATAGCTTTGATCTGCGGGCTCCACTTCTCAACTCAGGCATCCTCACTCCATGCAAATCACATTCCACTATATTCCCTCAATACCCACTCAAACATCCAATAATTCATCAGCAATATATTTGACACATACATTAATGATGGATGCAAGCAAATAAGCCAAAATGAGGATTTTTTTTTCCAAATAGGGAGCAGTATAATCAACTAAATGAGACTTTCAACGTGGCTTCATGCCAATAAACCAATTCGTACACATATTTCATGAAGAGCACATTAGTAATAAAATAAAATAAACAGCACACAAGCCAATCTCATCTCACAAACCTTAGGCAACAAGTGCATGGGTAGCAAACTAGGTAAAAGTTATTTATCCAAACGCAAATGACATGTAAAAAACAGATAATTGACTAAAACATACATGGAAATTTATTAAACAATAAGAATGAAAGTTTTAATTGTATCCATTTTACAAAAAACACAATCCATAAGATTTTAAACCTTCTAAATTAAAAACTTCAAACTACAATGACCATCACTGATAACTAACAACATAATAGTAAACATGTCATCATAAAGAGAATCAAATGCATAACTGAAACAAAAGCAAACAATGGAATCAAAATCAAGGCAAAAAAAGAATCCTCACAGATCCACCCTCAGTGACTAAAAAAATTATAATGACTAGAAGACAATGAAAACCACAAGCGATTGTTGATGAGATCACATATTTGGTCGGAATGATGTTTCGTCTTAGGAGACAGATTCTTTTATCAATGCGATCGCTACTCTCTTATAAGGTAAAGAATATTTAAGAGTTGTTTTGAATTTTGGACTTTGCAATGCAGTAGAAGATGTACCTTTTGTGAAATCGACTTATACTTGTCTTTGTTAGCTATAATTACCACGTGCAATTGCATTTAAATTTATATTGACCTTAATCCCTAGAGGATCAATCAAAATTGCATTGGTAAATAAAGGGAGAAGCATCTTTTAAAAGACAATTTTGAAGTAATTGAATTTCTTCTTCTCAATCCTGCCCGAATCCCATCTCATTTTTAACAACATTCTTCTTAATACTTCCCAAATCCCTTCTCTTCTCTGACAACAATCTTCCAAGTCTGCTTTTATTTTCCTCACAACTTCTCTTTCGCTAATTTGCAGTATTGTCCCTCAATAACCTGGGTTCTTTATGGCACACCTATAGGATCTAAAACAGTCTTTGCCACAAAGATAAAAAGACTACAACTATTGTTGCCTTCACTTTCAACTTCAATGTAACATTTTTCTCAAGCTCAACATAATGCCAAAGATAAACTTCTCCAGCAAACACTGAGCTATCGACTAGGAGATAATTATACTTTTGTGGGATTTGATTGCTATCATACAACTTTGCTAGATTACTTGACATAAATGCAAACGTATCAATAAGAAACCAGATCATTGTTATTCATATCTTTGGAAACAAAAGACAAAGTAGCCACACACATACACAACCATCAAAAAAGAAAACTAGCTTTGAAGGGCAAAATTCAAAAGACTTACTTTCCAGAGACTCCAAGTGAGCCTCCTTAGTGGAGAAAAGGATACGATGGACACAAGTCTGCTAAAGTCACTAATGCACTAGATTTAGTTGCAAGGTTTGCCATCAAAGTTACCAAATTCCCATCAGAAGTACACATTCTAGCTGCATATAAGGGACAAATTATGGAAAGATACGAGTACATGTCCATCCAAAATTAATTAAATGGGAGCAATTGGTTCAGCGATGAAAGCATAGAAAATGCAAAACTGCCTACACATATATAGTAATTGACAGAAAATAGAGCCAGAATAGTGAAGAAGGCGTCCAAACTTCTTGTTAGAAGAAAATAACACATTAACTTTTAAAGCCAAACTTTTATAGAAGATGGAATTATTTACTCTTTAAGAAAAGGTAAACCCACCCTAAACAAAACTAAATTGTAGGATTAATACAGGTTAGATCACTAACCTTGATGCAGAAGCGATTTAATCTTTATGTTGCCTTCTACCCACGTAATCTCAGACTCACGAACACCGTCTCCTCAGTGGCTAGTAGAGTCACCGTAAATATCACACCTTAAATCTTGCACACACCGATGGCCAATCTGTGAGAGAAATTAATATCTTGGGAGACTAGGATTTTCTCTATATGATCATTTATATCTTTTGAATCTCATTTAAACAAATTAAATATAATGTTCCCTTGTAGTTATTTTCTTAACTGCTCCCAAACAAATGGGAGAGTACTTAGGCAAAGAAAACA
This sequence comes from Erythroxylum havanense, assembly GCA_024752395.1. Taxonomy (NCBI): domain Eukaryota; kingdom Viridiplantae; phylum Streptophyta; class Magnoliopsida; order Malpighiales; family Erythroxylaceae; genus Erythroxylum; species Erythroxylum havanense. The sequence continues at coordinate 31,528,876 of JANTNU010000002.1, forward strand.
TAACTCTTCAAGTGGATGTTGTGGCCGTTAAAGAAAATACAACATCTCCCACTCGGCCACATAAGCCATATCTGTCACAAAGCAAATTCATACCAATCTATTTCTCACGTTTCATACAAGAAATTGTTGGATCGCGTATGGTCTGAGTATTCACAATACACTGCGGAAAAATCATACAACAACATGATGTATAATCAAAAATACCAAAGATGTACGAAAATACCTTATTTTCGTAGATAGGTTGCTTCTTTTTCAGATTCCAAGACACTGCAAACGCGAATGCCCTCTACCGGTATCCACAAGAATATGCATGATCCGGGCTGGGCTGTGGTGTGCTAGCACGTCTTGAAACTCTTCCGAACGCTACACGATTTTTCTCTCGGATGGTGGCTAGGGTTTTGTGACAATTGTGTCTCCTCTACCTAATGAGACCTAAGCTTCTCTATTTATAGAGAAACCC
>JANTNU010000002.1:31532428-31546828 GCA_024752395.1 Erythroxylum havanense
ATCAGACGCCATGCTCAATTACTTTTAGAAGTAAAACCTCTGTTGGAATCAGAATCATGGACTGAAGCTCAGAAGTTACTACGCAAGAGCTCATCCAACTTGAAACAAGATCTCTATACCATAATCCAAAACAAACCTGGAAGAGAGAGGCCCCAACTAAGGAAGCTTTACTCCATTCTTTTCAACAATGTTAGCCAAGTAAGTATTCCTAATTGTTATATTTTACTTTTAATTCACCATGGTTATTTTTCTAACCATTCATGCTCCAAGATATATCCATAGTTTGTACGCTCTTTCTTTCAATTAAAATCGCTTACCAAATTGTTCAGTCATCTGATCTGATAGCTTCAGCAATAACTACACACATTTAAAAGATTTATGTTAGTTCCCATTAGTAACCGTTCAAATTTGTTTATACTTTTTTACAGATGGTGAATCAATCCTAAGACTACCTTAAATACTTACAAGCATGTAACATTGTGAACCAAACTGCAGTTTCCTTTTTTCAGTAACTTACTTGCTATTGTGATGACACTCTCTGGCTAGTCAAAAGCTTGATTTTTTTATTTTCTATTGTTGGTATGTGCTGCAGCTAGATTTTGCAGCAAGAGACAAAGATGCCGATCGTGCATTTCAGTACTACAAAAGCATTTCTGTTGCCTTGGAGGATATTTTATCAAGAATATGACCACCCAATTCTTAACTACTCTGGCTGAGCTGATTGGTTGAATATTAATGGAATGATTCTCCTAGGATTGGCGTGGAGTTGCAGGCTGAGCTCCATTCAAAATGCTGTTGCCATTATCTTCTTCTACTTTCTGTTTTGAGGTTCCTGCTATTAATTCTAAAGATTTCTGGTGAAACCCAATTTCTCAAGAATTCATGTAAAAAGCATCTAAGAATTGCTGACACTCCAACAAATTCAAACAAATTTTCTCCGGTTCAAACTTCTATGGTCTAACAGTTTTCTATCAAACTTAATTGTATTAAGTTGCTGTGATATTAAAAATCAAAGCTTCAATATATGTCATTGCATTTATAGGTTTTCCTTACATTTTTGTAACTAATAAATGTATTACAAACAATAATTATATGTTTACTTTCTTATCTATAAATTATTGGAAAATTTTGTAATTTTATAAAGCGTCATTGATCTTTACATAAAATTCATTTTTATCTCAAAACTTTTATAGTAGAGTTTTTTTTTTTCCTTTGAATGATGAAAAGTATCAGGAAAGGATCCACGGAGGGATTACAACATTTGATTAAATAACACTTGCAAAGTAACTATTGTAGAGCTATAAACTAGATATTAATATGGCATAAACGATACTCAGACTTGATTTGGATTGGAGGGAAGGTAAGTGCAAAGATTGATAATGAATTTTATGAAGTCAAATTTCACATTTGAGTTGATGCAGGGCTTAAACTGATAGGTGTAGATTATAGTATGTGTTTCTAGGTGTTTAAGTGTGTTTTTTAGATTATTACCATGTGTATACTTAAAATTGTGTTACTATTAGTGTTTTTATATGTTCTAAGTATTTGAGTGGTTTACAGCATGAATTTGATCTTAATTTTATATGTCAATAGGTGTTTGACGTGTTTATAAGTGCATGAAAATAGGAAATTGAAGAATGAAGAAGATTGTGGATGCATGCCGGAAGGCATGATCGTAATGTTGCATGGCTTTCTGTCACGATCATGATGCCATGCACGATCGTGACAGAGAGAAACATACCACGCTAGGCATGATCGTGCATGGAGGTGTTTCTAGGTGCAAGTTTTTTCGAGTTTTGAGGGTTTAAGGCTATTTTTGGAACCGAACAAAGTGGAAAAATCCTAGACACATTCCTAGAACTCTCAAGTTCTATAAAAGAACATAAAAAACACCAAAAAGAGGCAGCAACCACTACATCAAAGAAGATCAAAGAGGGGAGATCAAAAGAGAGCTTGAAAGAATTTCTAGCATTCCAGATCAAGACTTTAATCAATGTTCATTCTTTTTTGTTTATTTCTTTCATAGTCTTGAATTTGTATTTGGATTTCTATGATGTATAACAAGATTATGAATTTCTAAATCTAGATTAGGGATTATCATGGAATTATTTTGTGAACCTTATTTCTTGTTGAATTCAATGTATTAATGAATGTTTGTGATAATTGTCATGCATATACTTGGTAATCAATCGAGAGAGTGAATCAAGTCATCAGTGTTAAGGTACACAACAAGAGTTGGTAGCTTAATAGATCTACAATTATTAGATTAACGAACAATTGAAGAGAAGTCTTAATTGTGGATGAAGTCTTAATAGGATTGTTTCAAGCCTAATTGAACAAGTTATGAGTAGTTTTGTGAATTGACAGATTACAATTTTATAAATATCAAAATCAATTAGGGTTATTTGGTTAGATCTTGGGAGAAAGTAATCAAAACTTTAGGATTTCTTGGATGAATCATAAATTGAATCAACAAGATAAAGAGAAACAAAATAAGGATAGAATAGTTCCTAAGTCATCAAACTTGATCAATCTTAATTTTATTTGCAGCTCAATTGTTTCATTATCTACTTATTTCACTTTATTATTACTTGTTTTAATTTCAATTATTTACTTTAATTTAATTAGGTGTCCAATGGTCCTCGTGGGAACGATACCCTTGATACTATTGATACAATCCATATACTTATAGTATTGAGAGTTATATTATTATATAAAACTTGCTCAATAAGTTTCTGGTGCTATTGCTAGGGTTTTTAACATTAGGATGATTTGAATTCCTTTGATTTAAGGAATTGTTATGAAACTTTCTTGTGTCATTGGGATTGTATGAGAATGAGAATGAGAATCACTTGTAGTTCAAGCAAGGTAAAACAAACTTTAACTCTCGAAATCACAACGTAAGAGAGAGAAATCCGAAGAGCTAAACATCAAAAAGTGATAGAGACAACGATGGAAGAGGAATTAAATCGCGAAGAGCAATATGGACTTTATGAGGCTATGGTTTAATGCGACACAAATATGCTACATACCAATGCATAATTTCATGGTTTGACCAATGAGGGTCCCAATGCTCATCTGGTCAAATTCTTAAAAATTTGTGATACATTTCTATATAATGAGTTGTCGAATGAGGCAACGAAGATGAGGCTCTTCCCCTTTACACTCAAGGATAGAGCTAAGTTGTGATTTCATTCACTCAACCTAGTGAGCATCACAATAAAGAGCAGCTAGTGCAAGCCTTTTTGGCTAAGTACTTCCCTTAGACAAAGACAACAAGATTCATCAAAGAAATTACAAATTTCAAGAACAATGAAGGGCAATCATTATGTGAAGCGTGAGAGTGATTTAAGGAGTTGCAAAGGAGCTTTCTACATCAAAACTTGCTGAAGGGATTATTGTTGCAAACTTTCTACAATATAGTCAATCCACCCACGTCGGCCAATATTGATGTAGCTGTTGGAGGATCATTAATGTGAAAAATAGTTGAGGAGATAGAAGATTCGCTCGAGGAGACAACGAACAATAACAATCTTTGGATATTGGACCAAAGTAGATAGTAGCCAACCTTCCAGGATTAGAAGGGAATGATTGTTATCAATTCAGTGACAGCATCACAAGCTAAGATTGCCATCTTAACTAAGCAATTACACAACCTAAAAGCCACCTATTATGCTCCATTTAAAGCAATTTAGCACGAATGTGAGCTATACAGACTACAAAGCCATATCATGGTTGACTGCTTCCTAGAGCAAAACTAAAATTTGGAGTAACTCAACTATATGAGAGCATAATTTGGTCAAGGAGGTAATAACCCTTATCCCCAAGTATAATCCTGGGTGGAAGAACTACCTAAAATTTTCTTGGTCTAATTATGCAAGGACTTATTTGAGAAATCAAGGTCCACTGGAATTTCAACAAGACAAGTCCGGTGTTATGGATTTAAAATTGGACAAATTTATGGACATGATGAATTCTAAGTTCACGAGATTAGAAGAGGCCCAGAAGAGGATGAAAGGCCAATTTGTGAAAGTAGCGAAGGATCACGCATTTTTTATTTATAATATGGAGGTTCAAGTAGGCCAACTTGCAAATTCATTGTCTACGAGAAATGTGGGGAATCTCCTAAACAATACAAAATAAGGCTATCACACTTAGTAGTGGAAAAGAGCTAGAAGAATCTATAGAAAAAGAAGCTGAAACCCACTTTGTAGAAGATGAAGAGAAGCAGAAGAAAGATGAAAATAAGAATGAGGACCACCTAATCTTATCAGCAAAAAGTTCTTTCTGTTACATCGTGAGCGTGGGCATATCTGAGGCTAAAGGGTGTGCCCTTCTCTCTGTCTTCAGAGCATCAGTCTCTGTAATAGCCGATTTTTGACATTGAGGGATTAAAACCCTAGATTTTTGCATAGAAGCTATATCATTGAAAATTCATGAATTGCACTTCATTCACGTGTATATCAATAAAATACACAAATGAATATGATTTAGTACACATTGCAAAGAATGTATATGCACTCAATTGACTTATTTCAGGGTATGAAAAGGTTAAAATGATCATGAAGTGAATTGTGTATTGTTTATGCCTTGTATTTTGGTTTGATTGATTACAAGTAGTACATTTGGAATTAATTGGTACAATTGGAAAATTGATGAATTTAGAGTAATCAAACTTACCTAAAACATAACCTAATTGCAAACAAGTTATATACAAGCTATGATGAATGAATAAGCAAAATTTGTGAATAAGGTTACATACCTGGGATAGTCAATTGAGCATGCATTGAACATAACACATATATATGTATATGATTGAGTACTTATTTGATTAAATAAGCTATTAATGTGTGAACTATGTGTGTATTGTATGATTTAGAAGCACAAATTAACTGATAGCTTCCAAACATTGCCGACTTGTCGAGGCAATAGTTATTTGGAGCATACTGTGAGTTAATTTAGATGTGTAATCTCAATTATATATGTGCTTCTATTTGAATTATATGAGTTAACCTAGATGTTCACTCACTGTATTTGAATCGTTTTTAATTAACTATTAGATATTGAACTGCTATTGATATGATTGTGATAATTTCGGGCTATCAAATGTCTGAGGAGTTTGCTATTCGAGATTTGTATTGGAAGTGTTTGCAAATTGAATGTGAATATGAAAATTATGTTCTCAACTATATTTGAATGCCAGACTTAGATTTGATGAATGTGCTATATGACTGTGTACATTGAATGAGTTATTGATAGTATAATATATAATTTGATGCATTTTCATTACAATGATATGCATGATCAGATAAAGGAGTTGTGACTGAAGTGATCAACGTGAAAAAGAGAATAAAGCTCAGAAATGTGCATATAGAGTCACAGGCTTAACGATTAATGAGCCCGGTATCCACAATGGGTATAGGATAGTATCTAAAATGAGCCAGGTATTCACAATGAATACGTGACAGTTAAATAGGTGCTCAGTCACAACAAATTAAAAATGAACGTGGAGTCTTAAGTTGCATATATATCTTTACATCCATCATGTGAACCGTTGTAAAGAATGACTAGATTGAGTTGATATAACGTTATGCTATGTTTGTGTACATGTGAATAATTTTGAAAAAAAAGTACTGAATTGTGTTGATGTAGTGATATGAAATACTTGTATACATGTTGATGATATGAATGATTAAGGTTAAAGACTAGATTATTTTGAAAAGATTATATGGCATGTTTGTATTATAATGTGCTTATTGAGAAATGACGTATAGAGTGTTATAATGTGCTTATTGAGAAATGACGCATAGAGTGATTTGGTAAACAAAAATGTATGAAAATTGATTTAAGCTAAAGTGATACACTTGTGAAATTGGTTGTATACTTATGATGTTGTGTTTGGACTCAAGTAAGCACGTCAATGATAGTTCACTCACTGGGTTCGCAAAACTCATTAAAATTGCAATGTTGTTTTTCAAGTATTGAGGAGATCTAGCTTTTAAAGAAATCTAGTAGCAGTCTAGTATTGTCAATTTTGGAAACAAGAAATGAATCAAAGGTCTAGTCAGCTGAGGTTTGAAGAGTTTAGATAGAATGTTTTGTTAGCATCTCATTTTATGTTAGATATTCAGTAGACTCTCGGATGTTTTTGTAATGTAAATACATGGATTATGAAATGTAATGACAATGTAAGCTTATGTTTGTGAATAAAATGAAGAAATTTAGTCTTTTGAATACTTATGTTCTGTATGACGCCATAATAGTGAATATGATTGCTCTAATATGTCATTCTCATAGGGTATATTTTTTAATGTCCTTTGGATATTTGAGTATATGCTCTATAGTAGTGATGTGTTACAAATTTTGGTATCAGAGCATAGTTTGACATCCTTAAGTTAGACATGATATATAGGGAGAGACTCAAATAATGATCACAATTATTGTTTATTATAAGTCATCCACTATAGGAGATTGAGTCACAGAGTCAGCTGACCTTGAGTCTATAGGAGCCAATAGTGAGTCTCTAATGCCTCAATCTGAACAGATGCCTCCGAGAATTCCTAAAGGAGAGAGATGAGGTATGATAAGCTTAGAAAGCAAGGGACTGTAGACTTCTACTGAAGTACAGACCATGAAGAAGAAGGATGGCTGGAAAGAACAGAACGGGTATTCAATTAGATGGACTACAAGTCCGATGACAGGTTTGACTACGCAGTCTCGCTAATGCAAGGTCTAACTTATCAGTGATAGAAGACTGTTCCTGACAGTTTTGCCCGACCTTGTAGACTGAAGTGGGAAGATTTTCTGAAAGTTTTCAAGGAGAACTATATGACCAAGATTTACCTGGATAGGAAGATGATGGAGTTTTTGGATTTGAAAGAAGGGAACCTTACTGTAGCTGCGTATGAGGTCAGGTATAATGCATTAATGAGCTATGCTACTACATTAATTCCGATTGAGGAAGACAAGTGTAGGCGATTTAAAAACAGACTGAATATAGAGATTAGAATGAGATTGGCCATTACCAATTTAAGTAGCTTTACTAAGCTAAGAGTTGCCTCAGTCTGAATTGAACAGTTACTCAAAAATGGGCAAGGAGACTATAGGTAGGAGTTTTGAATAAAGAGGCAGGATGAGTCCTAAGCTGATTCTAGCAAGAGATTCAATAAATACCAAAATAAAATTTTCCAATCATAGACTAGTTCAAAACGGTTGGGATTTAGACTAAGATTTGGTTTTTCAAGTTAGTAATGGAAAAGGTCAGGCATCTGGAGGACAGGCTTATAGGGGCAAACACAATAAATGCCTAGTTGTGAGCATTGTGGAAAGTAAGCATGGTAGAGAATGTTGGAGATTAATGGGAGCTTATTTACATTGTGACTTTCTCGAGCATTAGCTTAGAGACTATCTCGTGACTATGGGAGCACAGTCTGGAGTGAGAGGAGGATCAGTGACTGAGAGTACTGTCCAACAGAGTAAAGCTAGTGGATCAGGACAGAGAGGCAAAGGTAGTGGTAGAACCAGTTCAATAGGTTTTAATGTTAGGATAGAAGTGCGGAGTAATCAGCTGTAGTCTCATGCTATGATCTTTGCTATCACCAGATAGGAGACACAGAACTCCCTAGATGTTGTTGTAGGTGTGTTGAATGTTTTCAATCTGAGACATTTGCATTATTAAATCCAAGATCCACATATTTATTCATTACCCCACATCTGGCATATAAACTGCATTGTGAGAGAAAGGTGATGTGATAAAGATACCGATCGGCTTTTATTTGATGCATTAACGTAGGTGAATTGTGTAGTGTTTTAGGATAGATATTATGCTAAATTGTTGTTTTTATATTGTATTTGAGTGTTAGGAGTTTCTAGGAAAATAGAGCAAAAAGATAGCAAATTTGAAATGCACAAAACGTTATACTCCAACAGCAAATTGAAGACTATGCATTGGGTGAAAATGCAACCTAAAAAAAAGGAGGGTTTGGTCTTTGTTTTAACAGAAGAGAAAAACGCTGAGTAGTGTGGGCAGCCAAGTTAAAAAAAAGCAAAAAGAGGTTTCGGACTAGGTTTTTAAGAAAAAAGAAAAAGCACTGAACAACCTACGAGAAAAAGGAGAGGGTTTAGCGTATTTTAAAAAAGAAAGAAACGGAGACAACGCAACCTCCACTCGCCAAAATAGACAACGCAACCTCTACTAGAACGAAGAAGGCAACCTCCACTTAAAGACAACGCAGCCTCTTGACGCAAGACAACACAACCACCAGACGAAAACAATGCAGCCTCCATACGAAAACAAAGACTAATAGTGGGGCAAGTGTTTTTAGATGATCTTCCTACAAAAGAATACCATCTTATATGTAAACAGCATGCTTTGGGCCTTTTTTCTACATAATCATATAATATAGTAGGTAGTCCTTCCTTCTTGCTTGCTTCCATTAGATGTAACAAAGCAGGGCACTCCTACTACACAATAATCAACCCCTAGTTGTAAGGAGACCTCCTACTAACAATATTACCCCGAAACCCTAGAACTTGACTGACTTGGAGAAGGACTTAAAACAAAAGCCACTCACTTGAAGCAGATTCTTACTTTAAAACAAAAGCCACTCACTTGAAGCAGGTTTTTACTTGCTTCCTTCCATTAGTTATGGATTAATAGGAACTGCTCCAACTTCTACTCAAACTTAAAAGGCTTAGCTTTTGTCTGCAACTTCCACTCATTCTTTTTAGGAGAAAGATAAACTAAAAAAATCAAACATAGTAGCATTAGTTAGTGATAGTAGTCCCATGTATTCATTTGCATATCTCAGACTTTGTATTTAGTTGTCTTTTTTACTCAATGCTTTGTTAATCCTTGTGAGTAAACCCGTGACCTTTTTATCCTACCTTAACCCAAACCCTATTACAATCCTAAATAAAAGTCATTTTGATTCATGTTGATGTGTATTTTATGTGGTAAAGAATTGGTGAATATGCAAGCCTATGGTGGTGTAGTCTTTTAGAGAGAGTCTTGAGTGAAACATTGATCCTATATACTTGGGTGATTGGAGCAAAAACGAGATAAAAATTCATATGAATTTATATGTGCCTTTGATCAATGGTGTCTACCTTTGACCTTGTTTATGTGCATTGATGAAAAAATTATGAATTAGATTGGAGCAAAATACTGGAATGTATTTATTATAATTTTAGCCACTGAGGAAAGATATGTTATGCTTAAGCCTCAATTTTAACAGTACAACCTACTCCATTTGGAAAGAAAGAAATAAAAGAGTGTTCAATAAGATCAACATTGATAAGCATTTCCTAGCTTACAAGTTACATTGTTGAATAAGAGAAGCATTGGTAGCTCATCATTGAGTCCTTTCCATAGAAGATGATGAAATCTATGAAATCTAGCTTTTCCTAGAAATTTTGTAAAATCCTTGTTTTTCAATTATGCTTAATCTAGATTTATAAAAACTTTTGATGCCTTTTAAGAATTAATGAATGAATTCTTTTATCTTCAAAAAAAATAAGTATTAAAATAATAAAGGAAATATTTCAATTTAGTTTAAATAATTTTTAGAAATATATAAATTGAAATATTAATTTTTCTTATTTAAAAGGGAAGGGAGCAAGAAATACAAAAATTTACAATAATAACAATAACAATATTTCAGTAAAAATCTCATTGTATACGGGGTTTGGAAAAGTTCAAAAGTATGCAAACTTATTTCTAATTAATAAAAAATTGTTTTTAATTAATCCACATGAATATATATTTATACTAAATAAATAATAATATACAACAATATAAAATGAGTAGGAAACCTTAATTGTTAATTAGCAAAACTGAACTATAAATAAATAAAGAAATTGCAAAATCTTTGAAGCTGACTCAAAATTGGGAACAAATGAGAAATATCCACTTCAAGCTTTCAGTTGACTGAAAGACCTTCCCATCTCTTCGTCTCTCTTGATCTCACTCGGTTCTGGCTCTGCATTGATCTTCTTATCTCTTTTGCTAAGAATATGATACAACTGTTGTTTACAGTAATATTCTCGGAGATGGCCTTCATCCTGTTGCTTATCTTTAAGAACCCATTTAGGAAACTGGTGATCATGGGTATGGATAGGGTCAAACGGGGCCAAGGACCAATCGTTGTGAAAACGGTGGGAGGAACGGTGTTTATAGTATTGATGTCAAGCGTTTATAGCATGGTGAAGATCCAGAAGCGTTGGATAGAAGAAGGTGCTGTCAATCCAACGGACCAGATTCTCATGGCCAAGCACCTTCTTGAAGCTACTCTTCTAGGTAATTCTTTGTTTCTTAAGATAATTCTTTTTATATTTTGTTTCTTCTGCTTATATAAACCCTGGTCTTCGTGGGGATTGTGTGATGAATTTGTTGGCTGCAAAGTAGGAACGGTTTAATTGTTGTTTAGGCAAGGACATGTTTAGAAGTGGGGTTCAATCATATATGATTTGTTCGGTGGTTTCATGGTGCGACTGTTCCCTTTCCGATTTGTTAACGAATTTATTGGGATTCAATTCATTGTACACCATTTCAAATGGTTTAGATTGCCTCTTGTTTCTTTCGTATTCATGTTTAGATACATTTTCCTGCTTTAATTGTTTTTCTTTCCCGTGCAAGGCCAGCCAGTACGGGTACTGACTTGGAAAAGAGTGTCATCTTAATTGGGATTGGATGTTTCAAAATTCTGCTTGTTACTGAACTATGTCCAATGGAGTTCGAATAATATCATTTTCCACATTATACAGTTGAGGGAGGGATTTGAGTATTTCAAGTTAAGATGCGACCCTTTTTCTTAATATAGGAAAGGACGGTTTAAATATTATTACAGTCCTATTATGATTTAGCGCTTGAAATTTGAGTATTTGACATAGGAACTGGAAAGTTTGGCGTGCAGAAAGATGGTGCAGAACGATGCATGATATTCTTTCCTTTTTTTCTTTGATATTTCTCATTTCAATTTTCAACCACTCTTTAACCAAAAAGAAAAAGGAACAACTGATCTTTATTTGATTGGTAAGTACTTTTAGAATGTTGTTTAGGGAAATAATTGTAGATGTGAATGCATGAACTGTTCCTTACCGGTCTTTTTCTTCGGTATCTTCGACATTAAATGTCTCCTTTTTAACTTGTTTTCTAGTATTGTTGCCCCTTATGAGAGTTTCTCTGGTATATTTTATATATGGTCTATTTATCTTTGGGATTTGCTCGTTCCTAAATGCGTATATTCTAGAATGAGGTAGTGGGAACATGTGCTTGTGTCTTGTTTTCCTGTATTTTGGAGGATTGAATCTAGTGACATCTTTTGCTACTCTGTATGATATTTAGTGGGAGACATGTTTGGAGTTTTAAATTTATCTTTAATCTATGAGAGTTTCCATATTTTTTTCCATAGGATCCTTATGCATTGTGACAAAATTTGAGGACTTGACTTGTAGCAGACTGTCGGCTGGAGCAAACCCTGTTTCCAGCGACCTTATTGACCCTTGCACCTTTATGAAACTTGAGTAACTTTTTCAGGGTCCTTTCTTTTCCTTGGGCTAATGATAGACAGAATGCACCATTACATCAGAGAACTCCAAATTCGAAGGAAGAGCATGGAAGCTGTAAAGAAACAAAATCGAGCTTTTGAGGATGGCAAAGTTGAAGAGATCAAGGCCTTTGAAGAAGAAATGACCTCTCTTCGTTCAAAACTCAAGCAGCTGGAAGCTGACCTGGAAGAGAAGAGCAAAGAAGTAAATGCTTCAGAAGCTAATGCAGTTGCTTTAAAGAAGCAATCTGAAGGGTTCCTTCTTGAATATAATCGCCTACTTGGGGAGAACCAAAATCTACGAAGTCAGTTGAAAGCACTGGACTCGAGTTTGTCTCGTTCAAGTAGCAAGAAGAATACCTAGGGAATCAAACCCTGCTTTTGAGTAGTTCTCATCTTCATTTTCCTTGTTCACAATAGTTATCAGTGGTGTCATGATGGGTTTGTTACAGTTTAATTATCATGTGTTGTTTAGAGTGCAGAAAATATGAGAGAGTATTCAGAATATGAACCCAAAAGGTGGAAAGAATGGCCATGGATAAGCTGTTCCAACTCAGCATTGTAAGGAAATTGGAATGTGTAGAGATGATCATGATTTTACATTTTCGTATGAGAGTTACCTAGTATCTATCATTCACTGCACAGATCAAGTCTTTAAACTACTGACAAATTGGCACAGGGTCATTTTTCGCTTTGAAGCCTACCAACATTAAACTGAGGAATACGATAACTGAGAGTGGAAATAACACGAATATTAGTTTGGATGCTACAGGACTTTTAAACTTCTTTTGCATGTTCAGCAGAAGAGCGAGCGACGTTGGTGTGAAGGAATAAGTCCACCTTCAAACTTTGTGTTTTCTCGTTCAATTATTGAAAAGATCTTGCTTACAAGCAAGTTATAAAGTCAGCTTACTGTCAGCTCGATTCTAGATTGATTTATGTATCCTACTAACATTTACCTGTCATAGAGGATATCAGGGTATGGAGAACAAAATGTGACTTACCAGTGACATGAAGGGAGTAAAGATAATCTTCTTTTGCATGAATTTATGGAGGGTTATTCAAAACGAAAAGGAGGGAAAAGCTGCTTATTGAAGATTGAACTAAAGAAAGCTTATGATATGTTGATTGGAGTTTCTTAGGCAACATCATGAGGGCTTTGGAGTTTCCACTATATTTCATTGAATGGATCTCATTATGCTTCACCACTCCATCTTTTAGGATAAACAAAACTTCACTTCTGGCTATTATAAAGGCTATTAGAATATTCACTAAACTATCTGGACTTTATGTTAATATTGATAAATGCTCCTTTTACATGTATAGAAGCGTAGAAGATCAGAGAAGGATGGTTGAGCATATCAATGGTTTAAGCTAGTCAACCAGTAAATCCATTCTGGGAAGGTGACAACCCAAACAGATGAGAATAGTGAACATGGAACAAGCTCCAAAGCAAGTATTTTAGGCAGCCTCTGCGAATCCAACTTTGAGGTTTCCGTAGTCAAAGATTGTGTGGTAGCGACCCATGAAAACGTCACCCAAGATCCTGAAGCAAGCAGTGCCAGATAGTGAGAATTATGGTACAGATAGATCAACAGGACAAATACATGCTGCCTGTGAATAAAATACCAAAGAGGTCCCCGAGGAGGCGGTATATCCAAAGCAGTAAAGCCACTGATGCACTGAGCTTCAGCGCCCTCGCCCACCTTGAGAATATACTGATACATGGAAGACAAGGTGTTAGCGTATTGATACAACACAGGACCACGATAAAGGTTGATATTTGCAAAAGGTGCCAACGGGACTTCTTCTGTCTTTGAACAAACAGTATGGCTTCCCAATGAAAACGAATCTCACGACACATTGCATCTCCTACATATGGTGTTTCTTTTATGTTATCAAGCTTTGTCTCAAAAGTCAGACTTGCTGTCGCAAACCATTTTGGCAATTGCTAAAGGAAGCCATTGGCATCTCTCCCCAGACATTCATCTTATCAGAAACGCTTGAGTAACTAGGTAGAAGCCATTCAAGCATATGTACCCGCTAGTCTACTTTTGCCATTTATGTTCTCCAAGTAAAATCACTTGACAAAAAGTTCAAATAGTAAGCTACCTCATTAGGAGCGAGGTCAAAAGCTTTGCCTCCAATGGTGAAGGAAATAGTTGGCATGGAAGACAGACTTCCACAATCAACAGCCGATTCTCCCAATGGACTAGGCATTCGGTCACAAAGCTGTGGATGTAGCACAGGAATCAGTACAAGTCAAGAGCATCAGATGTAATAGTGAATTATTCATTGTATCCTGCACACTGTTACATCTCTATACAAAAATGACGGTGTTATTTGACCTTATCGACATATTTCAATATGTGTTCTTGCGTTTGGTTCTGCTTCATCCGGCCTTCCATCCAAACAACTGTCATCTCACAAGCAGAGCACATGGTGTCACGGAGAAGATCAGATGCCTTATCGTTGCCCTCGTCCACTACACTCTGAATGCCCATACTATGCAAGCACAATTTCAGTCGGTCAGCAGCCAAGAAGGTTAGAGTCCAGATCTCTTGTCCAATATTATGGTGTCTTATTATGTCTAATAAATCTCAGCCGTTTATTTATATGGGTTTTGTGTAGGTCTCGTAAAATAAATGGTTGAGATTTCATGAGACAGAATAAGACAGGATAATATTAGACAGAGGATCTTGGTTCAGAAGGTTATGACACAGAAATGTGGGGAAGCTATATCATTGAAACAGTATGGTAACAAAGTGTTGCTTAAAATAATTATCTGCAGTGCTAACCTGACATCTCTCGTCCCATCAAATGTGCACAATCCAATTTGGGAACAGACCTTCTC
>JANTNU010000002.1:31546989-31558188 GCA_024752395.1 Erythroxylum havanense
TCTTACCTGAGCAAGAAGCAAATCCATTATAGTCTGCCCATACTGATTAACAACAGCTTTGCACTCCTGACTAACAACTCCAGAGGCTCCAATAGCCTGATTTATCATGGTAATAATAGGCTGCAAGTTTGAATAAACAATTAATCAACCAATGAATAGTCCAAATTTTAGTGATACTAAAATTCAGGCAGGAATTAAGTAGTTAAAGAGCCAGAAAACTGATCAACTGCAAAAACCCATGGAGGCTTTAAGCTTTTGTCCATACCGTTGGACCTGCCAACAAAGAAGTTCCAGAATCTGCAATAGCTGAACAACCACCAGTACAATACCCTGGGGTGAAGACATGAATCACAGTTAGAACTTTGCCACAGACACTAAATGTAAATGCTTTGTGTTGAACCCAGAAACAGAAAATGTGAATTTTTAGCTTTATATATAGTCATGTAAAGGCATGGTAGAAAGTGAGAGAAAGTATTATACCTGTTGCTTTGCCACCAATGAGTACATCTCCCATATCAAACTATTATAGAGGCATATCAATATCTAAGATGAGTATAAACATCATGAATCACTAAAGAATAACTCACAACTAACTAACCTGCCAATAACCTTTGTGAGTAACAGGAACATACGTGTGCTTCCCCTTATAATGATTTGGATCAACCCCACCAAGTACAATTTCACCTCCTTCCTCTTCCTCTGTTTTACGGTTAAGCCAGAATGAAAACACCGGTTCCTTAACAAGGCCTTGCTCAATCAACTTGTACCTGCAAGACATGCAAATTATTATCATCAAACCCAAAATTTCAGGGAACTTCCTGATAATCAGAATGTAGAACACATACCAGACTGGAACAGCACCTCCAACTGAAATTTCTTGAAACCCAAGTCCTAATATACCATCAAACTTAGCCATCACAAATGTTGCACCTGGTTCCCTAGTCGCCTCAATAAATTCCTGTAATTTTCAAAACGAACATTAAAGGAGAAAACTAAATAGATATAACTATGGAAAGAGAATGAAATTTAAGAAAACCTGATCCTTCACAACTAGGTCGCCAACTTTGACGTGATCATTACTGAAGAAGCCAGAGATGGCTCCAGAACCATAATGTATTTCAGCAGATTTCCCTGTGGAATTTAATGCTTAATAACACTGCAACACTCATGACTAACAAGCAAGTCTCAAGGAATGATGGAATATTTCACAAATTGTAAAATATATCTAAGGCAGCGTGTATAGTTTTCCTTTTCTCAAAGAATGGGAGATCGAGAGAGAGAGAGAAGGTGCATAACTTAGCAAATCCTAAATCATCACATCCATTACAGAGAACCAACCATTCCAAATAATAAAGAATGCCATCAACATAAACATGAATCACAAACAGCAATGATAAACATTATTGCATACGGAAACACAAACACCATTCTCATCGAAACAAAAAGACTTTGATAACAAGAAGCTAATTAACTACTTTGGCGAAGAGTAATGACAATTGATTTTCAAAATTATATACAAGGACCTAAAAATACCATTTTCCTGGTAGGTACTTGATTGGCAAGACTTGTACTTGCTGTGTAAGTAACAAGCCACCTGAAAACAAATACAAAGTGATCAGTATCTTGCCAGTAGATCACAACAATTTCTTGTCTTCATCTTCACGGTGATAAAAACTTCATGCAGTTACAGTAAAGAGAAGACATAAGCATTCAAAACTCACCGACAAGTAGCATTTAGATGATGGAATCCACAAGTTGGAGCTGCCAGTGTCAAAGATAACAGTGAACTTTTGAGGAGGAGTGCCAATGCCTATCTCGCCATAGTACTGAGCATCCATATAGTTCTTCAGAGCTACAATATCAGTGCCCTTAGAGTGTCCCAGATCACTACGGAAATGGTACTTCCTAAGGGAACCTATCAAAGTTTCTTTCGAGTCCAACTGCGCAGGAAGGAAGCTGTTTTTATCCAATGGCCTCTTTTTCAATCCGATTCTAAGTACCCCATCGTTGGTTGCAGAGGAAACCAGTGATGAGACCAGGAATGAAAATAATATAGACAACAACACTGTTTTCGATGCCATTCTCACCTGAAAGTCCGCGTCAAAGTTAACAGTTGAGCCAATGTCATTTACATAAAACTATTAGAAATAAATTGTGCGCACCCACTCCGCAAGATCAGAAAGGGAATATAAACACATGCTACCCAATGATATCTCCAACACAATGACACTCTCCAACGACATTGTATCTTCAAATTGGTAAGCGCATACAGATACTATAAACGAGCATTAAAATGAATCTGACAGAGAATATGCAAGAACATGTACAGGGGCCAAATTGCAAACATGAAAAATCAGCTTTAATATGACTTTCTGTCTTCAACGGTACATTTTAGAAAAACCCACCAATGTTTTCTAATATAATAGCCAGAATTTTCTAAACCGTCTTCAATCTTCTAACAAGACTCTGTTTTCAAGATTTGCATATTCCAACTATTAAAAAGTAGATAACTTTCCAGTATAAAGACTAGGCATTCATTCTCCAAGTATATGCACCCCACCTTGTAAGGTCTAACTTTGCCTCAGAAACAAACCTTGATAAACAGATTGATGAGCAGCTGAAATAACACTCAACAGGGAAAAGAAAATAGAAGCTAAAGAAAGAAGATGATGAAACACCGCTGACAACCCAACTCAAACAGCAAAGCTTGAAACCAAAACAAGAGTTCTTTCAAAGATAACGACAGAGAGTAAAAGATTAAGAGAAGCATAAATGGTTCTTGAGCCCCATCTACGTAAAAGAGAGAACTGAGAAAATGCACTATGGGAGCACTCGAAGTGATTAGTAAATAAACAAGAAGCACTCACCGCTCTGGAAACAGAAGAAAGAACATTAATGCAACAAAAGCTACACACAAAAGAATATATAGACACTAGAGAAGGTGAGACAACATGTCACCTAACTCAGCCACCCAACAAACATTTCTTACAAAACAACCCCTGTTGTTTTGTAGTCATTAATGTCCCCAACAAGTGATGATTCTGAAAAACAGCATGGGTCTGTCTTTGGATAGGAGGAACAGAACAGAATGTCCACGACATTCCTGCTTTTCGCCTCCGAATTAAGGGGACCCAACCCATGCTGTTTAGTTTCTTGGCCGTCAATCTTGTGATGAACAGCGAAAATAGTGTGATGAAGCGTGGATTGCGTGACAGGCGAATATTGCATCTTACACTAGGATTTTCAACTGGATGTCGCTGACGTGTCGAAAAAGATAGCGACTTGGCTACTTTTACACGCGACACAGTTGCCTTCCTTTTCGGAAGCTTGTGCAGCTTAATGACGTCAAATGAGTGACTTCCCAAACTGAATTGAAAAGAAAAAGATGTTGCCATTAGATATTATCAGTTTTTTTTTATTTAGATTTAGTTTCGTTTTCTTGCAATTTGGAATTTGTTAATTTGCTTCTTGTTTGATGTTTGTCTTAGAAATTAATCCTCTAGGTGCTCATGTGTTAAAAGATAATTAAAAGATTTAATAATTTATTAAAAGACCTTTGAACTTTTTTACTTATTATGATGTCGAGTTTTAAAATTAATTAATAGTTGTCCGGAATATTAGAGTTTTGTCTTTGATTAATAAGTTGTGTTCTCACAAAAATACTGTCATATATGAAAAGTGAGATATGAAGTGTAAAAAAATAGACAGATTGAGTAAAGAATTTATTGTGAATTGTTTTCCTAATATTAAATAATAGAGAAAGATTAGTATCAAAAGTTTTATCTTTTTTTTTTGAAAAATACAAAAATAATTTATTGATAAGAATGAAATTGCATCCAAAGGAAACTTAAAGGGAGCATCCTTCAACAAGAAAGAAAATTCAGTAATTCTGCTTAAAAATAGTCATTGGTTACATTACAAATACAGTAGTTAAATATTCAAGAAAAATAGCAAGTTGAGGCTGCAATTTGGAATTAGATTTCTCAAAAGCATAAGGTCCCTGGTGTTATTAATGATTTCAGTGGTGAGAGATTCAATTGATTTGAACTTGAACTCAAATCTTCTAGAATTTCTTTCTTTCCAAATAATCTGCATATACATTGCAGTGGTTGTTATGTAAATCTACTTGGTAGACATAGAAAGAGATCTTTGTGTTAAGAGCCAATAAATGACACTAGTGAATGTGCTTGCTAGAACAAACTAGAGGCATTTCTATTTAACAAGTTCCCAAATTATGTTGGTCATGGTGCACATGAAAAATAAGTGATCTCTTACTTCCTTATATGCGGGATAAAATGGATAGGATGTATTGACATCAAGGTACTTGATTCGATTAGTAGTATTAATTCCATTTTTAATAGTGAGCAAAAAGAGAAATGAAATTTTTGGAGGTAGAATCTTGTTTTAGATAATCTTGTGCTAATCCACTACTGGATTCTTCACTCTTATCAAATCCCTTATAAGTTTGTTCGAAAGTTTTTTAATAGGCTAGTTCTTTCAGTTAAATGCATCCAGATTGAGAGGATTAGGAGGATACTGAGGTTGCAAATACCTTATACTTTCAAAGAATTGCTAGTTGCTTCCATTAATGAAGGAGTCTTGCTTAGTGAGGAGGGTGAAAGTAAGAGTATTCCTTAGCATACCCTAGGAGGGAATGAGCATACTATGACCAAACCAATTGTCAAACCCTTATGTTTTAGTTATGCTTAGTTATGATTATATCTCATTGTGTCCTCCTCGTTCAAAGTAAACATAACATTAAAATTTTGCTGTAGAGAGAGCTTAATTAATTAAATCATATGATAGCTTAAGACAAGCCATTTTACACTGGAGAGAGCTTAATTAATTAAATCGTGCGATAGCTTAGGATAAGCCTCATTACACTTGCCTGTGGTTGTTCAATGCTAATAAGCATATAATAATTGATCTTACGTTAAATCGAAGCCTAGCAAAAAAAAAAAAGGTTTAAAATTTTTGGTATAGAAGTGAAGAGTAATTTTTGTATGCGAGGGGTAAATTAATCCAATCTTAAGTAATTTTTGTATGCGAGGGGTAAATCAATCCAATCTTAAGTTAAATGAAACCGCGTCTACCAAAAGTAAATGAAACAGTTTGAAGTTGGAACTGAACATACTCGAACTAGTTCTAAAGGTTAGGATTGTGAGAATTAGACACTGATAGAAGAAAGAAAGCATCACAAGAGTAACAATTTTGCTAGTTATGCATAAAATTCTCACATAATTGAACCCTTCTGTTTCATACCTGAAAGTTGGTTTAGAATCCTCTTAGATCCACAAGAAGGAACATGATGAACGTATATGCCATTTCTATAGGAGGGTTGGGTATTTCCAAAAGGAATGTTCTAAACGTAAGACATGGTTTGAGAAGAAAAATATGCCTACTGCTTATGTAAGTTTGAAACAAACCTCATTGAAGTTCCTTTTAAAACTTGGTGTATTGATTCTAGTTATACTACTTATGTTTATAATACCATGCAGGGATTCCTTATGACCCAAATAATAAGGTTAAATTAAATATTTGTCTTTATGGGCAACAAAATGAGAGTTCCAGTGGAAGCTACTAGGATTTATCTCTCAATCCTAGGCACTGAATATCACTTGGACTTATGTGAAACTTTTTATGTACCTAATATATCTAGGAATTTAGTTTCTTTATCTAAACTAGATAGATCTAAATACTCCTTTATATTTGATTGTGGTAGTTTCAGTTTGCACAAACATAACCATATGATTGGTAATAGGGTACTATGTATGTAAAGTAATCCTTGACGTTGTTTATGTTAAAAATTTATTAACTTTGAATCCCATTATTGGTAGCAAACGTAGTTTGATTAATGATCTGCTTACTTGTAACTTAGGGGTTTGGGACATATTTCCAAAGAACCAATTCAAAGATTAGTAAAGAATGAAATGCTTCCTAAATTGGACTTTACTAATCTTAACATTTGTATGGAATGTATTAAAGGCAAACAATCAAAGCACACATTAAAAAAAGGAGTCACAAGAAGCATTTAACTTCTTGAAATAATTCACATTAATGGATGTGGATCATTTAATTTGCTTTCTTTTAATAAAGAAACATATTTTATTACCTTTATAGATGAGTATTCATATTATGGATATGTTTATTTGCTACATGATAAATCTTAGGCTGTAAATTCCTTGGAGGTCCATATTAATGAGGTTCAAAGGTAATTAGACAGAAAGGTGAAAATGGTTAAGTATAATAGAGTTAGTGAACATTATGACAAGTACGATGGAAGTGGTAAAAATCCTGGTCCTCCTTTTACTAAATTCCTTAAAAGACATAGTATTTCTACGTAATACATAATGTTAAGTTCGTTGAATATAGTAAGACTAGTGGAGTGAAACACCACATATAGCGGATATTTAAGAAATGGGAGAGCAAGACCCTAGAGCGGTGCCAATCTCTATGACTTGTACACCTACTCAAGTTGTTGTTTCACAAATTATTGAATCATATAATAATCATAAAGAATAATAAATTAATGAACTTCTTGTTTAAAATGAAATTCAACATAAAGTAAATAAACCTGTAGTAGAAGAATCACAAGAAATAGCATTAAGAAGGTCTCAAAGAGAAAAAAAACACCAATTATTTTCTAGTAACTATGAGGTATATCTATGTGAGTCTAATATCTACATGAGTCTAAAAATGACTTGGGAATTAATTTCATAAGCCATAAACAGTGAAAATTCTAATAAGTGGCAATCTATAGAAAATAATGTTTTTTAGGATCTTATGGAATTGTTATATGGTTATAAAAGAATTGGTTGTTAATGTATCTTTAAGAACAAACGTGATTCTCTTGGTAACTTACAATGTTACAAGTCCAGATTAATTGCTAAAGGATTTACCCAAAAAATGGCATTAATTATAAGGAGACATTCTCACTAGTCTCTAAAAAGGATACAATTGGAATTATTATGACTTTGGTGACTCATTATGGTTTAGAGTAGCACCAAAAGGATGTGAAAATTGCCTTTCTGAATGAAGATTTAGAGGAACAAGTCTATATGAACTAACCAATGGGGTTCATAAAGCTTCGAAAGGAATATATGGTATGTAAACTAAAGTAGCCAATATAGGGACTTAAACAAGCTTCCCGAAAATGGTATCTTAAGTTCAATGATATATATATTTTTTACATTTAAAGAAAGCACTATTGATCGATGTATATATCTAAAGGTTAGTACAAGTAAGTTTATTTTTATGATATTGTATGGTAATGATGTCTTACTTACAACTAATGATCTTGGTCTATCCGATGAGACTAAAAAATTTCTCTTTAGTCATTTGGAAATGAAAGATAAGGGTGAGGTGACGTTTGTGATAGAAATAAAAATATTTCGTGATAGATAATAAGGATTGTTAGGTTTATCTCAAAAAGAATATATAATAAAATGTTAGAAAGATTTAGGAAAGTGTTCAACATCACCGTTTCCAATTTAAGAAAAAAAAAGCCTTGTACAATGTCCAAAAAGTAACTTAGAAAGAAAACAAATGGAATCAATTTCATATACATTTGTAGTTGTGAGCCTATTGTGTACGAGACTAGACATAAGTTTTGCAGTACGGAGGTTAGGGAAATACCAATTTAATCCTAGTATGGATCATTAGAAAGATCCAAAGAAAGTTCTGAGATATTGGTAGGGAATTATAGAACATTTGCTTACTTTTAGGAGGTCTGATCACCTCAAGGTGGTCGGATATTAAGATTCAAACTTTGTTGACTGTGTAGATGTAAGAAAATCTACTTTTGGCTACGTTTATCTATTAGTTGGAGAAGCCATCTTGTAAAAGAGGATGAAGTAGTTTGTAATTGTTACATTCACTATGGGTATTGAGTTTGTGACTTGCTTTCAGGCCATGATTTAAACTAAATAGCTGCAGAACTTTATTTTATGGCTTAGAGTTTTCGTAAGTATAGCAATGCTGCTGAAAAGTTATTGTGATAATTCTGCAACAATTTTATTTTCTAAGAACAAGTATTCTAAAGGTGCTAAACACATGGAATTGAAATACTTTGCCATTAGGAAGGAGGCTCATAAAGTC
The DNA here is from genome assembly GCA_024752395.1 of Erythroxylum havanense. Taxonomy (NCBI): domain Eukaryota; kingdom Viridiplantae; phylum Streptophyta; class Magnoliopsida; order Malpighiales; family Erythroxylaceae; genus Erythroxylum; species Erythroxylum havanense. Next base: position 31,555,087 of record JANTNU010000002.1, read on the forward strand.
AGAGCGTCAATAGAGCATATTAGCATCGATCTTATGTTAGTTAACCCTTTGACAAAAGAGTTACCACCTAAAGTGTTTGTTTTGTTCATGTAAAGAATATGTGCATTATGTGTATTGATGATTATTAGGCAGTAATATTGTATCGACTCTTATTGTATATTAGACATTCTTTGCATATTAATGAACATGATATTTCCAATTTCTGTTTTCTTCTTTATGTATTTGATTGCAATGTATGTTGTTAAATAAAGAGATGAATGGTAAATTTTGTTAGGTACTTCCAATTTATAATCATGATTAAGTGGAAGGGCTAGCATAGTGGTACATGGAAGAGAGTAAATTAAATTAATAATGTATGATCACCATTATTCTTATTAATCTTATACTTGATTATGATTAGTAATGATACCAGTGTATATGAATGATAATTATTGTATATTATGATTACTTGAATTATTTGCCCAACATATTGCATAAATTCTCGTGATTAAAGTAGGAAAATGTTAGAAATTAATATCCTTTAAGCGAAAGTTGAAGATTTAATAATTTATTAAATAAGTTGTCTTCTCACAAAATTACCATTACGTATATATGAAAAATGAGATAGGAAGTTTAAGCAAAGAAACAAATCGAATAAAGAGCTTACTTAGAATCATTTTCACATTATTGAGAAATAGTGAAAGATTAGTATTTGAAAGCTTTATCTTATATATGAGATTAAAATTATGAATACTTGTGAATTTTGTGATTTCTAGATCCTATGATATTTATGAAGATTATGCTTATCGCTTGCACCCTTTAGAGGGAGGGTCCAGTTCACAGAAAATTATGGGATTGGGAGAGGAATGTGACAATAGAAGCCAATTTTGATGCCGGCAAGCAAAGTTAAGGTAACTTGCAGATTTAAACAGGCGGCATGATATGGTTGTTGAGTGTAAGCAGTGTATTCAGCTCGCAAGTGGAGAAAAGGAAAGGGTTGGCAGGATCTTAGAATCTTATGCCCAAGTAATGTAATTCTTTACGCTGCAAATCAGACTTTGGTAGTATCTAATTTAACGTATAAGTTACATTCACAGGGTCGAGGTTGTAAGAGCACTCAACATTAGAGAGGAGCTCGAGCCTTGCATCTACAAGCTTCTCATAAAGTATGGTGGGTGTGGCGACGATGATAAATCTTTTGGCATGTTTGGCAAAGAATGACGACAGAGAAATTTGGCATATGATACTGGAAGAAGTTGACGTACTGGGATGCGACAGGAAGTTCCATGAATATGTAATCACCATTTTCCTATGTTCCGTATAACTGTTTTTTATGTTTTCCATTTACGCGGCATCCACTAGACATTAGTGAGTCCTAGTTCTAAAATGAAGTCTCTTCCCTCCTTTTTCTACGTCTTCTCTGCAAGACCTTGAAAGTCTTTCAATGAAATCACAGTGTTCATGGACAAATTCATTCACTATATATTATTCTCTGTTGTTGATTCTTGATAGGAGAGTCGAATCGCTTCTGTGACTTGAAATGGAAGAAGTATCATCTTCCCTGAACAGGAGCGTACTACATAATTAATCTTCCCTCAACATACAGCTCGTATAAGGCTCATGAAATCTCCAAGAAATGGCTGAACGACCAACACTACTGTATTAATAATTACGTACCCTCTTCTTACTGCTACTCTCCTATCGGTGCTTGCCAATATCTATAGTATAATCATCATCAAAATTCATTAGATTCCACTCTTCGTAGCAGAAGCAAGCAAGCAAGAAAATGAAAATAATCGATATAAAGAAGAGAGCTCTAGCTCTAACTCTAGCTCTTACGTGAAAAGAAATTATAGCTTCCAAGAACGCAGAATATTGGCCATTGTCTTCAACCAAATTGTATCTGAGATGCCATTGAGCAGATGAATTGATGTTGACGATCCATTACCCTAATGTACCCAGCCCAAGTAATAGCAAATAACAATACAACTTCCTCTGTGACTTAACCCATGAATTATTTCCCAGTCAAAAAGCCACCAGCATTTCATGCCATTTTCTCACAACAATAAAGAAGACAATTGCCTACCAATATTTACGAACATGCTTTCTTTATCCTTTTTTTTTTTCTTTTTGTGAATGTGCTTTGTAATACTATAAACTAATTAGGAGATGGAATTAGGTAAGTAAGACTTAGGATGTGACATACCTGCATGTATTCATTCTTTAATTAATAAAATTTTAGTTTTTCTAATGTCTTATTCATGTTTTCATAATTGTTTGAATAGAAGTAACGAAAGTAGGAGATTCAATATATGAATAATGCTTCAAGTTTCAAGAGATGAGGTGTATGTTTAGGTCACAATATGAATAAATAGTGTTGAGCATGAGATATTGGAGAGAGAGTCACAAAATTTTCCTAGGTTAAGGTGAAACTTATCAAAAGATTCAGATCTTCTATCCAATATTATGGTATTTTATTGTGTTCAATAAATCTCAGTCATTCATTTATGTGGATCCCGTAAAATAAATGGTTGAGATTCTATAAGACAAAATAAGACAAAGTAATATTAGACAGATGATCTTTTCTCTTATCACTTCTATAATAATTTAAGGCCTGACCTAAGTTTAATTAGTTTAAAGTTTACTACATTCTTACTTACCCATCCATCGATAAAGGTTGATCGAGCTTGATACGTTTCTCGGTTGTGCCAATAATCTTCATAAAATCGACCTATACTCACTTGTACAAGCTAACACTATGTCATGCGCTTACAATTAAAACTGAGAACATAAACTACAAAAACCAAAGCCTTTCATATTGATCAACTTTTAATTTAGATTCTAAAAAATCTACTAACATTTATCATATAATAATTATTGCTTATCAGGATACCTCTTACGTTTTAAATATCAAGGTAGATATCAATGAGTGATATTAGAGTTAATTAAACCCTTAGCCTAATTTTTCTACTCAATTTTCTCCTTTTTTTCTTAAATCTACATACAAAATAAAAGTGTACAAATAAGTTTAGTTTGAAAGGTAAAAGATTTTAATTTTAAAAATAAGTCCATGAATTGAATTTAAGTCTAAAAAATTTAAAATATGATTTGAGCTATATATAA
>JANTNU010000002.1:31597142-31610456 GCA_024752395.1 Erythroxylum havanense
AGCTCATAAAAAATTTTCATATGTGTAAGTAATGTGCAATTTTCTTTCAAATTAATTATCTTAATGATTGCTAAAAATATCACTTATAAAAGTAAATTTATTATAACTTTCATCATTTTGCGTACTAATTCAATGGAATACTAAAAAATAATACTAAGTAGTTTGTACACAATAAGCATAAATAAACAAAATATCAACAAAAGCACAAAAAAGAATGAGAAAGGTAGGAATTGGTACTTCCCTTAATAGGGTTCACGATCATACAAGTGTTATGGAAACATGCTAGATCAACCCCCAGAATCAAAACAAACCAACTTTTAATCGTATAATGAATCATCTGTGTCGGGAGTAATCATACAATGAAGCAAAGCACTTACCCATTAGCACTAAAGACAATGGTAAAGGTGATAGATATGCGTTATTTTATGCGTGCACAACTAAAAAAGAAGCGAGAACAACATAATATTAGCATCCTTAAGACAAAGGATGATATCTTAATATAGGTCAATGCATATGATATGGGAGAGATTGAGAGGGAAGAGTAGAAAGATGAAGCAAAAAGGCAAAAAAAAAAAAAAACAAGTATTAAAAAAAAAGAAAAAAATCAAGATGCAAAGAGTTAGATGATAATTGATAACAACTGTCTACAAGTAAACTGAATAGACCAATTTACAGTAAGGTTGGGATGGACTAAGACAGAGACGTTTTAGTTCTATTTCAATGAACCTTTATTTTTTTTTCCTTTCTTAATGTTTTGCAATGAAAATTTTCAAAACTTGTTTTTTTAAATGATTTAAAAACTGAACCAAAGGTTTAAAAGGTTCAATTAGTATTAAATCATTATAAAATCGATCAAAGATTGAACAAAATTGAAAATTTTAAAATATGATTAAAAGAGATTATTTTTGTTCATTAAAATTTAATTAAAAAGATTGTTAAATAAAAATTAAATAATTAATTTTGGTTTATAAAAATTTATTAATTTAAGAAAATTAACTGATTGTTTAATAAATTCATTCAATTTTAATAATAAAATTTATTATTTATTTACGTAAATTAAAACAACCTGAAAAGTTGATTAATTAAAAAATTTTATTTCTTATTTATTATATATCGGTTGAACCTTTAAATCTTAAATATTTTCTTTAACCGGTTCAATGTTTAGTCCAATTTTTAAAAGATTGGTTAAAACTTAAGAATATTATAATTAACTATTTGTACTATTTATAATTTTATATTTTAAATGGTTAATTACAAAAAAATTCTAAACTTTACTCAATTTTATAATTATAACTTGAACGTTAAAAAGTGGTAATTAAATACTCAAACTCTCAAATTTTTCCAATTCTAGCCCGATATTAATTTTCCATTAATATTACTGACGTGACTTGTCATGTGCTCTAGAAATCCTAAATACTTATACTTGTCAGACTTAAATAAACTAACTAATTAATTTTAACTTAACTACATCATTTTATGATTGAAATCTCTAAATCAAACTCGCTGCCAATTGTTGAAATCCCTAAATCATATTTTAATTAAATTTAATTAATTAGTTTAATTAAGTCTGACATGTATAAATATTTAAGATTTTTGGAATACATGATAAGTCATATCAGTAATGTTAATGAAGACCCCATCATTGGGCCAAAATTAAAAATAATTGAAAGTTAAGGATTTAATTGTCACTTTTTAAAGTTTGAGATATAATTGCAAAATTAAGTAAAGTGTGAGATTTTTTGTAATTAAACTTATTTTTAAAAAAATAATATATATATATATATAACATGTATTAAACATAAAAGAACAAATTAATTAAATTTTTTGATGGTAAAAATATAATGTAAAATGTACAATTATTTTCAAATTTATTTTTAGTGCAAATAAAATGTAATAATATATTTAAGCTACAAAATAGCCATTAATTCAATTTTTATTTGAATAAAAATCTAATAATAAAGAATGATAAGAATTGAAATAATAAATAACTGTACTTTTTACCAATGTTTAAAAATCAAACTGGTCAAAGGAAATATTTAAGATTTAAATGGTCAAACGGTATTAAACAATTATAAATCTAATATATAATAAATAAGAAGTAAAAGTATAAGAGAAAGTAAAAATAAAATATTTTATTAAAATAAAAAATACACATAAGTGTCTATTATTATATAATGAACTAATAATAAATCAACTCTAATAATTCAAACTAAATTTGAGTCTAACATAAAACTTAAAATAACAATAAAAATCAAAATTGTATTTATAAAAAAAGTTGTATCTCATTATCTTTAAAAGTTTTAAATTCTACAACGTTATCTAAGACTAGTAAAGTACGTTTTCATTCAAAGTATTTGCATCAACTTCTTCAATTGCATTCAAATAATTTTTATTTTTTAGAACAATCTCCTCTTTTAGATTTCAGTTAAAAAATAATGTTAAAATACATGTGACATAAATATTATATATAAACTAATCAAATGTTATTTATACGATAATTTAACTCAATTTTTAAATTCAGATTAAATTAATTAAATTTTAAACAAATTAATAATTTATTATAGCTATTTTAAATTATCATGGAATTAAATTAAATTAATTCAATTCAAATTTAAGAATTAAATTAAATTATTATTTTAGTTATATTTTATTAGTCTATTATTGTTTATATAGCGTGTAATTGAAATTATTTTGTAATTAAAATATATGAGGAAGGATCTTTTAATTAAAAAAAATTTACTCAGGACATTTATATTTTTTTACTTTTAAGTCTAGAAGACAAATATTTACAAAAAATAAAATAAAATGTAAGAAAGGGATAAAAAGAGCAAAACTATTACCCACCTCCCTGCATTCCCTACCTTACATGTGCCATCAACTTTTTCTAAGAGAAGATTCCAATGTTTCAATTTTAATTTATTGTCTAATTTTTCATGATATTTGCAAAATAATTTCACCGATGAATTGTTCTTTTCAAGTCTATAAATCACATCCTGATAACCACTCAAACCTCCTTTCCTTGTCTTCTCTTGTAGTTAAGTATTTGGTATTGATCTAGTAAAGCTATGATGTAAAGTACTTGCATATGTATATTAATTATAAAAAAGAAATTAGCTAAATTGAATGCTATGTAACAAAAAGTGTTATATTTTGGTAAAATTGAAAAAAGGTATACAAAGAAAGTGACAAAGTGAAAAACACACTTACAAAAAGCATAATGATAAATAAGCCAGCTTATATTTATATTGGCATGACATTTTTGTAATTTAAAGAAATAAAGAATTTATAATATAAATGCTCATAATCCAACAAAAACATCCAATAAAGAGATAGAATCCTAACTCATTAAAAGAACAGACATTCTCTTTGTTTCAACTTTAAAATATATAGACCTAGACTCGTAAGTTACAATACCATCATTTTCCTTGAGTTTTGGATGCTTCATTGCCAACAAAAAGATGAAGCCTCTCGGGGCTGACAAGCAGGTTCTAGTTTCAACTACGAACTTGCAAAGACTTGTCTGTAACCATCGGTGACTTGCATCTCCATACACACAAGAAAGACGCAGGAGTGGTGATGCCAATCCAATCTGCTCTTGTGGTAGGTTGGCAATTATTAATGCTGAAAATAAATGCGGCGCCATGACAACCACTGTTACATTTCTTTTCTGCCTTTTCCATTCTTTATTTCATCGATTACAGATCAAATGATACAACAAACTATCTGGCACCTAGCCTATTCATTATGCTGCACAAAACTGGAATATAATATTGATGTCACCTAATATTTGTGCTGAGGCAGTTTAGGTGGAAGGAATTGAGGTATAGACTGAACACGGGCATACAAGAAAGTACTACTACTAAAACTGTACAAGGGGTGGATGGGATTGAAGTGCATATTGCTGTCTGATCCTAACTAGCTTCCTTTAGTTCACTTGCGTGCTGCATGGTAAAGCTCCACATAATCAAGAGCAGGCCTGTTCCAAGACCAGTCCTGCTGCATTACTCTTCGACACAATGAGTAAAACCAATCTCGAGCGTCATACCAAGTAGTAATTGCCCTGAAATTTTTAATGGAAATGACTGTTGAGTGTAACACCAAAGCCAAAAGGATGTGGACATAAGGTCATGCAGGTCATCGAAGAACTAGGAAGTCCCACCTTATGTGGACTTAGAGTAAGTACTATGCCTTAGGTTTCAGAGGAAGCAGGTACATGCAAGAATTGATACTTATCCTTCCTCAAACATGTTTGAAGTTATTGCATAGAAAATTATGATACAAAGAAAATGTCCCTAACAAGTAGAACCAACTTGTTACCAGTCCTCAATTACTAGTCAAGGTAGTTGATGGGACTTTTTCATTTCTTCTTGGAGATGGGTGGGGAAGATTGGACGTGGGTACACCTGAAACCTCATGCATTAACCTGCTTTAACTATTAAGAGTTGACTTACCTGTTTAGAGCATAATCAACACCAGCAGCATCAGCACCATCAAAGCTAAACCCATTTGGTTCAAGCCCTTGTGCTTCTGCTCTCTCTTTATCGTGGTCAACATCAAACACAGTGTCATAAAGGCCTACAGAAGAGTAGCACGAAAATCAACATTCAAATGTTCCCTAGCGATAGCTACTGACCAAAAAGGTACCCAAATATACTTGCAGCCTTAGACTAGTGAAGAGCAATATGAATCAGATGCTAATTTTGGCAGGGTGGATGCAACAAATGCAATATTTGAGTAAGAATAACAAAGATCTAAGAAACTTTCTTACATCAAGTAAGCATTCGCATATATGATATATAGCATAATAATGCAACGTCTCAAACATTTTTATGGTTCTATACTAGCAGATTGACATATAAAGTTTTAGTTCTCCTTTAAAGAATATGTACATTAAGTTCTTTGACTAGAATAACATGAAATATCCCAAAATTTTGAAGTAACAATCAAGAACTATGCATAGGGAACATGAAATACATGTCTGATATAAGCATCAAGTTTGTAATCTGGAATAATAGAAGCGATGTACAAGACAATTTACAGTTTAACAAATAATAGAAACTCCGAGCAAGCAGTCAAAGTCAATGAATATACTGCAAAGAATACTGCAAATGTTAATAGAATGTGAAGTTGTAAGGGTAGATTAGCGGCACTACGCAAACACACCTCCAGTTTTTCGAACCACAGGTATTGAACCATATCTCATAGCTGTGAGTTGGGTCAGACCACAAGGCTCAAAAATTGAGGGGACTAGAATGAAATCAGCACCGGCATATATCTACAAGGAAAAGAAAAGGAAAATAGAAGAGGGAAAGGAGGCAAAAGAGAGTAAGAGAATTCAACATCAGCTAGGTCGAATGACAAGAGAAAAAGGTAGCATCAACAGACCAGAATTTCAATTTTAATATTTCTTGGGAACATACCAAGTGTGAAAGTGGCTCATCATATGTCAAACAGAGGCGAGCACGATCCCAATGACTAGAATGCAGTTGGTTGGACAAATTCACAAAATCATTTTGAATACGTGGGTCTGGAGCTGAACCCAACAATACAACCTGCAAATTAATTAATTAAATTAGATATGACAAGAAAAACCATGAACTTTGGCTCTTGTTGTGGATTTTCCTTTTTGTATAATAATTTCCAAGGCTTAATTGTGAAGACATTACATCTATAAACAAATTTAGAAAGATAAAAGAAGTAGAAGGAATGGGCTATGACAAAGTATATTATCAGCTGCTAAATAAGCTGTTAGATGCTTTGCTCTCACATGCTGTGAAGAAACTTAAAGACTAAGAACCATGGTTATTGAAACTTAAAAGTAGCTGAAGGATGAACTGTCCTATATGTGATACATGACCATGAAGTTAGTAATATTAACTAAATTCACAACAGCAAAGAGTATTGTTAGATGAATTAACATTTTCACAGAAACCACAATGTTGTCATGCACTTGGCCAAATTTGGGAAGGGCTGACAGATATAAGATTTAAATGACTTTGATGTTCTACATGTCAATAAATTGAGAACAATGAGAGCATACCAAAAGTGGTAAATAGAGGAGAAATATAACCTGTCCGTTACGATCTAAAGTGCGTGAAATAGCATGCTTAATGAGATTAATTCCCTTCTGATGCGTCAACCGAGTAATGATTCCTAATAAGGGCATATCTGCCCGCTTTAAACTAAGCCTTTGCTGTAATGCCTCCTTTGCAGCTCTTTTTCCTTCAACAATATTCTCATATGTATAAGGTACCTGGATAACATGCAACAAATCAAATAACCACAAGTGCACTATGTAAACTGAAGAATATCTAGATGTGATCTTTGTGGCAAATATTACAATAAGACAAAGGGAAAAGGGATGCATTTAGTTGTATATAGTCATATTTAAACATAAATAATAAGGGTAAATTTGGGAAGGCCTATAGCTTTGTATGGAGAATAAATTTCTAATCGGGGTTGATAAAGCTAGGAAGGCAGTCAGGATCACGCTACCATGCATGATTATGAAGTTGAGACATTTTTTGAAAATACGATCTTTCTTTAAGATGTCACCATCATAACTAAGTCAAAAATGGTAATTCATCAACTAAAAAGCATGGAAGGAACAATATTTCTTTAAGATGACACCACCATAACTAAGTCGAAAATGGCAATTCATCAACTAAAAAGCGTGGAAGGAACAATAAGTAACAATGACAAACAAGAAACTTAGTCATGCCAGAAAATATCAGATACTTACAGGAATGAAATTGTCATTATACGGATCCCATATATCAGGATCTATTCCGTTAAGTATGCCATGGAACTTGTGGAGATAAGGAGCAACTACAGGATTTCCAGCAACCTCCCTTGAATATGTGGGGGAGACCTGTAAATTCAACAGCATAAAATAGGAAAGAGAAAAGTGGTCGTATCTCACAAATTCCCCTTCTTAAGATATATATTAGAGATAAAGGATGAAAACACAGGACAATGGTTTTGCAAACCCTCTTATGTATCGTATGCAAATTCAAGTTCCTTGAATTTATTATTTTTCTCTAAGCAATTTGATTGAAAAGTGAAAACAAATATGATGCATTAACTCACAGTTGTAGCCTTGTCAGCGTATGCCATAGCTTTTCCAATATTGCTTGCCCCAAATTCAAGGTTATGAATAGTGAAGACCACTCGAGCTTTACTAAGACCATAGTGCATATAATGATCCTTAAATAACCATGTAACTGGTGCACTAGACCAATCATGGCAATGAATGATATCCTGCAATTATGAGGCAGCCATTAGCATAGATCAAGAACAACCAATTTCAAATTCTAATTTGCAGGTTTAGACAGAAAATAGTGAAAACTGACCTATTTGTAGACTAAGTTACTAGAGCTTCCTAACCAGCAATTCTTGCATCTCCTTCCCCGATTTCTTATACGTTCTATATGCCTAAATTACTTATTTTCACTAAGATATTGTGGTAGATATTGCCATGGAATAAGTAGTTATCTTAAAGAAGAGAAAAATGCAACATTCCTAAAGCAATGACTTACCAAGAAACTTTGATGAGAAAATTAAAATATTGAGTTACTATGACCCTATACTGCTACAACAATTATTGCCTTCCCATATTTCTTTCATCATTGAAATGCCAGTGAATATCATATGACAAATCAATCTTATTTACCAGTAGCTAGTGGAACTTTACCGGGTGAAATCCACTCTGGAGTAAAAACTCAAGAGCTGCATGGCAGAAGAAACCAAACCTCTCCCCATCATTTTGGCATCCGTATATGCATCGTTTCGAAAACATTCTGCAAAATGAAATGCAGTAGGAGATCCCTCAGACTTGCCATTTGCACTAACTAAAATTGGAGGCATATAACAATGATGCAGAGCACAGGGGCAGACATACACATAGAATAGGAGGTTATCTGTGAGCTTTCTTTTCATTAACTAGATGCCACGAGTAGGTTCTTAGCCAAAATAGTTGAAATTGTTATTTTGAAAAGTGTGTTAGTTGTAAAAATTGAAGCAAGAGATTGAGCTCAAACCAAAATGAGTTTTTTTTTTGTCACACAAAGAAGATATTATAAAAATTTAAAAATCGGAAGAAGGGGTGATGCTGATAATTTCTTCAGCATGTTTAGAGTCGGAAAGGAATTACATAGAGTAAAATAATGGATCCATAGCAACGATATCGCAATGTGGAAAATACATGCTTCTACTGTACAATGCCATAGCTCTTGGTCCCTTCAATTTCATTACCAATACGTTGAATTGGATAATGCAATGCCTTAAAGAAACGATGTGACTTTATCTTGAAGAAGATGAATACAAATACCAAGCAATTGTCATGTTTTGGTCTTTTTCAACATTAGCATCCCCAATAAAGCGGCAAGTTCCAGTACAGGCCCAAAAGTCACTAAATCGCTACCAGAGAGAATTAAGCTTAGTATGGAATGCAAGTCCATAAGAACAGAGAGTGAAAGAGACAGAGAATCAACAGAAAATGACAGCAAATTTATCTCATAAATGGAAGCACATAAACATACATTCATAGTAGGACATAACTTTTCACACTGCATCTAAATAAAGAATTTACCCATTCTGAGGCTCCAAAAAGTAGACAGAAAGGCCTTCCACCTTCCCAGACCATACTTTAATTTCAGTTCCACCCCATGAATAGCTTCTCTGGAACTGCATATCCTTTACCTAAGCCAAATCATGTTACAGTTAAGAGTGGTATTCAATATAAGATGCTTTCAGAGAATCTTCAAAAACTCCATCTTGACAATAACACACCATAATTTTTTAGCATCCTTATCATGAAAATTAAATTTCAGTTAAGAAGTTCTTGTTGGTATAGATCAAATGGAATTTCCTAACCGGATATCTATGACGCTTATGAAACAACAAGTTGCATGATATGAATATTTCTTCAGAAACACAACCATACCCGAGCAAGCATGTGGTATTGTACACGGGAAAAATAGTGTGAAGTGGCAAGTGAACAACTTAAACATTTTTCATCTCAAACAACCGTAAAAGATTTTAATCACAAAGTGTTATAGTTGGCAACTTCTATTAGATTAAAATTACTTTTTAAAGATAAGAATTATGTGAAAAATTAATGAGAATAGCATAAAGATTAAGCTGAATAATCTGAAGAGAAGTCATGCTTACATGGTTATGGTTCAAACAGTCATACTTGGGAAGAATGATGTCCACACTGTGATTAAGGTCTTGCACAGCACGGGAAAGACTGGTAACCACATCACCAAGGCCACCAACCTATACACAATTTTCACAAGACAGGAATCTGAAAGTAAGAATTATGCCTGGTGGACTTGTCAAGACTTAATAGAAGGTGACAAGAAAAGATGCACAGAATGCAACTTGCAACTTCTTGTTCATGATGCAATTTGATGCAAAATATAATTAGTTCAATTTTCCTTACTAGAAATTAAGTATTTCTATTTTAATTTGTCTTTGCTAGTTTAAGGTTTGTTTTCAACCTTAAGAAATGAGACTGAACTGATCTTTTAAAGTGTAAAGCTTCTTTCTAGAAGAATTCTTCTACATACAAAATCAAGCGAGAAAAAAAAATTTAGGTGAATTATTTATAAGTAATGATACATTTATATATGCAAATTGAAGGTATACTAATTAGGATCCCTATAATTAAGCCTATTTAATAGATGCATTTTGCAACTCTTCCCCCAAGCTAGAGCATAGATATAAATCAGACCCGGCTTGTTATAAATATAATTGACTCGAGCCCCATTTATAGGCTTTGTGAAAATATTTACCACTTATTTTTCAGTTTTATGACAATGGGCCGAATCGAAAACTACTGCAGAAATGATGTCGTTTTGGTATAACTAACCAAAATGACATTTTGGCATTTTTGGATCAGACATTTCAGGATTGGCTGGGTCGGCAGCCTAGACTTGAATCCAACTCAAAACTTGGTCAACCTGGACCTGTCCTGTTGACTTTGTGCCATGCATGGCCCGGTCAAAACTAACAATCCTATCCACTTTTTACGTATCTTGTGGAGAACAAGATTTGTTGCACCTTTTCACGAACGAAATGACAATCAATTTCAACTTATTAGTTTGTTCATAAAACATATGATTACAAGCAATATAAAGAGTAACTTGATTATTACACCACAACTGTACTAGTATTGAAGCTTTAAGACCAACTTCACTTACAAGCTGATATATTCACATTATCTCAGACACAGACTGTTGCATACTTATGCAGAACCTGAGATAAAAAGGAATTAAATGACCTAACATGGTTGGTGACATAACTAAGAAAGCACTTATTGAAGTATTTGATAGGAAAGATGGATCCGCATCTATTTTTAGATTGGATGTTTGGCAAGGATGATTATTTTGATTGTTTCAAATGTTAGACGATTGAAAGGTTTGACTTGCAGAGATAAAACTTATTGAATATGCAAAAATTTGGTGGAGAATAGTGGATGATAGATTGCACAAAACCGGACAGCCACTAACTATTGATTGGGAAGAGATGAAGCTAAAGCTAAGGGCTAAATAATTGTCTTCATCTTACCAAGATGACCTTCAAGATCAACTTACTATGTTTCACAATTGAGCGATGACTATTACACAGTATAGGAGGAAGTTTGATGACCGTTCCACTCAATGTGATGGAATGGAGTCTTAAAAGATAACCCATATCTCATTGAATAGTTTAACGGCAGAAATTTGGAAAGAACTTATAGTGCAAAGGATTTACATTCTTATAAATGCTTATCAATTAACATTAAAAGTGGAGCTGTATTTGTAATCTCAATATGTCAAGGGTTGAGTGATACCTTTTGTAGTTGGTGGATATACAAATAAAATTCATAAATAATGACAAGTTAATGCTTGTGATTACTTGTGTTCTTGACGTTCATGTGGGGAAGAAGCCATGTACTTTCATTATAGATCCATCTCTAAATAAAATTAACTTGAAGACTCTCACTGTTAAGGAAATTGGAATTGACATTGAGCCGACTAAGACCATTAATCGGATCAAGGGGAGGGTTGACGAAGCTCCCATGTGCACCAAAGGCTAAACCATGCCGGGAAGCAGCTCATAAATAATAAGACAGACCGTGACTACAATTTTGAGGTGGCTTGGTGCTCCACCTTATACTTGCCCTGAGAGGTGGTTGTTTAGTCTTGTTATAGCTAAGTCTTAACAAGTTAGCAATGCACTATGTAGCTTATTTCTAACTGTTTGTAGCTTGTATATAACTCTTGATTGCCTTTAAGGCCTAATTCATTATATTTTCTCCAAAAAAAATTGTAGAGGCACAAGATCTTGAAGAATGTGAGCGTGAACCTAAAGTTAGGGTGTCATTGAGAGACAACTAGAGAACAACTCTTGTCAAGTTAGGCAAAATGATATATTATAAAATGAGATTGATAAACTTTATAAATATTTTCTAGATATTTGTTAGTGTGATTCCAATAATTTTGTCTCTTTCGAATCTTAAGTGTGATACAAATCACAAGAGGAATTCTAATTATATCATTTTATTAATTATTTATTTCATAAATTACACCTTTAAAATCCTATATCCCATGACACTTAAAGTTATCAGCAATCTCTAAATTTTACAATTTATACATTTTTTATCGCATTCTCAGCATGTCCTTTGTTCGTGCTACATCACAATTGATCTCTTATAGAGGTCGGAAGAATGCATATTCAAGAAAATTGTTAGGATTCTTCGGGAGAGAGAGAGAGAGAGCAGTTACTTAGGCTGAGGTGGCTAATTAGTTAGGCGTAACAGAATGTACCTAGAGAGGAGGGGGTATAAAGGGGTAGGCAGAGAAGGGAGAGAGAGAGGAGAAAATTACAAAGAAGAGTGTGACAGAAGGATTGTTACTTTCTAAGGAGCAAATCTGCTCTAGTAAGGGAAATACTACACTACTATTCGGTAGTGATAAGTATTTTACAGATATATATAGAAATAACATAGTAGAACTCTAGTATTATAAATCTAGAGTTCTAACAGTGGTCCGACCTGCCGGATTCGAAGAGAGGGGAGGACCAGCTTTCGGAGGATTTTTACAAACCAAAAGAAAAAAACAAATTCAGAGTAACATACCTTCATGCCACCGAAGGTGTCAGACAGAGTTGAGCTATTGGAATCTCGCATGGCCAGTCTTGAAGCTGGGGTAAAAGAGATGCAGTCATCAATGCATATGGCCATGGGAGAGATGCAGCGAGCATTACTGGTAGAGATGAGTAAAATGTTGGGCAAGTGTCTAGAGGAGGGACAAGGAAGTGAGACGTACGAGAGGAGGCCGAATATGGGAGGTGAAGACAGGGATAACCAGCAAACGCAGCAGCATGTTCAGTCGGAGCATTCGTTGGGCAATATGGAAGAGTACAGGATGTCGGTGAGGAAGGTAGAATTACCCATGTTCGATGGGTCTGATCCAGTAGGGTGAATCACCAGAGCAGAAATTTACTTTGAAGTTCATGGAACTTCGGAAGAGGTGAAGATCAAACTGGCGTTATTAAGTATGGAGGGATCGACCATTCACTGGTTTAATCTCCTCCGAGAGACTGAAGTAGAACTAACCTAGGGAAAGTTGAAACAAGCTTTAATCGACAGATATGGCGGAAGGAGATTTGAGAACCCATTTGAAGAACTCTCTGATTTGCAACAAGCAGGTACTGTCGATGAATACATTGAGGCCTTCGAATTTATGTCTTCTCAGGTGGGACGCTTACCGGAAGCACAACTGATGGGCTACTTCATGAGTGGGTTACGTACTGAGATCCGACGAAGGGTGCGTACTTTTAGTCCAACAAATAGGGTTCAGATGATGAAGGTGGCAAGGGCTGTGGAGGAGGAGCTGTACAGGGATCAAAGGGGTTTCGAATCATCCAACCCATGACAGCGCATCTGGCAGCAAAGAGGAGCGACTGGTTTCAACCGAGGAGAGACTGGGTTCAAAAGTCAGAGTCGGGGCTAGCCTCTTTATACCGAGTCGAGTTCCTCCAACACTGTGGGCGATGGAGCAGGTCGCGCAGAGGGCGGGTCGGGTCCGACCCAAAATGGGACGGGTCATCGATTTCAGTCCAAATCGTCTACCTCAGGCACCGGTTGTCACCACACAACGTCGACCTGACCAGGGGAAAGGGCCCGAAGGACCTCCATGGAAGAAAATCGGAGGTTGCGTCATTTATCCTACCATGAGTTAATGGATCACAAGGCTAAAGGCTTATGTTTCCGGTGTAGAGAGAGGTTTCATCCTCTTCATCAATGTGCTGAAAAGCAATTACGGC
>JANTNU010000002.1:31639025-31656399 GCA_024752395.1 Erythroxylum havanense
GCATACTATCATGGAGCATATTTATGTATTTTGGATTTAAATGTTATTTATGTTCTGCTACATTTGAGAACAATTGTTGAATTTCTTTTAATTTGCAATAGTATGAAATCCCTATGGTTATGGGGTCTTTGAATTCATAGTTGTGTATGTTACGGTAATTGCGTATGTGTATCGAATAATTGATTGTGGCTAAATGTTGAGATCGGGTTCACGGTTTAGGCGCTCGGCACGGGCACGACCTGAGGGGTTGCATCGGGATCCGGAGATCTGGGGCCCGGGCCCAACAACAACAACAACACCCAGTATGAATCCTACTAATATGCGAGCTCTGAGGAGGTCCAGTAATACGTAGCATTACTCCTAACTAGTAGAGAAGTTGTTTCCAAATGAAACACAAATGGAAGCTGGAGAATACAAATGCAGTAGAAAGTAGCTAGAAATTAATGTAATCATTTAATATTTCTATTTTACTTGATTATCATTAAAGATTCGTTTTAACCTTGAATATGTTTTGTTTGTGAATTGGTTGAATTAATTTATTATGTAAGTTATGTTGGTTTGTCTTAATAAAATTCATTAAATTTTCAAAAAGAAATTACTATAATGTTCAAAGTATGATAAGATTTGTTAGGAAAAAGTAATTAATCCAAGTTTATACAAATAATTTGTATGTGTTTTATCAAGGGAGACTTATGATAAATATAAAAGCCAAGAATAAAAAGATAAACAATCAAGACTATCATTTTACTTTATATTAATTAAATCAATAAAAGGAGAATTACAATTTTCCATTGAATGAGATGATTATGGTAATAAATTATTAAAGCAAATGATATATTGGTTGCAATAACAATACCATAAAAGGATGTATACTTATATTTTATTAAATTTATTAACGACTATATATGATAGAGACATATGTATTAGATGACATATTGGAGTAAAATTTTGAAAGGTATAAATTATTTAAATCTAAATTGAAATTAAGCATTGAGAATATTAAAGCACTTCAATGAGATTAATATGATGATTATGATATTCTCTTGTTTATGATATGATGATATGAAATTCTCTTGATTATCTATAAGGAATGAGATACTTTAATGACTAACTCCTCAAATAAATTAAATAATAGTATGTCATTGTGTAAGGACGAATATACATTACGGAGTATTATATGATGTAATATTTATTTCTTCTACAATTATGCCTAGTATAATAACTTTCATTTAGTAGTTTTAAGTAAGTCAATTAACGCAATTTTATATTAAATATGGAAAGGTATAACTCTAAAAGAGTTTAAATTAATGAGTTTAGGATGTAATGCTTAGCTTAAATATACATCATATAATAAGTTTAGAACTAAATTTGGATAATCTAAAGTTATGGGAGTAATATAAAGTTTGAAAAGGTTTAGATCATATGACAATATATCTAATTGGAACTAGTGCCTTTATTGTTATATTTGATGTATAGCTAAAAGATTCATTTTTATGATGAACTAAAATAGTTTTCTTTGGAACTACTTATAGATTTATTATGTATACAAGAAAATTAGTGAGAGTATAGTTGTACTCTTTAGTGTGAATGCATGAAGACTGACAGTGCATCGTTATGCTAGTCAAAATAAAAACTAGACTATTAATATAACATCAGTGAATTTAAGTTGATCTCACGTAGAGTTTTTGTAAAGTTGTTGAAATAAAATTAATCGATGTTTAGGTTTAGGGATTTTTGGTTTTAGAAATAAGAAAATAAAATAAAGCTAAACTAATAAACAAAAGCAATTTAAAGAAAACATATAAAAAATGATAAAAGTGGAAAATTCGGTTGGGACCTAGTTCTTTGGTTCAATCTCACTCTACACCCTAATTGAACATATTTCAATGATTTGTCATTCTCAAACCTCTCATTGAAACTATTAATCATAGGTTAATAATTAACCCAAGTTTTCTCTTATAGTGTTTAATCAAGATATGATCATTAATTAAACCTAACTGTCAAATAACATAAGATACAATCTCTAGATTCAATTAGGTAGTAACATTATGAATTAAGAAAACCGATTAATCAAGGCAACAATTATATATGATGCATCATTTAACCTAAGTTATGTTATCTCTAATGATTACGAATCATTAATTGCTGTACATGAATTTCAAATATAACAATGACGGATTATATCGAAATTCTAGTGATAGGTTGCAAAGAAACGATCCAATGATCACATTACAATCATCTTTTCACAATATCCAATAGGTTCATACACAAATAATCGAATGATAACAAGATTATGATTATCCATACACAAAACTCAAATCAATTAACATATAATAACACAATCAATTTCTAAAGAGAGAAAGAAACAACAAAAATTGTGAAATACATTTAACCCGAATCGTCAACGTCGATGTCACCTTCAAATTAGTATCGAGATATCTAGCCCTCTATGAATCTCACCCGATCCAAAGCTTTACCCCTCATCTTCATTAAGATCAAGATTTACCAAAAAATAATTGCTTTAGGCCCAAGAAAGAACCCCCACCGAAGACCACTCTTCTTTTGCTACCGTTATGATTTTTGTTTAAAACCAACTGCCCAAACCCTCATGCTGTCTGGATTTTTATTCTCTTGCCACTGTTTATGATTTGCTCCTACCCAACGACATCGCCTTGCTCGTTTTGCTATCCTCCTACGCTGCGTCATTTTGTCCATGTTTCTTACCCAGTTGCTGCTTTGCCGTTGCATTTTGGTGTGAAACGTCTGCGTTTACACAGACGTTTACGCTTCTGCAACAACGTGGAAACGCATACATGAAACACAAACATTGCCTTCCTTGCTTCTATCTACTATGTTGTTTTTGTTCGACGTGTGTGTGTGCATCTGCTGCAGCGTTTCCTTCATGTTGTGCTGCCGTTTTTTGCTTCTCTAGCTGCCTCTTGTCTTCATTTTATTCCAATAAAACACGTTGCATGAGACCTTGCGTGCAATGGAAATAATTATTCGAATCACGATATTATTTAATGAATTATATCATCATATAGTGATATAATATAAACTCAGTGCAAGAGGCCAAATATTAGTTTATACCCCTATTTTTTTGCTTTGGCTTATTACTACCCATAGGCAAAATTAGCATTAATTTTCAATTTATGTTCTATTAGTTTGAGATTCGATTTACGAATTTTAGGTTAACTCACAATTTTTATTTATTATTTGTTGACAATTTGAAAGCTTCGATAAGATGTCTTTTGTATTGATTTCCTCATCTATTAATCATCAATAATAATCATGAATAATCAATTAGCCTGGCACACTTAGACTAATTTGTGTGTTAAATAAATATTTAATGGTTTGTTGACTACAAATACATAAGTTATTTGTTATTGGACATTTTGTATCATTTTATTTATACAAAACCATATGTAATAACTACAACCGGTATGTGTGGTAACTGGTAGATTTTGTTCATCTAGTGGACAAATAGATTTAGAATTAGGCTATGTTGCCCGCACGGGTAGCTCAACTGGTTATTAGCAAATAAGTTGAGTGCAAAAATTTCAGGTTCGAATCTCGACAGCGGTAGTGTGGGTGTTCATCCAATATAATAGTTTCTTGTGCGTATCGAGAAAAAAATGACCACCTTGCTAATAACTTAAGTGAGATTAAACCGTGATTTACCCCTTCACAACTCTGTCGGGCCGAGATATAGGGGCGCTTAGGATGGACGATTCCACCTTTTGAGTACAAAAGAATTAGGCTATGTTAGGTTAGAAATTTTATAATAGAATATTATTAAATTATTTAAGAGGAGATTCTATAATATAATAAAATAGATGAAATGAAAGATTATTATATTATTTAGAAAGAGGTTTTATAATATAATAAAATAAAAAAGAATGATTTCACATTACATCTCATTTTATCCTAAACAGTAGAAGTAAATAATTTCTAATTTAAAAAGTCTAAGATGAAATTTAAAATAATATATTATATTTTATTATAAAATTTTTAGTTAAATAATTTTTTATTATATTATATTTCTTTCAAATAATAATTTTTTAATATTTCATATTTTCGTTAATTTCAAAATCATAATGGATTTACTGTCAACACATGTCTCTGTCAAGTTCTAGATTTCTGAAAGGTTGTGCTTTTGAAGGAACAAACAGAGGCTGGTGATGATCGTTATGGTGCGGTGGTCATGCCTGGTGATCTGAAGATGAACAACAGGGGGGGCTCCTCCACAACTGGAGGAGGAGGATCGGCATGGGTATCACCATCATCAGTGTCAACTTCTGGGAAGAGGATACAGAGAGAAATGGCAGAACTCAACCTTGAACCACCTCCTGATTGTTCTGCTGGTCCTATGGGTGATAATCTCTACCACTGGGTTTCCACATTCATTGGCCCTCCAGGTCTCTCTCTCTCTCTCTCTCTCTCTCTCTCTGTTTGTTTCTATTGGGTTCTTGTTTAATTTTCCTTTCCAAACTCCACTTTTTGAGTTTTCTGAATTTTGGTTTAGTTTATGCTCTTTTCTTTTCTGGCGTGAAAGTTCTAATATTTGGTTTCGTCTTTATAACATAATTGAGTCTTCCTTGTTATTTGATTGCTTAGTTGATCTTTCTTGATGATTCAAACGTTCCCGTTATTTGCTTTTTCTTTTGTGACGAGATTCATTTGAATTGAACAAACTCTCTTATTGCTTGGTTCTCATATTTTTAGTACCTTGCGTTCTCGTTTTGTCATGCCAGTATACATAGTGCTTCTTTGTCTGGCTGGGTAACTTCTTTTTCTGGCTATCAAGTTCACATCACTGAACTATGATGTTAATATTGGTGAACTCGAGAAATTTACCTTCAAAATATGGTGATGTATAAAATCTACTGATTTCTTTAGACTTTTTGGGCTCTTAACTTTCAGTTCTTTTCCCTCTTTTAGCCCCGCAATTTGTGACTCATTTTTGGGATTCTGTACAACGCTTGTTCGGATGGAAAAATCGGCATGGCATGTAATTTTACCATTAACATTCAAATGATACCTTCAATTTTGAGCTGGAATGCTGGCTGTAAACTTTTAGTATAATCCAAGACTTATGTCAATGTTCACCAATTTGTTCTGTTCATATTTGCAGGAACACCATATGAAGGTGGTATATTCTTTCTGGACATGGTTTTTCCAGCTGAGTATCCATTCAAAGCTCCAAAGGTATGCTTGTGCATGTCCAACATAGCACGCTGCTTAAAATTCTACAATTAAGTTTACAGTTATACTGTTTTTAGTCATATTTGCACTTTGCAGATATGTGTTATTTTTCCTAAAAGAGAAGATCTTGTTTCTTTCATCTCCTTTCCACTTGTAAGTAAAGCCATATGAAATTTCCTAGATTGAACAACCTGCAAATGTGTGAATGAGGTTAGGGAGTTTGGATATTAGATAATAGGTGTGGGCTCCTGTTTACTTCAAAGTTTTGACTCTATGGTCATAGCATTTTCAAGTCCATTCTTGTTGATATGTTGCGCAAGGGGCAGTCCATTTGTTTGATGAAACATAATGTCGTTTTGTATTTGCAGCATCTGTCGTTCACAAGTGCATTGTGCTATGATATCTTTGTGTATGTCTTTATAAATATACGAGACTGCAATCCATCAAGCAATGTAATAACTAGCCAGCATACTAGTGGTATTTAGGTTGTTTGACGAAGTTTGACACATTGGCTTAGGCAGGGTTGTGCATTTGGTTCCAATTTTATCGGTTTGCAACCACAGGTCTGATATATGTTTTTGTGTAGGATCTAGTCCTATGACTTACAGGTAATTTTTTTTTCTTTCCTTGAGTTCCTCTCCTTTCTAGGCCTTATGATTGCTATTTAGAAAACTGACTTTGATAAGCTTTCTATCAACTATTTTCACGAAAGATTCTTACTGCTTTTTTATTTGTCATAATGCACTTCAAATAGGTTCAATACATAAGAGTTCTTAGAATAGGAATCTGCAAATTTATTCTCCTATTAAAATAGACTTATGAAAAAAATATAATTCCTAATTGAGATTACTACCGCCTAAATAAGATAATTGTTGCTATTATTTCCTAATCAAGCTGATCTTTTTGTATATTTTCATTCATAAGAATGCATCTTGCGTATCATTACTCTCCCCTGGACAAAGAGCTTGAACTCAGGATAACTCTGGATATCCTAGCCCTCTTTTATCCGTTTTCTTCATCATCTTCTTCAGATTCTAAGAATTCTACTCAAAACAGCTTCTTACATTTATGTCTCCAATGGAATGCTTCATCACAATTCAAGGAAAGCCCCTTTTCTCTTTGTTCCCCCATCTCTAACTTGGTCAATTTCTTAACAAAGGCGCAGGAGCATTTCCCACACTAGAAACAACCCCGTGACTCACACCTACACTCCCTTTTCATCCTATAGAATTTCCCAACACAACCCTCGAGTTGTTCCAGAAAGTGGTAGCCTTGTGACTCCCTCCTGTAGCAATTGGAGCACTTCTCAATCTCCTTTCATGCGCTTGGGCCAAGTTTATGGCTGCCCCATGCTATTCGGTTACTGTTTCTGCACTTCCAGTCAAAGCCCTTCCATGAGCCTAGTAGTAAACAACCCAACCTGATACCTTTTTAAGCTCTGTTGTGTGCGCCAACAAAGTCTGAAATTCCCTCTTGTATGCCTCCATTGTCCCAAAGTGTTTCAAAATAGCTAATTCGCCCAATGGGTTAAGACTCATGGGAGTTCCAAACAATATGTGATATTGTTTCTTGAAAATTTTCCAATCTTATTGAATTCCTCTTAATCCACCTTAGAAAACCACAGTTGTGCCTCTTCATTAAGATGTAATGTTTCTAGCCCCATTTTTCCCTCTCCTGGGGTTCATTGGTTTTCGAAGAAATGCTCTACCTTGTAAATCCAAACAAGAACCATTAGAACCATCGTAGTTGTGGAATTCTAACTTAGAATACCCAGGAACAGTGCCTAAACCAGCTGGCCTTGCACTTTTGTTTGGCATCCTCTTTATATAAGTGCAGTTACTGCTATCACCCTATTGGTCTCTCAGCAAAGAGCCTGCAGAAGCTCCTCAAATTGAGCATTCTGGCATTCTTCTACGTTTGCTAATCACTGGTGCACTTATTTCATAAACACATCTACTTTAGTTGACATATCATACAAGTTGTCCATGACCTTGGCCTTTGATACCAAATTGATATGTATTTTTGTGTAGGACCTAGTCACGAGATAGCTTACAAGTAAATCCTATTTTTCCTTACTATTCTTCTCCTTCTTCGCCCTTATGGTTGTTGTTTATACAACTCGTCCTTGACAAGCTTTCTATCAACTATTTTTACAATAAATTCTTATCGTTTTCTTTTTCATTGTAATAACCTTAAATAAACTCAATAAATAAAGTTTTTAGGAAGTAAAATAGAAGAGGAATCAGCTAATTTATTCTCCTATTAACATAGACTTGTGAAAATAATAGACTTCCTAAACGAGATGACTCCTGTCTAAATAAGATAACCACCGCAATTATTTCCTAATCAAGCTGATCTTGTTTATTTTCTTTCTTAAGAATGCATCTTGCATATCAAGGGCTTGTTTCAGTTGACTGTTTGCACTAAAGAAAGATTCTGCATACTTGCAGGATAAGCTCCTGGGTATTCTTGAATCACTGGTTGGAGCATAAGCTCCATTACTTTATTCATTGTCTTTTATGCTTTATCATGAGTGTGCTTTGCAGGTAGTATTTAGAACCCGCATCTACCATTGTAATGTTGATTCAGCCGGCAATCTTGGTTTGGACATTTTGAGGGATAGCTGGAGTCCAGCTCATACAATTACAAAAGTGCTTCTTGCAATCAGATCAATTTTCAGTCATCCTGACCCTTGTAATACATCCCTGCCTGTTCTACATACTTTAAGGCTTTATTTTTCTGTGCGTATTTACTTACTATGTTTATGCTTGTTCACTGACTCAATTTTGCGTTTATATGTCCTAATGTGTGGTGATTTTCCTTTTTGAGGGTTGGAAGTTGTGAGAGAACTTTTATTTGACCACGCTTTGAATGCTGTTGTTGAATGCCATTCCTTTCATTGCTTAATACAGTTAAAAAATTTAGGATAGACCATTCCTGAGAAGGAGGATGTCCACTCGCAACTTAAATATTGGAAGATATGTTTATACAAAAATTTTAAATTGGACTTTATCGAATTCCTCGAAGACTGTCTTGTTTAAATTTTTTAGCATTTATTTTTGTATCAATTCAGCTTCGTGATGGAAGCCTTATTTGGAATTATGATATTGTCCTTTTGCAGATAATCCTGCTTCTCCTGGTATTGCTCACTTGTACTTGGCAAATAAGGCGAAACATGATGAACTTGCTGCAGAATGGACATCACGATTCGCCAAGTGAATATGTTGTGTTCAAACCGCACAAGTTCCTTGTTGCAGTATCATACCAACATTTGTAGAAAGAAAGCAGCTCTTTTAATAGCATAATCCAAGCTTAGTATTGTTCCATTTTCAATAGGGTCTACATGTTAAGCTTACCAGGAATTGCTGATTCCTAACTTATCCAAGGCTACCAGTGTTATATCATGTGAAGGAAAATACGAGGAGAAAAAGCATCATTTAAGGTGATAACTCTCCTTGTCATTCATCAACAATTTGTGTACAATACTCGTTGAAGATATCTTTATTTTAGTCCAAAGTAAAAAATTTCCGGTAGAAGTGAAAAATAGAACCTAGAAAGTTCTGACAACCATGAGATTAGCACGAAGTCATGCACGTCCAAGCAAATTGAAAATTGGAGCCTGAGAAGTAGGATTTAAGATTATAGCTGGGCAGTGTTGTGCTACCTTCAGCAAAACCATTCCAGTTCTTCTAAATCACTCCTGTAAAACAGTAATTAAGCTTGCAGTTAACGGTTAAGACAGCCCTTGATGTTGCGTTCCACTTCTCATCATTGTACAGAACTCTTGGTAGTTGATCCTCCCGTCCTGCGCGTTGAAGCAATATCAGTGCAAGTCATCCAAGACAACAAATTTCAGGAATCAATGTCGGAGAAGACCTACATTATCTGTATCCACTTCATTGATTATTTGCTTGATGCTTGCTTCGTCTCCCATTCCATACTCTTTCATTGCTGACTCTAACTCATCCCTTGTTATAAATCTATCACCAAAGTGATTGGAAAAAAAATTCATGAAAGAAATTATCTAAAAAAACCATGATCAAATCCTCCAAATTTGTGCTTCTGATCAGTTTCCAATTGCTTATACTAGGACTGCTATAGATCAGGGAGATGGGGTAGAGGGGAATAATTGGGAATTGCAGTCTTTCATTGAGTTTAAACTTGTTCAAGCTCCGAAGAATAGTATAGATCCAGGAGGGGAAAAACTCACCCGCTGCTATCCTTATCAAAGTGCTGAAATGCTTTGAATAGGTGTTCATCTCTTTCCAATTTATACATATGCATTGTGGCTGAAATGAATTCAATGTAGTCAATTGTTCCATTGCCATCCACATCAGCCTGCCCAAGGATAAATGATGATAATACAGCTTCGACATGTTTTGAGAGAAAATATGAACAAAGTATCTCTATGCTAACGTACAGCTTCCATGAGTTGCTTGACTTCCGTTTCTGTCAGCTTTGAACCAAGGCGAGCCAAACCTGACCTCAGTTCCTCGTAAGTGATAGTGCCACTATTGTCAGTGTCCATATTCGTGAACATTGCCTTGAGACCTTTAATCTCATCTTGTGACATGTTTTGTGCAATCACCTATTTAAATTGGATTGTTGGAACAAAAACAGATGAAAACAGAGCAATTCATGCTTGTATAACTTAAAAATTCAGGAGAATTAGGACAGAGAGAATTTACATTCAATGCAAGCTTCTTGAGCTTATTCATGGCTCTGAACTGCTTCAATCTAGAGAGGACTGCACTGTCTATTGGTTTGTCTGAAGCTGCATCTCTATCTTTGATCCAGGGATGCTCTAATCAAATGCAAAGCTTTTAGCAAGAATAATTAAAACTAGTATAAAAAGCCATACCATAAACCAAGCAGATGAGGGGACAGGGGAGCAATGGTCAACTTCCTTTGACAAAACAACATAAGTTTTGCCAACAGAACAAGTTCTTTTTTTCTTCTTCTTCTTCTTCTTATCTTGGAATGCTATATGAGATGCCGATGTTTAACAAAATAGGTTAACTTAAGCAGAATAGGGCACAATACAGAGACTAATTAGAAACATCAAACCCCGACATCTTGTACATTTCTTCCGTCAAGTAGTCTCGCGTCTCACCTCAGGGGTTCTAGCTTAGCTTCTTGCATGCCCTTCCAGATGCTTAGAATCAACAGCAAGGCCCGAGGCATTTCGCGATTTGAGAACCTGTGAGTAGTTGTGCAAATGTTTATGATACCAGATTTGATTCAAACACTTCTCTCTGTGGAACAGGTTGTGATTTGGGATGGATTGCATAATGGGGCGAGATGCACCAGGTACATATGCTATGCACTGATGATTGAGCTCCCTTCCTTCACTGCTTTGCTTTTCCTTTCAAAGATTATCTTGTGTGTGTGAATCTGGGACTGGTTGTTCGTAAGCCCCTGCCTAGGGGAGGACCCAATTCTCCTTATAAGTTAAACTGCATGTGTTCTCAAGTACCTTGAAGGTAATCAGTTCTCTTAGTCTATTAACTATGAAATTGAGTAGGCCCTGTAGTTATTGTTTAGTTTTTAGGATCCTTCACCCAAATTGCATAAAGTCCCCGCTGAAACTTAGCATGAAAATTCTGAATTGTCATTTAAGTGATTGAGTAAGCATAGCCCTGGAATTGCATCCTAGGTTGGTAGGAGTGAATAGTGTTAGAGATTATGATCTGAATCAGATCTGATTCTGTATCTTTAGGGATCACGAAATGTATTAGGAATACGATTATGATTTAATTTGATTATGATTATAATTATAACTTACCTTCAATGCAGAAATTTCCTCCTTACACAAGGTATTCTCTAGAGATTTGCGTATAGACAATACTACTATTGCTGCTCCATCTATTCAGGCTTGAAGTGCTATTGTCAATCAAAATAATGGACATTCCTCTACTCGGAGTCAGAATAAAGGAAACAATATAGAGGGATGGGAAAAGAGGAATGATGATATACAAGAAGTGTTGAATGTAACTACTGTCACGACTCAAGTCATGTCAAACTTACATGTCCAAAATTGCAAAACAAATACATAAAAAAAATCTCTCAGCTCATGTTGCAGCTATTTCTACCACAGCCAACACATTTTTAAAGCAAATAGTCTTAGTCTCTGCAAATGAATTTGCTAAATTTGGTCAGTACAAGAAACCATGCAAAGCTCATCTAACTCTATCACTGTCTTTGCTAAAACAAATAATCTTGATAATTGTCTCCTTTCTTCCTCCAACATTCTGTCAGTCATTGATTCTAGTGCTAATAATCATATGACAGGTAATCCTAATCTTCTCACTACCTTTACACCCCACAACTCTCCTTCTAAAGTCACTTTAGAAGATGGCTCTACCTCATTTTCTCTTGGTTCTGAAACTGCTCACCGTACTCCTTTACTTTCCCTATCATATATGCTAGGCTTACCAGGATCTTCTTTCAACTTAATATATTTTGCAAAATTACTTTGTCTTTTTTTTTTAATGGATTACTATCTTTTTCAGGTTCTTATGACGAAGAATACTGCAGTGGACATGTATAAGGAGGTCTCTATATTCTAGATATCCATAAATAGGTGTCTAGACCTATTATTTGTCCCCTGCACTCAAAAGGTGAAATCGCTCACCCTCAGGGCCTCCACACCCTGTCCCGACAGAGTAGTGAGAAGGTAAATAACGGTTTGATCTCACTTAGTTTATCAGAAAGGCAGCCCAGTGTTCGGTGCATACAAAGAGCCACTATATTGGATGAACTCTCACACTGTCGCAGTCGGGACTTGAACTTGAGACCTTGCACTCAACTTCCTTTCTGATAACCAATTGAGCTACCCATGCGAGCTATTATTGTCCCCTGATCTCAACTTTTTTTGAAGCACATTGTCTATTAAGCCATACATCCGTGTTGTGTTAAAGAAACTATATCCAAATTTTAAAAATGTGTCATCTTTGGATTGCGGGTCATGTTAATTTGCCAAACATCATCCTTTCCTTTGCCTATTATTTCTCAAGTCAACAAAAGAGCTAGCTTTTCATCTGAGTTAGTTCATTTATATGTTTGGGGTGCATGTCTCATGGTATCTAAAACTAGGTTTGGTATTTGTCACCTTTATTAATGATTTTTCTCGGATGACGGAGCCTTATTTAATGAAAAATCATTCTGAGGTATTTTTCCATTGTACTGTTTTCTGTGCTGAAACCAAAACATAGTTTAATGTTTCTTTATAAACTTTGCAATGTGATAATGGCAAAGAATATCTTTCTGATCCATTCTAGACTTACATGCTTAAAAAAAGCATCATTCACCAAACTTCTTATATAGAGACATCATCTTAAAACTGTGCAGTCAAAAGGAAAAAGAGACATCTCCTCGGAACCATCAGATCACTTCTGTTCCACACATACGTAACCAAATGTTTTTGGGTCAATGTGATCTCTTTAGCCTGTTTTTTGATTAATCATATGTCATCATTTGTCCTTCATGGTAAGATTACATATTCTCCTTCCTACTAAACTCTTGTTTCCCATTGAGCCTCGTGTATTTAGGAGTACATGTTTTGTGTGTGATGTTTGTCCTCAATTTACCAAATTAGATCCCAAATTTATAAAAAATGTCTTCTTGGGTTACTCTCGCCTCCAAAAGGAGTATACCTTGTATCTATTAATGTCACATTTACGAAAAAAACTTCCTTAATTTCCTGCTTCTTCAACCACTTCTAATCGCCAGGGGAGACTGATGATTTGTTAGTATATCAAATTACTAAACAGTCATCAAATGTTGCTTCTACACATACTATTCCGACAACACCACCACCTCCACCTACTCATCATGTCTACTCTAGACGTGGAGGTGTACTTTGATACACGTCTAACACCAACTCTTTCTTTAGCATCAAATCCCATGGACATCGATCTTGACAAACCAAATGCTCTCTGGAAGTGTAAATGTCAAATGCATTTACCTAATTTCATCTTTGGCTTCATATGACCTTTTGTCATCCTCTTCTTGTTCCTTTCCTGCCTCTCTTGAGTCTCTATCTTTTCCTAAAATTGTTCATGAGACCTTGTCTCGTCCTAATTGGCAAGCGGTCTTGATAGAAAAGATAAATGCTCAAGATCAAAGAAATGGCTATTGTATTGTACCGACCAGTATCTGTCATACCAGTGAACACCAGCCTTGATTCGCAAATTCTAAAAATTATGGGACAAATTGAAAAAAATAAAGCATACTTCATTTATGTATCTAACCCTAGATGGCCCTCTCAAGTCATGGACTCCCAGTCCTCAAATTTTCCTTCACGTTTTCTCTCACCTTCGCCTTCAACACTTCACACTTCAGTTCTTCTAATTGTCATCGTCAGTCTTAAGTCTTCAGATCGTTGCCATTGTGCATCTATTTGCTTGCTCTATTATGTGATTTGTGATTCTCTATCCCTTCTAAGTTTCAACATCCTAGCTTCTCTATTGTGTTCGCCACTTTGCCACTTTGCCTCCTTCATGGACATGTTATGTCTGCACGTTGCTCTTGGTTGGGAACTTAAGGTACAGAATTTGTGTGGTGTGCATAATGTGCTATGGTGAGTTTATGACACTATTGTGATACCACTTAGGGACCCTTACGGGGACACAGGGAAACTATGAAACCTTTCTGGTTAACCCAAAAGCTAACACCATTTTAACCCACCATGCTATCATCGACAAACCAATGTCAAATTGGAAGTATGTATCATTACGTAGGTAGTTTCATATATCGGAGTCTTACAAACCCTCAATGCCTGTCCATCGGCTTACACAGGTACATTGTTTTCGCCTTTTAGGAACCCTACTTCACTCACATACTCTTACTCGTCATTCCCCGTTAATGCTTCTGACTCAAGGCAGTGGATATTTTTAGAAGTAACAGTTCCCAGACTGTCATAAACTTTCTAATACACAAGATCCTGTTAGAGACGAGTGTAGAACATATTCTTCCTACATCTTAGGCACTGAGGCAACATTGATTGTTTTCAAGGTTTGAAGTTTTCATAAATGAGAAGGGAGTTTAGAAGAAAACTAACTTCTTCATTTTTTAGTAAAATTTGAACATGCTTACAACTGAAACTAAGCCCTGCTTTTATAAGCGAAGTTAGGGGTAGAAATGTAAATCTACCTAGAGATTGAATGATTACACTTTAACAAAAGTAAAACACTATTTCACCTAACCTTATCAAAAAGGAATCTACTTTTACAAAAAAAACTAAAGCAAACAATGCTTAGGTACGAAAAGCCTAAAAGTAAACAATAGAAAAGACTAAAGGTGAAGAAGATGATAAGATGGAATCTTCAACAGTTGTTGATGGTGATTTTACGTCCATCTTTCATCATGTCAATAGTTGTCTCGATAGGTGTTCTTACTTTACAGGTGTAAAGTAAGGTCATCGTCGTCATCTATCAACTCCATGTCTCGATCAATCTGTTAAGTTCACGGATGTTGGTTTGAGCCCATTCAGTAGGCCATGGGCCTGTGATAGAGGTATCTACCGGACTAAGTTCGTCTGGCTGTGGGCTGGATCCCACAGTAGGCCTGTAAGTTGGACAAGGAATAGAGCCTCCACGAATATTAATATAGCGATCATGAAAAGAGGTCCATTCATTGACAGGTGGAGTTCTAAGAGGCTGTCTGAGAGCACTTTCTCTAAAATACAGAGAGGAGAAATGTCTGACTGTTGATGTTGGTTGTATTGGTCAAGAAGTGCATAAAGTTCTTTAGTAGCAAGAGCTTCTTCATTAGGCCAATCAATGAAGGTACGTCAATACTGAATATGGCTGATTGTGCAAAACATATTCGTATCAGTCATACAATAGGGACGATGTAACAGATAGAATACATAAACATTTTTGTTGTCCAATGTTGCATTCCAAAGATGATATCTTGATAATTCCAGAGACATATCAATACGTCATTTAGCTAAAGGTTGAAACCATTCAAGGAACGTCCAGAGGAGAGATCCAGAGTTTGTAGGATTTGTCAGATGGCGGTATACGTGAAGAGGAGAGAGAGCGATTGTACAAGTATACAAAACAGCTAAAGATCAGAGATGCTAGAGTGTGTCCTCATCAAGAGAATCATATATATAGTACAGGAATTTGTAAGGAGTTAACATGTCAAAATGACTAGGCTTAGCAATGATAT
The DNA here is from genome assembly GCA_024752395.1 of Erythroxylum havanense. Taxonomy (NCBI): domain Eukaryota; kingdom Viridiplantae; phylum Streptophyta; class Magnoliopsida; order Malpighiales; family Erythroxylaceae; genus Erythroxylum; species Erythroxylum havanense. The sequence goes on from JANTNU010000002.1 coordinate 31,654,407, forward strand.
CATGTTTGAGAAGGATTTCATGCATGTAGTAAAAAACACTCTGGTAAAGGATTGGAGAAAAATTTTCAACATTAGTATGCCTGCGAGAAAACCAAGGAGGAAAATCTTTCTTATATCTGGCAAGCTTAGGAAACTTCATAAGCCAAAAGAGAGGAATTGGGAGTTTCAGAGAAGAAGAAACGAAGAACAACGGCTTAGAAGGTCTTGAAAGATAATCAGCTAAGATATTCTAGAATTTTGGGGAACGAGGTGTTGTCCATTTCAATGACAAAATGATAAGGAGTGAGGTAGATAGTGAACTTTTCTATACCTCTTTTGACAGCAAGAAGCTCCTTATACGAGATATGATAGTGACATTTAGCTAGACTGAAAGATCCACTAGCATGTCCACAATAATATCGCCGATCATGGAGTTCTTCAAGAAGTACAGCACCCCAGTGGGTGTCACTAGCATTAGTTTGAAGGATACGTTGCCCTTGGTCAGGAATCTTCAAAGGAGGAGGATTCTGACAGATCTGCTTGAGATGCTTGATAGTTGTAATTTGTTCTTTTTCCCATTGCGGTGGATTCTTCCGTAAGAGCTTAGATAAGCATGAAGTGTAGGTTGCCACATGTGGTATGAAATGTTAGCCCCAAAAAAAAATTTTTTTTTTAATTAAGCATGATTAGATTAATTAAGTAAGTTAAGTTAACATGAATTAACATATGACACTAAATGAGTTAGGTGAAGAATTAATGAAATGTAATATGTTAGTTGGTTAGTTAGATAAGAGTAATGACATTTAATGTGATAATTGGGCCTTGGGTCCAAATGAAATGAGACGAGAATAAGAATAAGAATAAGATGGGCTTGAAAGAAATTAAATGGGCCTAAGCAAGTAGTAGTAGGGAAGTAAAAGAAGAAAAAGGAATTAAGTGAAGATAAGTGGGCTTAAAAATAAGATGGGCTTAAAAATAAGATGGGCTTGAGTAAGTTAAAGGAAGATGTAGGAAATAAGAAGAAGAAGAGAATAGGTTGGGCTTAGAAGATGAATGGGCTTAAGTAGTAAGTTTGAAGAGGAAAAGAGAAGGAAGGAGGAATAAGGGAGTTAGGCTTGGGCCTTATGGGCTTAAGTAGCTTAGTTAAGAAGTATAAAAGGGGAAGAAAGAAGTAAGTAGTAGGGAGAAGAAGAGAATTTCGAAATTTGGAGAAAGGGAGAGGATTTTCGGTGGAGAGAAAAGGAGAAGAGGAGAAAAGAAGAAGAAAGCTTCCTAGGGTTTGATTTTTCTAAGAGATCAAGTGGGTTTTTGGAAGAAAGTTCAAGAAGAAAGGCTTGAGGAAGAGCTAAGCTTCATTGGAACCAAGAAATCATTTGGTTAAGTAGAGATTCAAGGTAAGCCATAAGTTTAAAGTTTAGTTTTTAGTTAGGTTTTTGGTTGAAAAGCTTAGAAATGGAATGGGTATAGTGAATCTAGGATTAATTTCATGAATGATGTTGTATGGTTTCTCAATTGAAGTGAGATTGATTTGGGTTTTTGATTTTAATGAAGAGAGAGGAGGAAGAGGAGAAGAATAAGAATTGTAGCAAGGAATTCAAGAATTTATCAAGTAAAAGGTGGGTATCATATTTATCTTTATGTATATAAGCTACAAATGTAACTAAATGCATGACATTAATGAGTTTTGATCACTTGGTTGTTGTATTAAATGTGTGTGATTGAATGATGGATATGATTGTGTTAAATGCTTGATGATGATTATAAATGTACATTGTATGATGATGATTGAAATTGGCATGAAGAAACTTGTTGAATGAATATGATGAAAGGCATGAATGATGTATGAAAAAGATAATTTCAAAGAAACAATGAATTGGATAAGAACAGTCCAATTTCCTTGTATGATTCATGATTGATATGTTATGTGGGTAAGGTACAGTCCCCAAGAAATGTCACGTGCACGTCGACCATGAAAGCCTTCGCCCGGCTGCCCGATTGTGGCATAGGATGATCC
>JANTNU010000002.1:31686262-31696263 GCA_024752395.1 Erythroxylum havanense
CTTTCTAAGAAGTATACTATCAGATAAGGGCATATTATTCATTAGTTCCTTTTGGATAGAAATTTTTAAGCTTAATCAAACAAAGTTGTGGATGGGGATAGCTTACCATCCACAATTAGATGGATAAATGGAAGTCGTAAATCGTTGTTTGGAGGCTTATCTCAGATCCTTTATAAGTGAGAAATCGAAGATTTGGAGTCGTTTCTTGTGCTCGACAAAATTTTCATTCAACACCAATTTCTATACTACGACAATCACTACTCCTTTCCATGCCATGTATCATGACCCTCCCACTTATAGTGTATTGTCGCGGTGATACTCATATAGCAGAATTAGAAGAACAACTTTGTTGAAAGGGATGCTATATTACAGGTTTTAAATTTACTCAAAGCTCAAAATTGGATGAAGGCACATGCGGATAAGAATTGTAGAGAAAAATCATTTGAAATTGGTGATGTTGTCTTCTTATGAGTCCAACTATACAAGCAACATTTTTTAGCTAGGCATATGAATAAGAAGCATTCGCCTTGGTTTTTTGGTCCTTATAAGATTTTCAAACATTAGGGTCCAGTAATACATGAACTAGAGCTCCCTGCTAACACCAAGGTGCATCCTATTTTCCATGTCTCACTACTTAAAGAAGCTAAAGGACAACTCTCCACTAATCCGCAAGTTCCATTATCTTTGAATTCCAACTGGGAGTTTGATGTGGAACCTCAAAAAGTATCAGCTCACTGTTGGATTAAGCACGGTGATGAATTAGATCTGGAATTGTTCGTTTTATGGTAGAACCATCCTTTTGAAGATGCCAACTGGGAATCATATGACCTATTATAGAAATGATGTCCCTATTTTCACCTTGAGGACAAGATGACTTTCTAAGGGAGGGGTACTGATAAATCATTAAAGCCATAATTTTGCAAGAAAACTAAGTCAAGAGTAGATAATGTAATTAGTTGACAGTTATTAGAGAAAAAATAGGAAGAGCTGGTAGTTTCAGATTTTTAGTAGAAGTGAGGTACTTGTTAGTTTCCAATTTTTAGTATAAGTGGATTATTTGTTGTTATCTACAATTATGATTTATTATTATCTACAAGCAGGTCTATAAATTGATTTATAGTAATTGTCATTAAGTGTGCAATCTTTTTATTTTTAAGTATATTTTTAGAGTTTAAACAGCTCAAATTGTTTTTTATTACTGGTGTGATTGTTTGTGAGATTCTTGAGTACTCTCTATATCAATTTATTTGCATTTAATAAATAATCATATTTTTTGTATTTTTTTATCTCCTTCTAATTTTACCATAATATTAAATAGAGAATCTTCATTATAAAGGACTTTAGATTTATTTTGTCTAATCTTGTCCAATACTCAAAATGATATTATTTTGGGTATTTTAGAAGTTAACCAAAAAAACTTCATTTTAGGTATTAAACAGGATTATATTAACATAGGATCCTGGGTGAAAAGGAAGCAGCAGAAAAAATTAAGACGGGCAGCCCCACTCGACGAAGGGCCGGCTCCCCAATACTGAGACGTCGTAATTAGTCATAATACTCCCGCCAACCATGTTACAACTTTCGTACGAGAGAGAGAGAGCGAGAGCGAGATCAGTCATCTGTTTGGAAGGAAAAGGAAGGGGGTGGCAAGTACTCAAGGCATTAATGACACTAGCAGCCATTACACCTCCGTTTTCATGCCTCTGTGGCTCCCACAAATTTCTTTATCTCCTTTAAAATACAGCCAGCTGTTCTCTACCTCTAGTCCCCACACTCATTACTAACCCACCTCTAACTCACTCGCTCTCTCTCTCTCTCCCTCCCACTTCCTCATTGCTTTCACATACTCTGAATTCCAAGCTATAAAATTTCTTCCCTCTTTTCCCCTTTATTGTCCTCCATTTATGGTCCTCTTCTGTTGTTTGGTTCTTTTGGTAGTGACAAAGGTGGAGGCATGAATGAAGTGGTGACTTGCAACATGATTCTACTCGAACTGTTTCTGTTGCTTTTGAGTGAGTTCCACCTCTTACTCTCCGTTCCTTTAACTTGGTTTACTCGTTTTAGCATGATCTGTGACCTATCTCTCTACTTGTTGCCTATTCTGGACTTCAATTTGTCATCTGGGTCTTACTTATATTTTATCTGGGTTTTACTCGTCAACTGGGCCTCCTCGTTTCGTCTCAGCTCATTATCATGGCAGGGTTTGTTTGCATTCGCTGTTTCTGTTGATTTATTTAGCGACTGGATAATGTGCTCCTGTGAGCTTTCGTGGGATTAGCATTTTGAGCTTCTTTTCTTCCGATCAGTTAATTAAGTTCAGGATCATTCTTTAGATTGTATTGATCAATAACTCCAGGATACTATTTTTAGCTTAGAATGCTAAACTGCAACCTTGTTGGTTTAGACAACGGTTGCAAATCGGTTTTTCTGTAATGGGAATGTGTTAATTTTGAGGACGAATTGCTGTGAATGTAACTTCTAACAGCCTCCAATGCATCCCAGAGAGTTGTTTGAAGAAGTTTTTACACAGTTCTGAAAAAATATGAGATGTAATTTAATATTCATTTTTCAGGACTATTAAATATATTCGGGTAATATATTCCAGCAGATCGGAATTTGGTGATGTATTTAGATACTTCTACATTCTATATAGACTACGATAAAAAAGAATTGGGTTGAGAAATATGTGGCATGCGTATGAGCATTGGCTGAAGCTGTTTTTTTATAGAAACCATAATGCTCTATCTTATGGTTGACCTTTTTGGTAATGTGGCCGGGAATACGTACTGCAGCATGTCACTCCTGGGATTCTTGTGTCTTATAAACTAAATTGATGCTAAGGGATATGATGACTTTTTTTTTAATTAACTCACTAATGGTTCTTTTATAGGTCTTAATGGTTGCTACTGCGATCCCTTAAACTACCTTGGACTCTCTGTGTCAACTGACAGCAGAGTGGATGCATTTCTTCCTGTGATCTCTCCAGACGCAGCTCCTCAGCCCTTAGTCCCTCTTCTTGCACCTTCTCCTTTATCACCTTTCACAAATGCTACTATTCCAAAATTATCAGGTTTTCTTTTCTGTTGCAGTTTTGTAACATTAATCTCATTGCTAGGCACTTGATGTGCCCAACTACTTGTTGAACTTACTGCTATCCTCTTTTTTATAGGAGTATGCACGTTTAACTTCACTGCTGTTGAAAGATTGATGAGTATGACATCAACTGATTGTCACGAGTTCTTTGCACCATTATTGGCTAATGTCATATGCTGTCCACAATTAGAAGCAACCCTTGCAATTCTTGTTGGACAATCTAGCAAAATGACCAATGTGCTTGCTTTAAATGGAACTGTTTCCAAGTTTTGCCTTTCAGATATTGAGCATGTTTTGGTGGGTCAAGGTGCTTCAATTAATCTTGGGAAGATATGCTCAATTCATCCCTCAAATCTTACAGAAGGGTCTTGCCCGGTTACAGATGTTACCGAGTTTGAGAGCGTGGTAGAATCTTCTAAGCTCCTTCATGATTGTGAGAAGATTGATCCTGTGAAAGAATGTTGCGAACAAGTTTGCCAAAATGCCATTTTAGAAGCTGCTACTGGACTTGCATCAAAAACTTCTGAACTTTTGAGAAAGCGTTCATCAAATAGTTTACCTGGACACTTGAATAGGGTTAGTGATTGTAAAAATGTTGTACTGCGATGGCTAGCTAGGAAGCTTGACCCTTTACATGCGAAGGAGGTGCTCAGAGGATTATCCAATTGCAATGTCAATAAAGGTGAATCTAAACCATACAAGTGTGGTTAACTAACTTCATTTACAGTAACTGGAAACTACTAGAATGTTTCTTGAGGTTTCTTTTATTTCTCAGAGCATGCTACACCTACATGGACAATGTAGAGAAGATCAATCATCAGCTGTCATGTTGAAGAAAATTGCTTTATGTCACCATTAATTCAATCTGTTGACTCAATCATGTAATGTCGGAGGTAGGAGATAAGGAATAAACAGGGGAGAATGGGGAGAAAATAGTGGGAGGGGAAGAACTTGTTCTTTACTTGTGAAGAAAAGGAATGAGAGAGTACATCGTGCTAGTATATATTAGAAACACCAAGTGACATTGAAATAATGCTTTATAGTACAGGCTTCCTATCTTATTTTCTGGTCATAAATTTAGTTGTATGTCTAAAGAATTTCTTCGGAAGTAAGATCTTTGTTGATTGCTGTTAATTGCCATACATATGGATGTGGACTTTTGTCAGAAACTACAGTTTGTTTAACTTATCCTCTATGCATATATTGCTAACATTGTTCTTACAGACTGCAAATTGATAAGTGTCCTGCATATTGTTCTGATTATAAATTGATTTCATCCTGCAATGCCAGTCTCATCAGCTGACATTATTGATCTCTTGTTCTTTTCAATATTTCTCTTGTTCTATGTTTTTCAGTTTGCCCTCTGGTTTTCCCTGAGATGGTACATGTGACAAAGTCATGTGGAAATGGTATAAATAAAAAAACAGAATGCTGTAGCGCGATGGAGAGCTATGTCTCTCATTTACAAAAGCAGAGCCTCATAACCAACTTGCAGGCTTTGGATTGTGCTAGAACACTTGGATTGAAGCTACAGAAATTAAATATAACCACCGATGTTTATAATCTTTGCCATATCACTCTCAAGGATTTCTCGCTGCAAGGTTGGTGTTATATTTTCTCCCCTTAAGTAAATCCCCTTTCTTATTTATCTGTTATAAAATATAAGTTTTAGTTCTTTAATTCTTGTTTTTTTGTTTTAAGAAGAAACTAATCCTGGATTTTATTGTCATTTTACTCTTTTGACATGGTATCGATGATCAATGACTGAACTGCATCAGTTACTAAACAAGGTAATTTGGAGACTTCATGAACTTCTATATTACATTTCTTTTCCATGCAATCTATTGTTTACTCATCAGGGACCTTTGAGTAGCATTTTCTGTATGTCGATTTTCGTAATTAGAGTCATCTTATCTCTAGATACATTACAGGGAGTCATTTAGTTGCTCTCTAGTAAGTCCTCCATATAGTAGTGGGGCCACATTAGGGCCAGTAGAGGATATCCCCTCATGTTTAGGGCCCCTGATTAGGCTCTTATGTTCATTATACTTTCCTCTCAAGTTACCTCTATTCTTCTTGGCTGTAGGCTAATTATATCCATGTGATATGTATCTTAAGGACTAATTATGAGTGGATAAATGTTTGCTTTCTGCCTCCTTTCGATAGAGTAATGTTTTCCATAGTATCTTAGTCTGTCACATATTTGCCTTCTGGTCGTGCTTAATCCTATATGATATGTTCCAATCTTAAATGCGGAAAATATATAAAGTTTAGTTTTTTTTTTTTTTTTTGCCAAACAGAGGCATATATGCCTATAACTAATTGTAGGATATGTATTTGGTCTTTGAACCCTCATTTCTCTACTCCCACATATTACCATCGCATTTCTTTTCAGGCATCTCTTTCCTGTCTCCTGTTCCTTCCCTTCATGCTCCTTTTCTTTTGAACATAACTTATTTATCGTTTGAGGGTGAATGCTGATAAATCATTTACTTATCTCAAAATAATAGTCATGTAATGGAGAAATTTTGTTCTTTCATAATGCAATCACATCAAACTGGCCTTCCCAGAAGAAAATGGCAATCCATAATTTGAAGGTGAAACATTGGTGTTATCGCTCATAGATTGACACAAAACTACACCCATCTTGAAGGGAAAATGAAGAAAGAAATACGAGTAAAAGGAAAGGAGAATATGTTCTTTGTCAACCTCAATAAAGTTACGCTGACACATTTTGTGTACCGTTAACCTTCTCCAGTCACAGTAGAAATGTAATGTTAGACAATTTTACTTTGCCCTTTCCCTTGGGAAATGTGCTACAATGGGTAGTTGGAACTTATAGCTTAGTTTCTGATGGGTTGGAACTTTCGTACTTCCAATAATATGCTTCATGCCTCGTATCATTTTGGAACAGAGTCTGGATGCCTCCTACCAAGCCTTCCCTCGGATGCAACATTTGATAAAGATACAGGAATCAGCTTCATTTGTGATCTGAATGACAATATTCCGGCACCATGGCCCTCTTCACTGCAACTGCCAGAATCGTCATGCAATAAAAGTATGTCTTTCAGTCTAATCCTAGAAGAGCTTTTGATCTTTAGCCAATTTTATTGACATTAACATTTTGACTTTGCAGCGATTAGAATTCCAGCACTTCCAGCTGCTGCAACAAATGCTCAAAATGGTGAGTATCATGGAGTGCCTTTTTTTTTTTTCTCTGTTAGTAGTTTCCTTGAACATTAACACATAATTAGTTGGTAGAGATGTCGCTAGGTTATGCTAAGCACATTAAAACTTGCTTTGGCACAATGTAAAACCCATGACCACTACTATATTTCCTAGAAAATTTTGTGGTGTTCCATTAACTTGTGAATTAGAGTGGTGGCAGTTCTGAATCAACGCAATTATGCAAATAAATCCATCTGAGCACAAGAAAAAGGGAAACTAAGAAACCATATGAAAAAATAATCCTCAATTTTCCGGCATTTCTCTTGGTCTGATAGCTTAATTGCCATGAGGATAAAACATCCTGTCTAGTGTCTACATCTAATCCATAAGGAGCAGCCGATTTTACTGAAATGAAAGAGGCCTCTACATGTTCGTTTCATTAGTTGTTCATATTGCTTAATGTTTCTGTGACAGGTCTTTTCCATGGAGACGTGATAACAAATGTGCTACTTATTGCGTCCGTGGTTATCATGGAGATTTTATAGCCTTATTTGAGCATACGTCCTCTCATATGTACATTGCCATAGTTTTCTCTCCAATTTAGTTAGTTGAGGTAGAGAATGAGTTTATCATATTGAGAGCTTGGGAGAAAAGAGGTTTCATACATATGCCCCCTAGAGATCCAAGTTTGGTTGGGTGGGGCATTTGTGACCTGAACTGAAACGCAAGCTCAGGTCACTGATTGTATAAAATTTTTCATTCATGCGTGCTTCTGTAATAAAATTTTGTAGAGAAGAAATATGTAAAAACTTCAAGCATTGTGTTTGTACTTGGAAGTTGGAAAGACTTAATAATATAAATTGTCATGTCTAGCACCGTCTGACTTTCGCCAATAAGATGAGTGAAATTTCATATCAATGTGAACAAGAGCAAGGATCATTCTATCAAGTCAAATTTGATTTAAGAAATATAATAAAAATATACAAAGAATAATATGCGATTCAACAAAAAAAAAAAAAAGATTTGAGAGTAATAAGATTTTAGGGTTTGATTGTCACTAACAAGCTAGATAAAATTACAAGTTTTTGGAAAATCTAAAAAAAGAACAACTCTAAAAGATTGAAGAAACCTCTCTAAGGGCTTTGATTGATCATATATAACAATGATAAGCCTTCTCTTTACATCTATAAGATAGCTTTTCATATGCTTATAATTCTAAGAACAAAAAAAAACCCTAAGAACTAGAGTCCAAAACAAAAGTAATAACTTTGACAGAGTCTAATTGTGAAATAAATAACTTTCAAAGATAAGTCGATCCCTATCTAAACAAAAGATTGAAATTAAAAAAACTAGCAAACTCATGTTTCTTATGCCAGTCGAACTTCCAAAGTTAGCATTGATTTTGTTTTAGAACTCTATAAGTGCAAAATATAGTACTAGTCCTACTTCATGTTCAACACCAGGTTGCTACTACTCTTTCTTTTATGCACAAAAACGACCAACTTGACACTATTATCGAGTTCGTATTCCGGAAGAAAAGTCTAACATGGTATTATGTAAGTTTCATGTTGCTTAATTATTTAATGTCATCCAATGTTCTCCAATTTAATCCAATGTTCTCCAATTTTCAGTAAATTTTGGCATTTGATTTGAATTATTTACAACCCTATCCAAGCTCCTTGCCATGTTACCATAAAATAGAAGATTATGTAGCTTGAGTAGATGCTTGATTATTGTCATTGTCCTCTTCTTTAAAAGGATCTATCCGTAAATCAACATCTTTAAAGACTTGTTTCAATGATAATAGATCAATAATGATCGATTGTCTTTTTTTTTAAATGATAAATGAATATCTGTTCTTGTACCCATCATGTATAACTCTCTTATCAAATTGCTAAGGATTAATATAAAAGGGCGTAACCACGTATATAGGCACCACATCATATTGTACCCCATCCTTGTACCTCTCTATTGATAAAGAAATTAACAATTTATTTATTAGCCTAACCTTCCCATTCTTAGTCAATCATTGTAAATTGTAAGATCTAGGGTGTTTTGTGGTTGGCAATCCTAACTTCTTCACTGACTTCATAGTAGTTACATTCATACAAATCACTCTACTTATGATTGTACTACACACTTGATCTTTGATGGAATATCTTGTACAGAAGAGATTGTCCCATTGTTTATTCATATGATCCTCCCCCACCACATATTCAATGCCTTCTTTGTGACCAACTTCCTTCCTTCTTTGGGCTTCTCTATGTATTCATCATCAGTGGCATCCTCCAAATTGGACATATTTTCATCTTACTCCTCTTCACTTTGAAAAAAATACACTTTCTATCCCCCTTCAACATCATCACTTTCTTGTTAAGATATTGTGGAGCTATATTTCCTCTTCCTAAGAACTTAAATCACTTGACATCTTGATTCCCAATTATTAAAAAGGAATCAATTTTAACTTTCTTTCCACTTAGTGTTTGCAATTTTAGTGTTATTATTTCATGCTTAAGCTTTAATGGTTTTTCATCCTTTTTACTCAATGATTTTCTCCAAGATGAAGAACTTTCACTAGAAACACCAAGATGGTTTAAAGTACTTTTTTTTAATTTGTCCTTATACCTTCATAACCATATGAAATTCAACCTTTAATTCCATATAATGATGTAAATTTGATAACATTGGCAATATTTGGATTTAGTACAAAAATAAAAAAGAGCCATTGTTAATTCTCGATCTTCCTCCACATTCGACCTAATTATGGCAACTTCCATTTCCTTAAAATGCTCCTCCATACTCTTGATGCCTTGATTTAATGTTTGCAACCTTTAGTAGAGATTCCTACAATAGGAACTTGGTATAAAACATCTCTTCATCACCAGTTTCATCTCCTCCTATGTCTTGATAAGAGACTATTGTTTCATTCTCCTAGTGAGGATTGTTGATCCCACAATCCATGGCAAAATCAATAATCTTCATAGTTGTTAGTTTAACCTTTTTCTCCTTAAATAAGTTATAGCAATTAAACATTAGCTCTACACATTTTTATCAATCCAAATAGGCATTAGGGTATAACCTTCTTGGAAAAGGTGGTGTTGCCATCCTAATATTACCCACATTATTATCCACACTCTTCATATACCTCTCTTATAGCTTAAAACTAAATCTACCACCTCCTTTTCTCCCAATTCTACCTCCTCTTCCACCTCCTTCTCCTCTAGTAGTTGGCAACATTATCGATCTTAACATACACCTTAAAGTCATCCATCGTAATAGGTATAAGTGAGTTATGTTATGGACTAGCTATGGCAGCTTCATGTTTCTTCAACATATCTTTATCTCCACTAAATTATCAAATGAGTTGCTTATATTGGCCTTGTATACCATTTAAGATGAACTTTTAGCGTATCCCCATTTTTTTTCCTCATTTACTTCCTTAAATTTGGATGAGTTTCAGTTTCATTTTTAAGTTATAATGAACCTACAAGAAAATGTTAGTAGAATAAACACTCCCTTTCATGTTTCTTTCAAAATTTTCTTTACCTTTCAACCTAAAAATCTTGACTAAAGGTTCTTTACAAACTTGTTAATCAATCAAAAAGACCAGTTTTAACCTTCACCTTCAATAAATAATTCCTGAAGAAGTAAATTAGATAAAAAATAGAATTTATATGATATAAGAAGAAGAAGAAGAAGGAGAAGAAGAAGAAGAAGAAGAAGAAGAAGAAGAAGAAGAA
>JANTNU010000002.1:31986162-31998036 GCA_024752395.1 Erythroxylum havanense
GTTCACGATGGGTCCATTGAACTTCCGATGGTCTCCTTTTTCAATCGTTTAATTCACATGTTTCGCCTTGTTTATTTCAATCACATGAAAGCAGGTTTCAAGTTTATTTTCCAGTAGGCCCATTAATCTTCCGCGAGTCTTTTCCTTAAATGTATAATTAGCATATTTCACGCCACGTTCTCATGTCCGATGTTGGGCTCCGGTAGCGGGGTCCAACACATAAGATGATAAAACAATCATTTTCAATAAAAAATATAATGAAAAGGGAGGGGGGACTTATTTAATTATCTTAAAATGTGGCATATATCTAGCATTAGTGGCAATTTGTAATGGAATCTCCTTGAATTTGGGATTTTTTGATATGGGTATATCCTTTGAAAATCCATTCATGAAACTCAAAACTTCCTTAAAAACTGCACTCATAGTTTAACCACAATTTTGAAAACGCTCTTAAGTATCTCAATTAAGGGTACCTTTACTTAGGATATACACGAATAAACACACTTTCTCTAAAATTGACATCCTATCCAAAGGCATCAAACCATAATTGTTTTTCAAAATTATACATAATTGGCAAAATGTATTTTGATTCATCCTAAATGTATTAAAACATAGTTTTTTATGACCATTCAATAATCCAGTCATCCATAGTTCTCGTATTGGATAGGAAGTCATGCATAGTTTATATATGGTTCAAAAAATACACACCCATATAACCCACTACATAAGTCATCAAATCTCAAAACTCATTCTTTTTGTCTGAAAATTGCTTAAGTTGTAGAAATTGCGTAATTTGCATAACATTATCATCCATACCTATAAATCAACAAGTGAAATTATATTCTGAATAAACAAGACACTTATATGTCTAAATATTAAGAAATAAATAATATAACAAATAATAAAATTATAGATTACCAACAAGATAATATAGTAAAATAAAATAAGCTAACTAAGTTCATAATGTCTCAAAGCACACTATGTCAACATAAGTGCACAAATCATAAGAACGATAAACTAAGCATAATAATGCCTAGAAACTATGTTTAATGTTTCTTGTGCTCCTCATGCTCATACATAAACTTAATGTATCCAACTCCCTTTGTATCATATGGTAAACTGAAAAAATTGAACCTTTTATGGATCTTTAATCAAAATGCAAGTAAAGTAAAATTCAGGGGTACCAATCTCTAAACAAAGCAAAGTATATAGTTTTCCTATCATTTGTAACATCATGATATGATGCAATAATACCATTAATCTTTGATGCACCAATGGTCATCGTGTTCAACATTTTCATAGTAAAGTATTTATCTCCATTGATGCACTCTATCTCTATTGAATGAATTGCATCATACTGTTTAGCCTCTCATACATTAATGTAGATCCTCCTACCCTTTTAGTGGAATCAATTCTTGCACTCTTGTTACTTTGTGAATTATCACTCTCCAAAACCCCTTTGCATCTTCTTCTGTCACTCCCTTCATCATTTGTAGCTTGAAGGTTAGCAATAAGAGTAGATGTAGGAGTCAGGGTAGGTTCTCTTTACAGCTCTTGCCAATCACTAGTCACATAATAATTGTTTAGACCATTACTCTCATCCATATTGTCATGATTATGATAACCTGACGATTGATGAAGAGCAATTCCTCAACTTCTTGTTGTCTTTGTTGATGGTCAACCACAACACAAAATGTAATCTCCTCTCAAGCCAAACATCTAAAAAGTTTATCCAACTTACATTCAAACTCAGGTTCAAGCCTTTTCTCTTTAAATGTTTTAAAATTGATGTCTTTAAAGTCTACTACTCCTCACTGCCACCAATTGTTCCTTTGCCATAGTCCTATCCTAATCCTATTTCTTTCCCTTTCAATTGTTTCTAGATACCTCATCTAGCTCTCATCTAATTAAACCTATTTTTAACTTTATTTTTATCCCATAGTAAGTTGTTCGCTTTGTCAAACTCTTCCTCCACCTTCTTCTATGATAACCTTTGACAAATAATTCACCACATTTTTCTTTACTCCTTTGAATATATTGGTTAAAATGTCACAAAAGATAAGAAGTGTTTCTTTTGGCCAACGAACTCTGCCTATATCATTCCTCCTTGATTTTCTCCTTTGTTTCTTTTTTGGGATGGTTTCATCTAATCACACAAGATGAGAGAAGATTATATATTAGTTAATCAATTTGCAACTGGTTTCACCAGTTCATACAAATCAAATCACCATCCAAAAAAAAAGCAAAAACAAAAATTTTGCTTATGAAATATATCTAACTAGTTAATTTTGTTATTATTTTTGCAAGCATGACCTGATATCCTAATACCACAAGCTCATACAAATTAAAACCATCATAATATCACAAGCTCATACAAATCAAATCAACAAATCATTATCCAAAAAAAAAACAAAAACAAAAAGCATAATAGTACTTTAGTATTAGGAGTGTCAACATTTCTATAATTTGAAATTGATTTAAAAAAGTATAAAATAGACTTTAAATTTAATTTTATTTATTTTTAAATTATTAAAAATATTTTATATGATAAATAAATTTTATGACATTTTTGTCAAATTATTTTAATATAAATTTTATGTTATTAATTATTAATATTTGAAATTAATGAGAGGCCATTTTCAAAAATTTTAATACCATACAATGTTTTAAAATAAATAAAAATTTATAAGTTTTATTCGTTAAAAAAATGCTAGACTACTTGTTTGAGAAAGGAAAAAGAAATAAGGAACATGGAAGGGAGTGTACAAGAGGCAACCGAAGGCTCCATATGTGTATTCATTAAAAATCTTTCAGTGTTTAGGACTTTTGGAGGTGTTAACCACTTTCTAGTTGTAATGATGATGAGAAGAATATTTGGAACCAAACAAGTGACAGTATCTTGGAATAAAATAAAAAACATTCACCTTTTTTTATAGGAGTCATACCACCTATTACCTAAATGGAATCATAGAAAGGGGAAGAAGTGATGTGGGTCCAAGTTGATGGTTTAATAGAAAAAGTTTGCCATTAAAGGATATGCTTTGCATATTCAAATTGCAATGAGACCTGAAATTTTCGTTTTTATGTTTAATCTAGAAACTTTGATTAATCAAATTGTTGATTGTTGGGCAAGCTTTATAATTTATAGCCCTCAAATATCCCAAGTTCATGGGTCATGATTTATCGTATATGAAGGGTCAATCTCATGAGGAAGGTCTAATCCTAGGTTATCTAAGGCTAAGGAAATTAATAAAATGAAAATAAAATTGCACAGAAAAGTAAATACGAGAAAGTGATTATCAAGATATTAATTTGTAAGTTTAACACAAAAAGAAATTAAAATCGAGCAAAACGAATGTCACATTGGAATTTAACCAAGAAGAGTTACCAAATTATGAGAGAGGGGGTTTTCTTGATCATCAATGCTAATCTAGTCATTTATGTATTATTATAGTGTCCGTTCTAGACTATTATAAGGTGGATTACCCTCTCTCAAGTTATAATTATTGGACCCTAAATCGTAAACCTTAATTGAATTATGACATTTGCACTCTCTCAATTAACAAAAGACTCACAACTCTAATTAGATCTTAAGCCCTCTAATAAACTATCGGGTCTTACACGGGATCTCCCTCCGTATAATAATCGAAATAATTAATCATGTGGTCTATTGGATCACTTAACTCTTATTAATCCAACCCAATCATTTTTATTCAGTTCACCCTCTCGATTTATTATCGAAATATGCAAGTTTCGCAATTAATCACAACCCCCAATCAAAATAACATAAAAACGATTATAACATGAAATCAAGGTAAATCCCAAAGGAAAAGTTAGAACAACATCAACAATCCAAGATCCATGATCATCTCATACATTAATTGAACGAAAATAAAGATAGAAAGGAGAAATAACTTGATCGGATAACCCGGGAAGGTAGCAGCATCGAAAGACCTGCTTTTTCTCTTCACTTCTTCCTCTTCTCTCTTTTTCTTCTCTCCCTTAAAGTTTTCCCAATATTGCAAAAGTGGAGACTCAAAAAATTTAAGGTCTTTTTCCCTCTTTATAGTCTTTTTTATTTAGGGTAAAACTTAGGTTTTACCCAGACCCAAAAAGTTTGAAATAACTCTAACAATTTCGAAGTGGATCCACATCTGTTGTCATGTAGGCCATGATCGTGGCCGCCTGACCTATCCATTTTGCTTCTATCATAACTATGGCCCATAAGCCATAATAGTGGGATTGGATCTTCTGCTGGGCTTCCTCCAAATATTCTTTGTTCTTCAATATCTAAATCTCAAATACTAACAAACATATCAAAGTTCCTTAATTTAACAAAATTTAAGATGAATAGCATGCGTTAACCCATAAAACACTTGAAACACAAATATCTAACTAAATAACACAATCCTAACCTAAACATGCACTAATCATTCAATTTAACAACTAAAAACATACTAAACTACCCACATAAATATTATGCAATCTACCCCTATCACAAATCCAACTTTACGATGAATAAAATAGATGAAGAGAACAACTTAAACAAAACAATTTGACACATCATTACTATATTATTACTTTCTTTCAAAGACAACACCTTTATAGCTGTTGTAAGACTTCAAGTCATGATTCAAACTGGCTATAGTTTTACTAGAAGTTAGCTATCCTAGCATTCAGATTGATATCACTATAATAACATTCATTTTTCTTATTGGTGACATATAAGGTACAAAAGCCATCATACTGATCTAAAAGGCATATCATGAAAAGTGCATTTTTTTATTAACAAAAAGTTAAGACTGTTGTGAGGGATTTCTGCACATCACATACCTAGCCTAAGTAAAGTTACAATCTCAGTATGGAGTATTCACCAAAAAATGGGCTACACATACCTGATTTGGTATAATTTAACCTTAAAAGAACTTATCAAGAGCTTGGTTTGCCAATGAATGCTCAAGATGTACATACAGTGGAAGATTGATTAAATCATATCTATAGGAAGTTAAATTCTACTATATGGCAATTATTAAAAAAATTTAAATTTGTATCCCACAATCAAAATAATGAAATTCATGTCTTTATCGGAATATCATAAATTTTCTTCCTTATTGAGTGTGCGGGTGAGATGGGGACGGGAGAGGATAAACTTACCATGTCTATCTCTATCTCTCTCCTCTCCTCTCTTAGAAGCTTGAATAATTTGTAATTTTTGGCACAATCGTCTTTTTATTTCTTAATTTCTCAATTGTTGGAGCAAAACGCTCTCATAGGAGGATTTTTAAAAACAACGGATTAGGTTCAATCTGCCAACTTAATTAGTTGATTAGCAAACATGATTATTAGTGGTTTGACATGGTCAAACAACCAAATGCCTCTCAATCCTCCAAAAAATAACTGATTAACCATTTACAAGCATAAGTCTGCTTTTAAAATTTAGTATTTGTTCCTAATCACCTATGAAGAAGGTTTATGAAAAATATAGGTTGTGGATATCAAAAAAGAAATTAGAGATGTTTTCATCCAACAGTTGTTGCTATGTTTTTGGAAATGTAGTTTTCGATGAAGCAGTGCTCTTTCTAGACTTAAAGGAGAATGAGAAAAACTAAAAGAAAATCTACGAGAAACATCCCAATTTTAAAGGCGAGCACCTTATAGAGGATGGAATAAGTTGCTCGCGAATTCCCTAATCTGAAGCTAAGAGTTCCTAACATATCGAAATGCATTAACTATAAACTCAATAAGAAAAACAATTGAAGATATTTACAAGGGTACATAAACTAAATTCTAACTATACTAATAGAATTTTAATAGAAGAAACAAAAATAGTCACCTGTACATGATTATTAACACAACTTAGTGAAAGTCTTGCTGATGGCAGGGTTTCAGGAGATCTAGGAGTACACAGCCTTACTCCTATCCGATAGAAAGGTTGTTTTCGATAGACCCATATAAATAAATAAATAAATACACAGTAAAATAAAAATAAAATACATAAAATATAATAATACTAATAATAAATACATAAAACAAACATGCAAACAAATATGTATAAATAGATAAATAAATAATAAATTAATATTACAATAGATATAGAGCAACGTTAAAAAATAATAGAAAGATAAAATAGGTAAATAAATACACAAATAAAGAAGAAAAGTAAATAAATAACTAAATCAAACAAGTTAATATAAGAACATATTTAGGCTATATAAGAGAATGCTTAGTTTATAAGTTTCAGCTAAATACAATGCAGAAGCCTTGAAACCTTACAGAAAAATGTTTAAAAGACCTATGAGAAAGAAAAAGACCTCTATAAGTGATTTACTTTACCCTTATCCTAGTAAGGCATATTTCTATTAAGGGTCATGTCCTCAGTAAACTCCAACAAAGTCATATCTTTCTTGATTACCTCCCCTAATTCTTCTTAGGCCTTTTTTTTAAAATCTTGCAATCTAAATACAATTTCCTTGAATATTCTCACTAAAACATCAAGATGTCTCCTCTTAACATATTGAAATCATCTAAGCCTTATCTCTCTTAATCATACATAATGAAGAAAATAATGAAATAATATATTCAACCTTTAATATAAAAAGAGATGAGATTTGTTACCTAATGTAGACTAAATTTGGTATATGTCTCTTAAGTTTCTCTTAGGCCTATATATTTATATAAAAAAATATTATTCAAAGTGTTAGGGATTTTATTATAAAAGACATTTTAACGTTTAAATTAAAGAGAATTAAGGATGAAACTTCTAGTACCAAGTGTGCAAAGATGATTCCTTAATCAAAATAACCTTTCAGGATAATTAAAGGATCATATTATAATCTATAATCATACTACATCATGTCTATAAAGGATAAGTTAAAATAGTCCAAAATTTCTTTTCAAATGTTAGTTAATAAGTCCATATAAGCCCGTTGTAGATAGGCATTAAAGAAATAGCAACCTTTGGGCATCCATATTAGGTTTCATTTCTTAGGCCTACATGATCAATGTTAATGACTTCATAAGAATCACATTTTATAAAATTAATTAATAATATATCTTGTGGAATATAGTTATCCCTCACAATGTATAGACATTTTCACTATTTGTAAGGTAATGAATCATCAATTAATTAAAATCATCCATTCCTATATATAAATGTGGAAGATGTCTCACTTTTACTATCCTGCAAGAGTTGTTGAGAGAGAAACCACCATTATCCCTTATCAGTTTGATGACATTCTTAAGAGAAGCTATATCTATTTTATTTTTCAATTTCCTTTCTTTAAAAGGCTCAACATTAAAAGACAAAGTTGTTGCTCTCTTTTTACTAACTAGGTAATTTAGTATAAAGAGAGCGATAAATAGTCTTCTTCCCCAACTTTAACCTGAATAAGATTGCTACTATCTTTAACAAGGTTGGAGTGAGTTTAAGATGGTATGTTGGATGGCGATTCTTAGGGAAAACTAGAGGTTGGTAGAGATAGATATTGAATATATCTATATTTTCTTTCAAAGATATCTTGCGAACATAAGTTTACTTATCTTAACAAGTTTATCATTTATTTTTACACATAGGTGAGTATTTTTTATTGATAGGCTATCATTTCCATAGTCATGAGCTATAAAAAAGGTGTACAAAGAATTTGATAGAATTGCCAAGGAAAGGGAATAAGCTGATGGTACCACTTTGAAGGCCTATAATGACCTTAAGGCTTTCAAGAATGAGAAGAATGTTATTGCGTAACAATTATTAAATTACCTTAACAAGTTAAAGAAAAGGAATGCAACACTGGAGGATGAGGTGGTAGGCTTGAGGCTTAAGATATTGACATAGATTTAGGCACAAAAGTTCCAATTGATGAATTTATGTTTGGCATAATTGGCTATTATTATAGTTATCAAATATTTTAATAATTGGAATTACAATAATTTCATTAGTATAATGATGACAAGGTTCAAGGTCTATATGAAGGTTGTATAGAAGAAGTTATATATCCATGTTTTACAAATCTAGCATTATTAATGCTTTCACACAGTTTAAGCTAGCTCAGAAGATAAGTGTGAAATGCATCATGTTTTAGGGTATAGTTTGATATGTGTTTATTTGTTTATTCGATTGTTTAGTATGTATTTTCAGTAGAATTATGTGTTAGCTTGTGAATTATTTATGTTTAAGAGTTTTTATGGGTTAATACAAGCATTTGAACTTAATTATTATGCCTTTGAGGGATCTTGATGTATTTGTTAGTGTTTAAGGCAACAATGAAGAACAGAGAAGTTTTAGAGAGACTTGGATTGAACTAACAGCCCACAATCGTGGCTTATTTGCCACGATCGTGACAGAATCAAGTGAGATAGCCCACGACCGTGGCCAAATCGCCACAATCGTGAAAAAAAACATAAGACTTGATCCATGATCATGGCCTGCTTGCCACGGTCATGTTAGAAAGCCTACAAGTGGCCCATGATCGTGGCTTATGTCGAGCAGACGCACAAACACATAGAAAAATCAAGTTTTGAGGGATTTTTTGGATCTTTCGACCCTACAAAAACCCTATGGCTGCCTAGAACACATCAAGTATACAAAGAATGAAACAAAAGAGATGAGGAGTTTCTAGCATCAGCCACTATCACGAAACCCTAGACAGAGTTCATTGAGAGATTAAGAAAGAGACGCAGGAAGAGGGGGTGGAGAAGAAGCCTACATGAAGTACTTTCCAGAATAGGAGGTTTCCTGTTGTTGCTTCCTCCATCATCCATTCAGATCTATTTTCCAGTGTATTTCTATTATATATATATAGAATTGGAATAGCTGTTGAGATAGGATTTATGAATGTAAAGGATTGTCTAAACTTACCTTCAAGTTATTTTTATCCTTTATTTAATAAAAATCTGATTGTTTATATGAATTAGATTCATTGTGATTGACTTCTGCATTTTCATAAATTAGCAATAGATTGAGAGAGTGAATCGATGAAAAATAATTAAATTGGTCTAATAAGAGTTAGGTAATTTTATAAGAAGGAGAAATCAATCAAATCGATAATTATGTGATGAGAGATCTCACATAGGTTCCTAGTAGTCTAGTGGAAAACTTCAGATCTAATTAGGATTTGGATAAAATGTGAATTGAGAAATTGCAATTTTCCATAACCTGATTAGGGTTTATAATTTAAGGCTTTTGGTTATAACTCAAGAGAGAGTAATAAACCCTAGATAGTCTAAGACCAATAATCCAACATTTTATAATTAATTAGGTTAGTGTTGGAAGATAGGTAAAAGTTACCCTTTCTCTCAATTAGTAGTTCCTTAGGTTGATTTTTGGTGTGTGCATCGCAATTTACTAATTTGTTAATATTTCATGATTTATTCTTCATTCAAATTGGTAGATTGAATTGATTGATTAAATTGCGTTATTGTTTTAGCTTAGTTATAGTTGAATTTCTGCAATTTGTTTCGACTTTAGAGTTTAGGATTATATTAACCCTCCTTTTGGGATCGACACCTTCGATATGATGCGAATGACCCGTATGCTTGCAAAATATCGAGGTTAACATATTCAAACTACACATATCGAAAAACTACGATCAAGGTTTTGGCCCCGTTGCTTGGGAGGCGATTAGTTTGGTTCTATAGTTTAAGGCATTTAGTTTAGTTTTTAATTTTAATTTTTGTTTTTTCTTTTCTATTTTTGAAATCGATCTTTTCCGTGAACACAAGAGTCATAAGAAGTTGGAGTCGCGTAGTTGAAAAATTAGATTTAGACATCACTCAACTAGAATGAACCATTAGGAAAGGTCGGAGTAACAAAGAAGAAGAAATCGTGAAGACAATAATGATCGAGAAATTTCAGCAGGATTTGGACCAGGAGCAAACCAATGATGAAAACAGAGGACCCTTATAGACTTTATGAGACCAGTGTTCAATGCAGCTAATCAAGGAGTAGTTAGACCACCAGTATAAGCTGCATCATTTGAAATTAAACTAGCTCTCTTAAACATGTTTCAACAGAACTTGCAATTTTATAGATTAGCAAACGAAGACCCCAACGCACACATAATGAACTTCTTAGAAATCTGTGATATCTTTAGATACCATCTGATGTAGAAGATGCAGTTAGAATTAGGCTCTTTCCCTTTACCCTTAAAGATAGAGCAAATACTTGGTATCACTCCTTTAAGCTAGCCAATGTTACCACTTGGGATCAGTTAGTTCGTGTCTTTTTAGATAAATATTTCCTCGACTAAGACCATTAAGATCATCAAGGAAATTACCAACTTCCAACAAGGCGACAGTGAATCGATCTACAAAGTGTGGGAATAATATAAGTATTTACAGTGGAAATGCCCATATCACAACTTACCCAAGGATCTTTTGCTGCAAATGTTCTACAATGGAGTTACCCCATATATGAGAGTCATGTTCGATGCAACTTCAGGAGGATCATTGATGAGGAGGATAGTTGATGAAGCAAAAGAATTAATAGAGGAGACGACAAGTAACAATTATTTATGGATGAATGAGATGAGTAGACAAATTGCTATATTCTGTGAACAAAAAGGAATTATGGCTATTGATCAAATGATAAAGATGCAAGCGAGGATTGATAACATGACTCGACAGCTCAATAATATGAAGACTTTGGCATCAACTTCAGTGAAGACCATACAACTTAAGTGTGAACTCTGTGGATAATTGGACCATGACACAGTTGATTATCTCTTAATGAAGGAAGGTGATCCAAAGCAAGTGAATTATATGGAAGCCTAGTATGAATGAGGAGGGGGAAACAATCCCTACTCTAGCACTTACAAACCTGGGTGGAAGAATAACCCTAACTTCTCTTGGACGAATAATGCGGGAGGACAGTTCAGACCTTTAGGACAATAAGGCTTCCAACAAGATAAACCAACCTTAATGGAATCTAAGTTGGATAAGATTCTAGATAAGCTTGGTATTTTAGATGATGTATATAGGAGGCTTGGAAGCAAATTTGAGCAAGTTACCAAGAACCATACCTCTTCAATACATAATCTGGAGGTCCAAGTAGGTCAACTAATTGAAGCAATGTCTACTCAGAATGCAAGGACCCTTCTAAGAAATACTGAGTCTAACCCAATGGAAAGGATCATGGTCATCACTCAGACCTAGGAAAAAAATTTGATCATAAAAAGGATAATAGAGATAAAGGAAAAGGACAAGTAAATGTGGAACTCTTTGCAAGTGAACTCAAAATTAAGCCAATCAAGGAATCTCGACCCACATTACCATACCTTATTCTAGCACAACAGAAATCATTGTCAAGTAAGGTAACGAGAAATTTTGAGGAGGTTGACTTAAACAAGGTTAAGAACATAATGGAACATCAGCAAACAAGGCTCACGTTAATGGAATCAGTGAAGAAGAAAGCTAAAGAGTGCGAAGTAGAAAAAACCCAAACATAACACATAAGAAAGAAGATCTAAGGGATTTTTACATTTTTTTTAATATAAATGGAGTCAACATAGACAAGGCATTCAAGGATTTGGGAGCGAGTATCAATATGATGCCCTACACCTTTAGTCAAAAGTTGGAGTTTGGAGAGTTAGTACCTACAAAGATGTTAGTAAAGACGGCAGATAGAATAGTCCATCAACTGAAGGGGATTATTAAGGATGTGCAACTACAAGTTGATAATTTTACTTTTCCCACATACTTTTATATATTAGATATTGGAGAAGATGTAGAAACCCTTATGGTTCTTAGAAGTCCATTCCTAGCCACTGTCGTTCAATTATTGATGTTGATGGCGACCGGGGGGGTAGGGGGGGGGGGGGGGTGGGGGTGGGGGGGGGGGGTGGGGGGAACTAACCCTGAGGGGAAGTAAGCAACAAGTAA
>JANTNU010000002.1:32089151-32101986 GCA_024752395.1 Erythroxylum havanense
TCATATTAATGCTTTATGATACTTGGATGCCATATGGAGTGTTAGTTTGTTCGTAGCGCACCCTTATCGTCGGGTGTCTATCGGAATGACCTACGGGCGTCCCGATACATATCCTATGGTAAGGGGGTGCTACATTTTGTAATAACCAGCTAATTCGAGGAAACTACAAATCTTAGATACATTTCTCTAGGCTTCCCACATCATCACTGCTTCAAATTTCTTTAGGTATACTTGAATGCCTTTTCTAGATACTATATAATCTAAGAATACTACTTGGTCAAGCCAAAATTCACACTTACTGAACTTGGCATACAATTACTTCTCCCTCATAATCTGGAGAACTAACTTTAAGTGTTTAAAATGTTCCTCTCTATTCTTTGAATACACCAAAATATTATCTATAAATACGATCACAAAGTGAGCTAGGTAAGGTTGAAATACCTTGTTCATTTATGCTATAAAAGCTACCGGAGCATTGGACAATCCAAAAGACATCACCATAAACTCAAAATGTCCATATCTAGTTCGGAATGCACACTTTGGTATGTCAATTTTTGCTATCTTCAATGGATAATTAGTAATGGGTACTTATTTTTCACTATATTCAACTATCTATAATCGAGACAGAATCTCAAAGTTCTATCTTTCTTCTTTATAAACAAAGCTGGAGCTCCCCAAAATGACACACTAGGTTTAATGAAACTCTTATCCAACAACTCTTGCAACTAAGTCTTGGGTTCTTTAATTTCTACAAGTGCCACCCTATATAGAAGAATCGATATAGGAGAGGTACTTATAACAAGATTGACAGTAATCTCCATCTCCTTATTCAGAGGTAGTCCCGGTAATTCAGTGGAAAAGATATCTGAGAATTCCCTGATAGTGAGACTATCTTGAACTGTCTGCTCAATTCATGTATCAGCTATGTACGCTAAGTAAGTCTCACATCCCCTTTGAATCAATCTAAGAGCACTCATTGATGAAATTAGACTAGTTGGCACTGCTTGACTAACACCTCGAAATATTACTCTCGGCTAATTAGGATAGCAATTCATGATAGCCCTATGTGCAATAAGCTAGTCCATACTTAAGATAAGATCTATCTCTTTTAACTACAATACTATCAGGTCAGCTTCTAACTCCGCCTGAGCAACTCGAATAATACACTTTCTACAAACCTCTCCAATCATGGTAGTGCTACCTACTGGAGTACTCACCTCTAATTCACATTTCAATATCTCTTTTTCACAATGCAATTTAGATGCCAGATGAGGAGTAATAAAAGAATGTGCTGATCTTGGATCTAATAATGTATATGTCTCAAAATTAAAGACATATAACACACCTGCTATAACATCTAGGGAGTCCTGAGCCTCCTGTCTAGTGATGGCATAGATCCTAGCCTAGGATTGTGGCTGGTTACTTCGTCTCTCAGTCCTAGCATTAGAACCTGCAGAATTAGCTCTACCCTTGCCTCTACCTCTCTGTCCTACTCCACTTATTTTGTTCTACTGAATAGTTGCTTCGAACACTAATCCTCATCTCACTCCAGACCGAGCTCCTACAACAATAGGACAATCTCTGATTTGAAGCTTAAAAGAACCACAACACAATTAAGCTCCCTATGTCTTCTAGCATATACCCCCATGAATTTTCCCACAATGTTTACAACTGGGGTTTTGTTATGTCTGTCTGCCATATAACTATCCTCCCGAAGCTAGTCTTCTACCACTAGAATAAACAAAACCACTTTTTAGCCTAAATCCTGATTGTCTTGATCTCTGTTATGATTGTGACAGTCTACTCTGGCATTTACTGAACCTTCTGCTAGAATCAGCTTGAGACTCGCCTTATCTCTTCAGCTTAAACTCATGCCTGTACTCTCCTTGCTCATATTTCAACAGTTGTTTAATTCTAATCGAATTAACTCTCAGCTCAATGAAACTACTCAAATTATTTATTGTTAGCTTTGTCTAAATCTCCATATTTAACCCATCTTCAAATCGTCTATATTTGTCCTCCTTAGTCATAACCAAGGCAGTCGTGTACCCCATTAACTCATTAAATTACACTTCGTACTTAGCTACTGTGAGACTTCCCTACTTTAGATCTAAGAACTTCTTCATGTTTTTGTCTAAATAAATATTTGGCATGTAATTCTTGTTTAGGAACCTCAAAAAATCTTCCTATGTCAATTTGTAGGGTCGAACCGAGCTACTCGGAATAGTCTTCCACCATTGGTAGGGCAGATTTTTGAAGTATTGAGACTGCATAGTCAAACCTCTCGTAAGACTCGCAGTCCATCTGGTCAAATATCCTCACTATCCTCTCTAACTAAGCTTCTAACTCAGTAGGGTCTGTACTTCTATAAAAGTCCACAACCCCCTGTATCCTAAGTTTGTTATACCTCCTTTCTCTTCTCTCAGATATTCTTTAAGGAATTGGCTTAGGCTGGGACGAAGGAGATTCTCTATTGGCTCCTATTGACTCAAAGTCAGCTGACTTGATGATTCGGTCTCCTATAGTAGATGAACTATAATAACCAACAATTATGATCACTATATGAGTTTCTTGCTAAATGTTATGCTAAACTATTCCTATATATCCTTAGGGATGTCAAACCATGCTCTGATACCAAAACTACAACACACCACTACCATAGTGTACATGCCCGAATATCCAAAGATTTTTTGAGAATATACCCTATGGGAATGAAATATTAGAGCAATCACATTCACTTGTTAAGGCATCATACATAAATCAAGTATTTTTGAAGATCAAAGCTTCCCATTTTATTCATAAAAATGAGCATACATTGTAGCATTACAGTATATAATCCACACATATACATTAATAACAACATCTAAGAGTTTGCTACTCTTTACAAGACATTTTACATGAAGTGGAATGTTACACCAAAATATCCTATCTAAACTCTTTAGTGTCAGCTAACTAACCTTTAAGCCATTCTTGCTCCAAAATATAAGTACTAAACTTCTACTTGATCAACTTAGGAGTTGGAACTCCCATGAACTTCAAAAATAAATTACAATTTTGATGAGTTTATGAACTCAGTGAATGAACCATCATCGATGTGCTCACTTATATCACCACTCATTAACATATATATAGGTTATTTTTTTGAATGTTTCATATAAATGAATAATTCACATCACATCACATACTTCATTGATTTCAACCATTCAATATATCATCTTAGTTCAAGGAGCATGTTAATTCAGTTAGTCAATATGGCATATCCATTCAATCATTTAATAAATAAAGATGTAAATGCAAATGCACATGTGATCTATTTTGTTTTTACTTTGTTGTGACTGAGTGCCTATTTAACTATCTCGTATTCATTAAAAATTTCGAGCACATTTTATATAATTTCCCATACCATTATGGATACTAAGCTCATTGATAGTTGAGTCACAACTCTTTGTGCACAGTTTCGAGCTTTAAGCTCTTTTTCACTTGGGTCACTCCGGTTACAACTCCTTTATCTGTTCATGCATTTCAATGTAATGAGATGCAACAATTCACATATGATGCATTCATTCTTTCACATTCGATATATACCAATCATATATCACATTCTTCGTATCTAAGTTCAACATTCAACATCTAGTTAAGAACACATATTTCCATATTCACATACATTTACCAAACACTTCCAATGCATTCCTAAATATCATTCTCCTCAGACAATTTATGGTAAGGAATTATTACAATTACATAAGTAGCAATTCAATAACTGAATTCTAAACAAACCAACTAGACAATGGTGAGAGAACATCTAGGTTGACTCATAGTATGCTTCAGAATAGCCATTGCCTTGATGATCTGACATGTCTAGATGTGGTTAGTCAATGTGCTTCTATGTCATGCAATACGCACATATGTATACATTATTAACTTGTTTAATCAAATTAATACCCAATCATACACATGTATATGTGTTATGTTTAATCCATGTTCAATCGACTATCAAGAGTATGTAACCTTATTCACAAATCTTGCTCATTCATTCATCATATCTTGTACATAACTTATTAACGATTAGATTAATGCCTTAAGACATCTCGATTACTTTAAATTCATTCAATCATACATTTATCTATCCCTTCCTAACATTCCATACTCACACAACTTTTCAAATTCTCATTCGATCATACCTAATTCATGACTTATATCCCTTGCATCACATTTGCATTCATAAGAATACCTTCATTTCTTTAACAACTCATACTTCCCAAATTCATATACATTGATATCAAACAATCCATTCCTTAATTCTAACATCAATTATCAACTTAAATTTATCAAAACCTTAATCAATCAATCAAATAACTATCCAAGTTCATTTCAAACCTTAATCAAATCCAAATACACAAAGGTAGAGTAACTTATCCTGAGTTCGTTCAACAATCACACAAAACATAGTTTTTCACTTTCCAAACATTTCCTACAACTGTGGTTACCTTTGCATGATCATGGAAAGACAAAACAGAAACTTTTCTTCTCCAGGGCATTTCTCACATTCGTAGGTACCTTTCCACGATCGTGGAATGGGTGAATAGATGGTTCACCATCCCTTTCCTTCAATCTTTTTCCAAATTTTAACACCATCATACTAATCTATTGATCATACCTCAATTATAACTAAATTATACTTCATTTCCTCATTAATTTTGTCAATAATTCCAAATCAAAATCATTCAATTGATAACTTATAAATTATAGTATTTCATGCTTCATAATCAAAACAAAACTATCATTCACCTTCATATATATAACCCTAACTTATCAATTTCTAAAACACTCTCTTCCAGTGTGACAATTACATCAATGACTACTCAATCAAACTACCTAACTTGATTTTGAATTGAGAAGATACTTTGATCAACATTATCAGGGACCATACTTCTTTGAGAAGGAAAGAGAACAAAAAGCTTAAGAAGAATTCTAAAGAATTGAGTTAGATATAGCTAAAGAAAAATCTAGAGCTGTATATGAATTATACCCTTCCATATTTCTAGTCTTAAAACCTACATAAAACACTATCATATCTTGATGCTACTGACTAGGAAAAAGAATTCAAATGTTTTATTAATTTTTAAGATAAACCCTTACAAAACCATCCAAAACTTCTACGCCGAACCCACCAATAGAACATGTTCTGTCAACTTCTAAACCTTTACAAATCATAACACCAATGATATCTCTACCAAAAGAATTTTTGTACACAAAAAAGAACCCATGCTTAAAAAAGAATTCATAGCCACTCTCCAATTAGTTTGAGGTAGCTTTAAAAGTCAAACTGAAAACCAACTAGTTCCTAGTAGCTTTGAAAGTCAAAATAAAAGCTAACCAGTTCTTGATAACTCTGAAAGTCAATATGAAAGCCAATAATTTGATTCTTTCGTAGAACGCTTTGAAGGCCCCAAATAGATCTAACTTAAATATAGATGTATGCA
This sequence comes from Erythroxylum havanense, assembly GCA_024752395.1. NCBI lineage: Eukaryota > Viridiplantae > Streptophyta > Magnoliopsida > Malpighiales > Erythroxylaceae > Erythroxylum > Erythroxylum havanense. Next base: position 32,094,635 of record JANTNU010000002.1, read on the forward strand.
AGTTCTACAACTAACAAAAGCTAGCTGCTTATAGGAATTATTCATAAAGAATTCATCGAAGACTTCCAGCTCATTGATTAACAAAGAACACATGAGTATTTTGAAATCAAATGTTACTCAATGAACATGAAAGATTTGTAGAATAATTTTCAAAAATTGTCTAAAAATATTATATGCTCAATGACTTCAATGATGTCAATATAATACACATTTGTTTCTTCCCTTCTTGACAGGTTATAGCTAAAGTTATAAAAAACAATCAATTCTCTTTAAGAGAATCTATCTAAGAGAAATCTACCAACTAGCTATGGTAACACTATTTGCACTCCTAATTATGAATCTACTAATGATGAAGAATTTTGTCTTGATGAAAAAGATGATGACTCAGTGTACATGATAAAGCAGTAATATTTTGAAGCTCGAACTAAGGAAGATAGTTGAAGCATGGCCATACATCAAGCTTTAGTTGCTTCTAGAGAAGTATACCAATCCTATCTATTGGTTATATGGATACATGTTCTTGTAAGAGCGTTTTGAAACCACTTATGCTTCCTATAGAGGAATTGAAACCTTATAATGAATACTTTACTGTAGCTGGCAAATCTTCAAGATAGATAAAACTTTTTAGAGTTCTTTTTTCTTCTTAGAGAAGTATGGTCCCTAATAATACTAGTCAATATATCGTCTTAAGTTAGAATCAAGTTGGGCAACTTGATTGAGTAGTCATTGATTGAATTATCATGCTTGAAGAAATATAACATCAAGTCCTTAAGTCTATTAGGATAGATCATTAAGCTTTGAATCAATTTCATGAAGGAAATTATTTTGTGCTATAACATTTTGTGTCTTCTTATTTAGTAATTTTCTACTAAAAAATAGGTACATAAATACCATGTGGATTGATACCTATTGATCTTGAGCATGACCTTATAGATACCCTAGTAGTTTTAGTAGTTTAGGCATTCAAAGGCAAAAAATCTTCCTTATATGATCTCATCATCATACAAGGTAATGTTTTTGGGATTTTCTTAGGGATTGGAGAAATTATTTGCACAGATCATCTTAGTTAGATCCAGCGTTCCTTTCTAACTACTCTCAATAGTTTAAAGAGATCCGTTAGTCTAGGCGTAGGATTCCTAGGACCAACAAGTCATCATCTTTATCATGCTTTAGTTAGATATTATTTTTCAATTGGCACTTAGATCTTGAGTTTTTTCTAGGATTTTTTTCCATCATGGGAAATAATCTTCATCGTTACTACTAAAATCTAAGGGCTATTCTTATTTTACTCGGGGGGTTTGCATGAGGCCTTCTTTTTTCATTTCTTTTTTAAATCATCCATCCACACATTCATAATCTGAATCATACATAGATGAAGTTACATCCCAGATAACATGGCTAACAGACAAGTCATCTCAACAAGATGGATAAAGTGGATTAATGGACCAATAATGCCTTCCTTATGAGAAATAATGGATTAATCATCATTATTGCCCCAGAAGAGGCTCTAGATGATTCTAGGTTTTGTTCTCCAAGATTTTTGAAATAGACTTTATTGTTCGATCTTGTAAACTTTATCGTTTCATCTTTCATACTTCTCAAGATTGAAGGAGTGGTAGTATAAATGGAGCATTGATAAGGGAATGAAATTGTTTCTCATAATTTATGATCGACTCTCTAGTCTTTAACTCTACCAATTGTTATGATAGCAAATGTCATAGAATTTAGATAATTGTGGTCTCATTTTAATACTTGTTTTCTACCATATAAAGGGCATATCATGTAGAGTTTGGAAAATGGATCTAGAGTATGGTTTTGTAAATTGTATATGATCTGATAATAGAGAGTGGCCATTAATGTAATAAGATCTTGCTCAGCTCCAATAATCTAAATTTGGACTTTCAATCTTATAGGTAGATTCAAATCGTCATGTTTGATGTTGTATGCTAGAGCAATAAACATGATGGCAAGTCCATTGTTGAGCATGGTTAAAAGGATAATGATCAAAGCATTATGGTAAGATGGGAATGCCAAACCTAAAAGAGAAATTTAAAATATAGATGGATTCCATTTTCTTGTATATAACATTAAAACCATGCGAATAATGCCTATATGGAGATGTGTAAGACTAGTCTATCCATAAAAAGATTAATTCAAAGTTATATATTGCTCAACAAAAGTGGATTTGAGGCCACAATAGTCTAATCTAGATATTTAGGTCTATGCGTGGAAATGAGTGTAACATCATGTTTCTATACTAAGGGTTAGAACCCTAGATTTATGTAACTGAGAAATAACAATGAGAGATTAGAAACAACTCATTTCATACTCATGCATAATGTTAACATGCACACACATGAATTTGAATTTTGCGCACATTCCAATTATTTGTTCATGATCTTATTTAACGTTTTTCTAGGTGTAAATGAATGTTTTAATGTGAATTACGAATTAAGTGTCTTAAAAATTAAGTTTGTGTGTATAAGTAGCGATTTAAAGTTTTTGGTGAAATTTGAGTTTTTTCTAGAATTAAGCGCATTTTTGGTTTAAGAAAAATATCAAGTGGTGAGATAATTGATGAATAGTAGCAGAAATAAGTGTCAGATGGTCGTAGAAATTTTGATGAATGACATTAGGATTTAATGAATTATATAATTGAAAATTGGGAGTCAATTATATTAGAAATTGGAGACCAATGGACTAATTATTAATGAGCACCCATTAAAAACCACAAGGTGGTGACATGTGTCAAGTGACAAGTGTCACTTGCCATGCAACACTCCTCACTCTCGTAACTTACCTTTGAAAGATTAATATTCATTTGTTTCTCACCTTTGGCTAAATGCTATCATTCCTTCACTTCTTCATTTCTTTCTTCATTCTTCTTCTCCATCTCACGACTTTTTCTCAACCACCTCATCACATTGATTTTGTTCAATTCCTTCACCTTATTTCTTTAAGAATATGTTATCTCCTTCATCATGTCACAAGAAAAACCTAATCTCTCCATTATAAATAATGAGGATTGTGTGGTGTTGAGAAGCTAGAGTTAAGAGTTACTTAAAGATCTTGAAGCTTAAACAAGTAAGTAGTATGTTATTCTTCTTGATATGTTGAGTGAAACATGCATGATGATAGTTAAATGTTAAAAGATCATGAAATGGTGATGAAAACATGTTGAAACATAGATGAGAAAAATGAGCTTATAGATGTCATTTTTTTGTGTAAATTGTGAGTGATAATTCATAAATTGTTAGAGAGATGATTTTTTGCTAGAATGATCATTTTAAATGTTGTAGAATGAATGCAGTAATTTATAAAGGGATGATTTATGTTCATGTTTTGTTTTGAGGTGTGATCACGAATTATTGGTATCTGTTATAAAAACAAACTAGAATGAGTTTAAAGCAAAAGAAAAAGCTAGTTTATTGTGTTGAAATGAGAAGAAGTAGGATGACAGTTTTGAGACAAAGTAAAGTTGAAAATGAAGTTAAATGTGTGCTAGAATATGTTAGATGGAGTGTTTTCACTGAACATGCATCTGTATTTTGAACATATCTTGATTTGTAGATATCCAAATGGGATGCTTTTAAGTTTAGATTAAACTAGAGACATATGGATATATTTTTAATTAAGGAAACGAATTTGAGTCCTATCTTTAAGGGTCTAAAATTTTGGCTTGAAGTTGAGTACAGTGAACTATCATAGTGTGAGAATAGTATGAAGTATTTTATGCATAACTTGCAGAATATTGAACCAAATTGTGTGAACTTGGTGTCGTTAGAAACTTAAGATATATGGAAACATTTGTTTAGAGGAATATATTACCTAAATACTCCATTTTCCTTGTAAAAATGGCCACACAAAATTGACTCAAATTTTTATTTTGAGAAAAGCTGAAATGATGCTTGAATAAGGGATCATCAGGTAGTGCACAATTTTGCACAAGCACAATCATGGTAGAGAGGAAAAATCAAGGAATTTCATGGCATAATTATGATAGAGGAAAATCAAGAATTTGCACGAAGCACGATCGTGACAGAGAAGGTGCACTGCTATTTGATATCTTTCAACACTCTTCACTCTTTTGACTATAACTCCTCTGGACCTTTGATTGACTTGAAATTTTAACCACAAGCTCCTTACACATTGTCCTTCCTCTTTACCAGAATTCATTGTCATTTGAATTCACTAAGAAAGGATTGGTAAATGATTGAATAATGATGTTATAATAATCAAATGAATTGAGCTATAAACCTTAGTGCATGATTGAGTGATAAACTTAGAATAAATTTGCATCATTGATGTGTAAAACTAAGTTCAAATTATACATATATGAGTTTCAAAAAATGAATGATCATGAGATGTGAATAAAGGAAACATACCGAAATAGTCAAATTGAGCATGCAATATACTTAACACATATATATGTGTACAATTGAATGTTTATGTGATTGTGTAATTAGTAATGTGTGCGCAATATGTGTATTGCATAATGTTAATATACAGGATAGAATGCCCGCATCCAAATGTTTCCAGATCATGGAAGCAATTGCAGGATAGAACGTCCTCATCTATATGTTTCCAAATCATGGAAGCAATTGCTAATCTGAAGAGTACTGTGATTTGACCTAAATGGTCTCCTCTTAATTAATTGTTTAATTTAAGTAATTGTATTGAATTATTATTGACGTGAATGTGAATGTGTTAATTTTGGAAATTAATAGTCTGAGGAGTTTGATAAAGGTGAACATATTGGAAGTGCTTCATTGAATGTGCATGAGCAAGGAATAAGTGATTCTCAACATAACTGTTGAATGCCAGACTTAGGCCTGATGACATGTGAAAGTGAATATGTAAAGTGAAATAAAGTGACTAATTGATCTTATGTGATTTGATGCATTTCATTACATGCATCTATGATAACATAAAGGCAGTTATCATTGGAGTGACCAGTATGAAAGAGCTTAAAGCTCGAAATATATGCAAGAGCCATAAGCTCAGTGATTAATGTGCTCGATATTCGTAAATAGATATGGGACAATATCTAAGACAAGCTCGATATCCACATGGGATATGGGCTAGTAAAAAGGCACTTGGTCACGACAATAACAATTAGAAGTGAGTCTCATATACATTGCATATATAATTGATATGTATGTTTTAAATGATAGAAATGAAGTATTTGATTGCTCTGAATGTGAAATGTGGCATAAATGATTAAAATGTTATGTGATGCTATATGACTATTTGTGAAATGATGTGTATTATATGATGAAATGAAGTGTATGTGAAATTGAAGTATGAATTGTTGTGTTATGTGATATGAATGAGCCATCAAGGATGGTCCGCTCACTGAGTTCGCAAAATTCACCCTAAAATTACAACATTATTTTCAGGCTCATAGGAGTTACTTAGTTAGACCAACTAGAGTCTAACCATTGCATATGAATAAGAATTAGAGGTCGGGATTAGTTGTACCTACATATATCAACAGTCTTTCTTTGTCTTTTAAAAATTGTATTATGCAATTATTCTATAGCATTTATACGAAAAGTGTATTGACTGTATGACCAAAAATGTTTTGTATCAGGCCCAGATGATTATTGGAATATATGATGATGTGTTAACTGTTTGTAACATTTACAACTAAAATTGTTTTTGATTAAAATGGTTCGAAAAAGGTCTATTGATCTTCTAAATATGCGTTGCCGCATGACAAAATTGCAATGAGTATGACTATTTGATTGTTCTAGCAAGCCACCCTTATAGAGTATGTTCTCAAATACCATCAATATGTTCAAAAATATGCCCTATGAGAGTGGGGTGCTACAGAGTTGGTCTTAGAGCCTAGGCTTAGTGTCTGACATGGGCATTTTTCAAAATATATATCAAGTGTCATGCATTTTAGGCATGTCATAGCAAGCAATAGCAAGCATTTTAGACATGTCATAGCAAGCAATAGCAATTGATCCCCAGTCTGAGTTGCATTTACATGAGTCACACCCGTGAACATTTGTTTAGAGTTTGAGTTGATAGACATAGTGAGAAGAATGATGATCTGTCAAAATATGAGAAAATGAAAGTTTATGGATATCTAGAAGTGAGAAATAGTATATGGTTCGATATGATAGATAGAGATTCACTACATTTGTATTTGTGGATGTATCATCAAATATGACATCAATATTGTTCTGTGATGGTATATCCTTCAATGTGAAATAGATGTGAATACTTTATTATAGACAAATTGAGGAAAGTAGAGATATAAATAAAATTGATGAGATTTAAAGTGTACAAGCCAAGTTAAAATAAAATAAAAAATTTTATGACCTTAAGAGGTTAAAGTGTATAGCTACGTCCTTCCAGAAGATCAAATCTTGGGAAGTGTCCATCACTGCGTTCCTATCGTCGTCACTTCGTTTTGGAAAAAAAGAACTGTCGGCTACGAGGGCTATAGGTATCTCTATCGTACATGGCTGTCTGATACTGTTAGGCCAGATAGGAATTGCATTTGGCAACACCTCCTTGTTGTTTTGCAACAAACAACCAGCCTTTTGGATTTTGGAGACCTTGACTCCATAAGTGTGATTCTTCTAATTTTATGTTTATGTAGACTATAGACATAGGTGAACGCATCTTGGGGATATTTTTTTGACATGCTTTTCTTGCTTTCGTGCTAACTGGCATGCTTTCTTGAACAACGGTGATACTCGGTAAGATTTTTACGTCTCGATTGTATGTAGCTGCCATATCAGGTTTCTGTTTGCTCCAGTGGAGGGCTAGTGGTTTATCACTGGTGGCTAAAGGTTTTAGTTGGGTTCTTATGCCTAGGAAAAGCTTGCGTCGTTATGTTTTTTTTTTCCTTTATGTGGTTTTCAAAACTTGGGGTTCTATTCCTGCATGGGAAGAGTTCATCCTGTGTAATTTTCTTAGGGTTGATGCATGTGGATTGTGGCTTGTTAAAAAAAAGAAAAAAAAACCAAAGCTTGTTTAATAGCTGTGAGTCTTTTGGCTTTAGCATAAGTAACCTTCGAGCTTCTGCCGACAATACGATAAGTGAAGTTGTAAGTCTCTTTCTTTTTGTTTGCACTGATCTTGTAAAATAACAGTGTAAGTTTACGTTAATAAACTCATATCATTCCAAAGATCGCCTTTTCCATTTGTATACCTTGCGATAGTCGAAGTTTCAGAGTTGAAGATAGTCACTGTCAACGGACCATAAGGCAGCGGAGGAAACAGGCGATTTGACACGTCATAGACTGACAAATCGACGGTATCAAGCATCCTGACATCCTGAGACCGGATGAGAGCTTTGCTGTGAGTATCGTATCTTTGCCATCTTTATTATT
>JANTNU010000002.1:32105852-32117827 GCA_024752395.1 Erythroxylum havanense
TGTATATTGAGTTGAGAAATTAATAGGAATTGGATTTGTATAATGTGTTTTGGATATGGATATGTAGATATAGGATTTGCGTTTGTTGTGTTGGATTCCGGACGGGGAATCCGATGATACTGGCCATTACGTGAGGATATAGAAGTGTATTTTTGAACACTTTGCAGGTTTGGGTTAGTTAGAATGCAGCCGTTATGTTGCCGAAATTTTTATGGTAAGAGGAAGATAAGAATAAGATATAGGATATGTTCATAAGTTGAAAAAAAAAAGATGAATAAGATTAGAGTTTGTTAAACATGAAATTGAGATATTGCTTGGATAAGAAGTTTGTTATGAATTTGAGAAATTGATTGAGGATAATTTCCAAGAAAGGGAAATTATATTGGTTTGACTTGTATAAAGTTGACTAAAAGATGAAAAAAAATTTATACCGAAATTTCGGATAGGTTAAGTCTAAGGTTTCCAGCACGACCCTTTCACTTTCTAAAATATTTGTTCTCAGTTGTCGAAATGTGATTCTCAATTTAATCAAACTATTTGTTTGCTTCCGATTCGATTAGTTCGATTGCTTCGTTTGATTTGTTTGATTTTCGATTCGTATTCGTTTTGCTTCACTATTTTTGGTTTCGTTTCCATTAATTTGTATTCGTTTCCGCTTTCACTTTTGTTCCCGCTTTTGGTATTGGATTATCTGTATGTTTTCGTTACCGCCTCTTCGTTTTTGTTTCGTCTTTCCGGTTGGGATCCAGTCTCCATATAGGGTCCCAACAGTTATGGTATCAGAGCCCAGTAATAGGATCTTACTTGAGTGCATGTGTACGAGTGATTGGTATGAGCGATTGACAAAAGTTTGAAAAGGAATAAGATTGAATTTGTGAGAATGTGATAAAGATAAAGTTCATATCAAAGTGATTGTTTGATGAAGATGATAAGAATTTTGAGTGATTTTAGGAAAGTGTTCATGAAATTGAGATTTGAAATTCATGATGAATTATGATGATTGGATTTGGTAGATGCATTTGTGAGATGAAAACAATGAAAAGTTGAAAGACGAGCTTGATAATGGTAAGATAGGTATGAAAGTTCAAAAAGATTGATTTTGAATGATTGTGGTCCATATTAGGGTTCATTAAGAAATGGGCATTTGATTGTAAAATGATATTAAGAAATACGGATTTGTGATTATAGTGACTTTGTTACGATATTGGAGGTATTTTGATGCAAAAGTGAATGAGTATGAATAAGTTGACAATATGTGTGATGAGACGTTAGTTAAGAGAATGTTTGATTACGTTCTTTTAGAAAGACATTTTGAAAGAATAAGTTACTTGATGATATTTTAGTAGAAATTTCGAGGACGAAATTCTTTTAAAAGGGGGAGAAATGTTGGACCCCGATTTTTAAGTGAAATTTAGAAATAATACTTGAAAAGAAATGAGTGTTTTTGTGTTTATGTTTTGGTATCGATGTAATTTATTCTTAAAGGAAAGTGATGAAGAAAGAATTGTTTGATTTTGATAAATTTAGAATTTGAATAAATTTGGGATTTTGAATAATTTTATGTGAGTTATAAAAAGTTACAGAGAATGAGAGGAATGAAATAGAAGTTGGAAATCAAGAAATAAAGAGTAAAAGTGTGAAAATTTGGAGAATTAAGAAAGTTGACTTTTGGATATAGAAAGTTTGACTGGATAGTTGACTTTTTGATTTATGCAGAATTTGAGAAAATGATTTTCAGGAAACTTGTAGCTCTTGTTGAAAGCTTTCTGTCGCCATAAAGTTTGATATTGTTCGATATCGGGAGTAAAAGTTATAGTCAGTCAAAGTTAAGGTTATTTTACTTTGACTTTGAAAATGTTCTTAAGTGTGGAAATTATACATGCTGTGCTTTGAGGAAAATCGTCGGATTGATGTAGTTTGAATTGGAGTAAATGGTCTACATAAAAGTTGTAGCTTATTTTTCCAGCTTTTTATCGCCATAAAGTATGCAATTTTTTGATATCGGGACTAGCAATTATGATCGACGGAAATTTGGAAGTTGTTTAGGAGGAGATGATTAGGACAAAAACTTTGAGTAGATTTTTGACTCGCTTGGAGGACAATTTGATTTTTCTGTCCTTCATGGAAGTTGTAGAGCTTCCTTTGAGTTATCTTTTGATACCAAAATTGTCAAATTTTGAGTTCGAGATCAAGAGATATGTTTTCTGGAAACTTCGGATATATATATATGTATTTATACATATATGCATGTCTCTATTCTTATTTCTTATTATGTCCCTATTTTCAATCTTTTGTTTATATCTTTTCCGTCCGACATCCGATTGGCATTGTTTTCAAAGCGTTCGATTCCTAATACAATTATCTACTTTCTCAGGGAAAATTTGTATTTTTTTTAGAATAAATTAAGGATGATTAATTTAATCAAAGCGAGTTGGATAATTTTCTGAACATGGTTCAGTCTTTTGCAAAATTCAGGATCTATGGAGATTCGATTGAACTGATTCTTAAGGAAAAATAAAATTGAGACATGGGGCTAAAAATCATATGAAGAAATTAAATTTTAATTTAGCCCCTAAGACTTTCAATTTCTGACATGAAGTTCGGATTCGTGTGCAGTCTTGGATTAGAGAAATCTGAACGTATTTTAGCCATAACGTTTGCTCTAGTAATTTAAACGAGGTGATTCTTAATTTGGATTAAAATAGAGAAATATGGCTAAAATTCTTATGAAGACATTGAATTTCAATTTTGTGTTTAAGAATGTCAATTTTTGGATAGAAATAAAGTGCTGGAAAATGATTTAACATAAGACATGTCTGAACTGTTTGTAGCATAAATTTTGTTATAGTGATCCAAATTAAATGATTTTGGTGTCATTATGAAATTAAGACAAGGAGAAACATTTCCCTAGAAGGAAGTTTTGGCAAATTCCTTCAAATTGATGATTAGAAACTTGTCCTAAAGTAAGCTTGAATTAAGATGAGTATAGGGGCAATTTTGGAAGTTTACTTAAAGGGTTGCTAACATGGAGGGGCAATTAGGTCTTTTTTCTTTCATTTAATGACATGGCCATATAAAATCAAGGAAGCTGTCACTTTTAGGGAGGGAAGCACGATTATTACCCAAAGACTTGAAAGAAATAAGAAGAAGAGAAGAGAGGATGAAGGTTTCGGCTAAAGAAATAAGGAGAAGAAAGGTTTCAAATTTTTGGGGGCATCTACCATGATTTTTTAGTAGATTCAAAGGAAAAAAGATGGAAGAAAGTGAAGGTTTCCTTTCTAGCCCAACAAATCCGAAATTGGAAAGGAAAAGAGGTAAGAGAAAGCTTTTGACTTTTGGATTTTTAGTGAAGTTTTGGTTTAGATGCCTTGGAATTGGTATGGGTTCGTTGATTTTAAGCTCAATTTTATAGATTACATGTTTTAATTGATTCAATTTTGGATGATAAATTAATTAGGGTTTATGCCCAATTTTTGTGATTTGGAGATTTTGGAAATTTTTGGTTTGGATTCATGGAAAATAGAATGGGTTTGTGTTTTATAAATTCAATTTTGAGGATTATGTTATTTATGAGGTTGAATTTGGGTGAATTGGTTTAGGAAAATTTCAATTGGAAGAAAGAAAGAAGCTATGGTCAAATTGAAGCTAGGGACAAGCTTCTAGCATCGATTCAAAGTGGGTAGTATATTTATTTATTGAATTTTAAGCTAAGCATGTGTATTTGAAAATTCAAGAAGAAAATTTTTGATAGATTATTGGTTATGAAAATGTTTGAAACTTTTGTTTTCGAAATAAATTTTACGAAAATGCAAAGTTTATGAAATTCGTTGTGTTCGAATTATTTGAATGATTTGAAAAATGTGCATGTGAATTATGACTTAAAGAAATAATTGCTTTCATTGTTATGAATTTGATTGATATGATATGTGATTAAATTGATGATTTGAATTGCATTAGAATTGCTCTCATGTTTGGATATGTGATTGTGATATGAAATTTGAAAATCAAGATTTTGAAAAGTGCCTTCAGGCAATCCAAATTTTCGTTTTCGATTATGTGTTATGTGAGTTTGGTCAGGTCCCATAAGTAGGATAAGTGCGCACTTGTCTATTTTTAAAGCCTTCTTCCGACTATCTGCTAGTGACACTGGAGTTTTGATTTCGGACTCCCATAAGTCACGGCTACACCGAACCGCTATGCGGGAAGGTGTAGTACGTTTCATTCATGGCTGCATAGGACCGCTAAGCGGGAATGTGCAGTACATTCTCTTTTGGACCGAACTAGACCATTTGATGTGTTATGTGTTTTGTTTTGTTTATATGTGTGATGCATTGCATGTTTTCTAAAAATGTTTAAGAAATATGAATTTTGTTCATGAAATGTGAAAAATGTGAAAATTTTTAAGAAATAAACTATTGTGGATTTTTCAGCTGAGAATTTATTGAAATTATTTGGCAATGATTTGAAAAGTTGGATAAGTAAGAAATTTGCCAAATTTTCTACCGTGAAACTTTTAAAATAAATGGAAAAAAGGTTTTGCAAAATGTTTTCTCTTATCTTTTAATTTATAAACATATTATTCACGAGCTATCTAGCTCACCCCCATTTCATCCCCATCTCCAGGTACTCGAGCAAGAGATCGGATGAAAGACGGTCAAGACATCAGTTCGATTTATGATGTTGTTATATTTTGAGTAATTTGAATTTTTGTATAGGTTTGAAATATGGTTTGGAAAGCCATTAAGGTTTTGTAAATTTTCGATTCATGATAGTATTAAGCTATGAAATTGTACATGGATTTAGTCTTTAAATTTGTATATTGAAATGTAAAAGATTGAGATTTGGAATGGTGTATGACTAAGGATGTATGTGAGTATGATGTATTTGATTTATGAGATTGGTATATTGAATTGAGTTATGGAATTGGTTATGATTATGACTGGGTTGTGTTTGGATATTTCTGATTATGCTTGAGAATTATGGAAGTGTTAGGTATAGATTTGTGTTTGCTGGTGTTTTGGATTCCGGACGGGAGAGTCCGATGATTCTGAAGATTGTTTGAGTATTATAGAAGTGTTTTTAAACCCTTGCAAGTTTTGGGTTTATGAAAATGCAGACGTTATGCTGCTCAATTTTCGATAAGAAAATTGGTTCTATGGTAAAGATAGATAAGGATTGGTTAAGATTATTTGATTTGAACTTTTGTTTAAGGTTTGGAATTGATAAATTCCAAGTGGAAAAAGTTTATTGCTTTGAATGAGATTTGCGCTTAGGAATGTGATTGAATAAAGATGAGAGAAATGAAAAGAAAAAAAAAGTATGCTGGATTAGATTGATAATGTTTAGGTTTCTAACGCTGAACATTTAGTTTGTCTAACATTTTGTTCTCAGATTACGGATTTGTGTTCAGTTCATTTAAGAGATTTGTTTGCTTCGATGTCATTTGTATTCGAGTTCGTTTTCTGTTTTGTTTTTGTTTCCATTAAAAATCCGATTTGTTATTTGTATCTGATTCGTATTCGCTTCGCTTTCGATTCCTTCGCCTTACGATTCGATTTCATTGTTGCAATTTGTTTTCGCCTTTTGATTCACTTGATATAGTGTTTTCGCATTTTGTTATTCGATTCACGTTCGGATTCGGTTATCTATATGATTCGTTCCGTCATTGCGTTCTGCGTTACCATTGTCTGTTTGCAGGTTGGGATCCGATTTTCGGATCAGGTCCAACATAAGGGGGTTCAAACTATAGTACTCGGGTAGTACGAGGCAGCGTAATGGGATAGGTATATTAGTGGACAAGGGACTAATGAACAGGGTAGTGGAGATCATAAGGGTCAATGATAGGATAATGGTGGCAAAAATCGTCCTAAGCAGTATAGTTCTTAATGTGTGCGTATGCACCTCAAGCTGGCGCAGATGATTAACAAAAATGTACGTTCTAGGGGGCGCTGGATGGAGTGCTTCAACAATTTTCTTATACTGAGCATAACATCATAGGAGGGGATTTTAACCAGTATATAGTGGCGAATTCAAACGGATATACAGGGACTCATGGTGGCTTTGGATATGGTTCTAGAAATAATAGTGAGGTTGATTTATTCGACATGGCCATCACATATGAGTTACTAATAGTATTCCTTTTTTAAGAAAAACGAAGCACACTTGGTGACGTTTCAGAGTAGTACGACAAAGACACAAATTGATTATATCCTTGTCAGGACAAGAGTTAGATCTTGGTGCAAGGATTGCAAAGTACTTCTGGCCGCATACCTATTAACCCAACATAAATTGTTAGTTTTAGATTTACAAATTAAGGGATGGAGGGCACAACGATTTACCGATTCGCAAAATCAGATGGTGGAGACTAAAAGGGGGCATGGTGGACCATTTTAGGACTCAAGTTAAGTATAATACAACATGGGCGATGAGTAGGGAGGCGAATCAAATGTGGCAGGGAGTAGCCCTCATGGTGAGAGAGACCGCTATAAAACTCCTAGGGGTTTCTAAAAGACAGGGGGAGGGTGAATGGAATCTTAGTGGTGGTCAGACGAGGTCCAAGGGATGGCAAAGGAGAAGAAGCAAGCTTTTAAAATTTGTTGGAAAGTGCTACCGAGGTGGAGTGAGTAATAAATAGAGTACGATATCGATTAGCAAAACAAAAAAAGAAGAAGACTATCGCAGTGTCTAAAGGAGAAGTTTACGAGAATATGTACAAGGAGTTGGATACGATCAAAGGAGTACAAAGAATTTTCAAGTTAGCATAAGATAGGGCACTTGAGATAGGAGATTTCAACCAAGTTTGCTTTATTCAGGAAGAAGCAGGATAGGTACTCACAAAGGCCCAAGCAATCAAATAGAGGAGGCAGACATATGGCCTTTATAACGAAGACGTATTGGTCAACATAGAGTTAGGGGGAACCCTCGTGACGGGACAATATCTAAATGGGAACCCATAGGGAAGGATCATAAAGGGAGAAATTACAAAGGTTCTATAGGTGATGGGGAACGGATGGGTCGAAGGGTCAGATGAGTTCCCTAAAGAGGTATAGAAGTGACTAGGCACTGTAGGTATTGCATGGTTAGTTCAGCTCTTTAACATGATCCTTGAGTCGGCCAAGATGCTAGATGAATGGATGTTGAGTAGGTTAATCCCCTTGTACAAGGCCAAAGGGGACATCCAGCAATGTCACAACTATCAAGGCATCAAATTATTAAGTCATACCATAAAGATGTGGGAGAAGGTAGTTGAAAGGAGAATCCAAAGAGCTGTTTGATATCAGATAACCTATTCAGATTTATGCCTAGTAGGTCTACGATAGAGGCAATACATCTATTTTAGAGATTGATGGAATACTACAGGGAAAGAAAATGGGATTTGCATATAGGTTTTGTAGATTTAGAGAAAACATATGACAGGGTTCCTAGAGAACTCATATGGAGGTGTTTGGAGGTAAAGGGCATTCCTAGCACTTATATCAAAGTGATTAAGGATATGTATGAAGGAGCATTGACTAGATTAAGGGCAATTGGAGGTGACACGGAAGTGTTCTCTATTGGTATTAGACTACAACAAGGCTCAGCTTTAAGTCGTTTTTTGTTCACATTAGTGTTAGATGAACTTACTAAACATATTCAAGGAGAGGTACCTTGGTATATGTTATTTGCGGACGATATTGTCTTGGTAGATGAGACCAAGGAGGGGGTCAATGCCAAGTTAGAGCATTAGAGAGAAGTGTCGTCTTTTCGGATAGCCTGATGGTACACAAGGTAGCGATAGTAATTGGTACTAATATCATACCACAAAAATCAAGTTTTAAATACCTAGGATCCATCATTCAGAGAGATGGTAATATCGATAACAATATAGTACAATGTATTAGATCTGAGTGGGTCAAATGGTGGAGTGTGTCAGGTGTTCTCTGTGATAAAAAGGCTCCTATAAGACTCAAAGGGAAGTTCTATAGAATGGTGATTCGACCAACCATGTTATATGGTGCAGAGTATTGGCCTACTAAGTGGTAGACATACATGACAATTGTTAGTAGCAGAAATGTGAATGCTTAGGTAGATGTGTGACATTACCAAAAGAGATAGGGTCCGAAATAGGGTAGTGAGAGTCAAGCTATAGGTGGCTAGTATTGTTGACAAGTTGAGAGAGAAAAGGCTTAGGTGGTTTGGGCATATGAGCAGGATGTCCTATAATGCTCCAGTTCGATATGACGAGAGAATAAACTTTAGTGACTACAAGAGGAGAAAAGGGAGGCCTTATAAGAACTAGAGGGAGGTGATCAAGAGAGATATGTTAGAATTGGTCCCCACTGCCGCAGTTGCTAGAATTAGAAAAGTCTATCGTGATATGATAAGGGTAAACGACATACCATAGAGCCCTCGCGCCTCATCCTTATCGCCTATGGAGTTCTTCTTTTTTCAAGTGTTAGGGGAAGATTCCTGTGATGGACATACAAAACCGTAGGATTGCTGCATTCTCAGGGAACTGATCAGGGGAGACTCATAGTGCAACTAGCAATGAGAAAAGCGGGTATTTATGAGGCGAAAGGTAATAGTAGATTGTGGTTACCATTAGGTCTATAATGGATTTACTACCAGTCTTTACATATTTAGTCTTTCTAACCTACATCACTATTATCTTGTCACATATGCATGTGGGCCTACTGGAAACAGCCTTTCTACAATGTAAGGGTAAGGCTACGTATTATCATGCCCCTCAGACCCTACTTCATTGTGGAACTTCGGGATATGACGATCATGATGATGATGATGATGATGATAGAAGATGAGATAAATGATAGCGATATATATAGGAGTTCTTAAGGTTAAGTTGATTTGTTATTGTGAGTACATATCTAATAATGAGATCACCATGAAAAAAATATTGAGCACATACGTATTATATGTGTGGAGATGAAATAGGAAGTGATCCATGACTTATTGAATACTCTTCAGTCATATTTGCAATAGTAAAAATTCTAAGATGACTCAGAGTAGAGCATGAAAGTGTTTTAAATTATCATTTGGGGATAGATTGAGAGTATAAATGATTTTACTATGTGTGATTAGTCTAAGGAAATAGAAGAAAGGCACGATCATGGCATAGTCCCCACGATTGTAGCCAAGATTAATTGGTTCTTTCATGATCAGGTAGAGTCCTCGCGATCGTGGGCAGACACAAATGGTGAAATGTTGTCTAGAATCAATTGAGATTAAGGTATCTTTGGCGTAAAGTATTAATAGGTGACTTGTCTTAAATATATCTCTAGACAAGATGTAATGATCTATATGGAACATGCCGAGGAATTAGAGTACAAAAATCTGCCTACTGCTCCACTTAACTTTATTATAAAGAATATTTTGATCAGGTAAGATATATAGAAATTGATCTTATTAAGATAATATGAATAATTGAAAATTGATCTTATTAAGGTATTAATAAGGGCTAAAAACAATGATGAATTTAGTTGACTGATAAAGAGTATGTAAAGAGTACAGATGATTGGGAAGAGAAATCTTTTTTTGATGGAAATTTTCAGTGAATTATATCATGTAAGCTGAATGTTCCATTTTTAGGAAAGAATGGCTATTGAATAAAACAAAAGTGAATATTGGAGTCCTATTTTTACCTGAGACTCAAGCATAAAAGGTAGAATATGCTATTGAGAGTGTATGCATTTTGTTTTACGTAAAGTATCCAACTACGTGATTGGATTCTTGAATTTAAGGTGACACTTTTGCTGTGAGGAGAACTTAGGTCCACACTATATTCTATGCAAATTAGATTTGACGAATGTGTTACAGCTCAGGAAGTTAAGATTGTAAATAACAGACATTAGAATAAGTCAATAAGAAATCAGAAGAAATCGAATGAATGGAGAAAATCATTCTAAAAATGTAGTCAACTTTGGAGACTGAGAAAACATGAGAGATCATTACCGTAATTTGGGAATTAGTTACTTAAGGATTCGAAGACCAGATATGGATGCATTAAGCCTTGGTGATATCTAATTAGGTTAACAAATGTCCCCATTAGTATTCATGATATAATGACTAAAGTGTTCCAATCTCGCTTGGATTAATTAATGACGGTGACCATAAGATGATAACTGAGTATATTCAAAAAGGTGAAAGGAATATTTTTAATACTTAAGGTAAATCTTACATATTAAGAATGTAAAACAATTATAAGCCAAATTAAATAAAAGTGAATTTTAGCTTGATCAAATGATATGTTGGGCCATAAAATATCTGGAAAAGGCATTTAGGTAGACTCAAAAAGGAAAGTAAAAGTAGTGATGAAGTGAGAAACTCCAAGGAATATATAAGAGATCCGGAGTTTTCTAGAACTAGTTGGATATTGGATGTTACCAAAAGTTGTTGAGGGGTTTTTACTGATCTTAACCCTTTGATAAAAATTTTGAGAAAAAATGTGTCATTCAGATGGACGATAAATGTAAAAAGAGTTTTGAGGAATTAAAACACTGACTAATTACAACACCGGTGTTTGGTATTTCAGTTGGATCTAGAAGTTATGTAGTATGTAATGATGTTTAACATCAAGAAATTAGGATGTATTCCAATTCAACAGAGAAAAGTGATTACATATACATCGAGACAGCTAACGTCCCATAAGTTAACAATTTGGTAGATGATTTAAAACTTGCTGCAATAGTAATTGCTTTGAAACTTTAGAGATATAATATATAGGATGAAACATTTCAAAATTACTCAGATCATAAAACTTAAGGAAAATTATTGAGTTAAAGAGAATTGAATATGAGATAGAGATAATGGGTAAAGTTACTTAAAGATTATGATTGTACAATTGAGTATTATCTGATAAAGCTAGTGTTGTATCTGATGTATTGAGTAGAAAATCCAATAACAGGCTAGCATAAATTTAGATATTGAGGTTACCCAATCTAGTTTAATTAAAAGCATTAAATGTTGAGTTGAATTTGGAGTGAAATGAAGTATTATTAGTTATATTGAATTTAATACTAGCTTTGCAAGAAAAGATTAGAAAAGCCCAAATTGAGGATTCAAAAGTTATGAATCTTATTGAAAAATTGAAAATGAATCTGAATTTTGAGTTTGAATTGGAAAATGATACTTTCTGATTGAAATAAGAAGTAGGTGTACCTAATAAAGATGATTGAGTAAAGAGATTATTAGAGAAAGTAAAAATAGTAACTTATGCTATACATCCTAGTAGGAATATGTTAAAACAACATTTAGCGGCCAAGGATGAAGAAGCAAGTGGCAGAAGGTATGGCTGAATATTTGATTTTTGATAATCTTAACTGTTGGAGATATGCTTAGAGCTTATATTTTGCAGTTCCTAGGAATATAAGATTAACTTACATTTTTAATTTTAATTTGATTTGTTAGAATACCGTATAAGGCGTAATATGACATAAAGAGTTGTCTACCTTTATATTACAATAAAGAGGGCCTAAGGATTGTTGAAGGCCCAGAATTGATTTAAGATACTGTTGATAAGTGTAGCATCCCACTCCCGCAAGACCTGAACCCGGTATCCATGGTGATATCCAAGCCCGTGCCTCACGAGGGTGGTATGCTAGAGCAATCAAAACAATTCAAATACTCATAAAGCCATTTTTCTTTTTGAAAACAATCGAGTATGCGCATATCAGTAAACAATTTGGGCCCGCAATACGAAAACATTTTCAATCAAAATACTATTTTAGTATTCATATTACAATATGGTACTAATCAATTGGGCCCTTTACAATAACAATGCAAATCTGCGGAAATACAAATTTACATATAAATCAGAAAGACTCAAATACAGATATCAAAACTGATCCCAACCCTGACTCTTCTACAGAAATCATACTCCCGTTTGTCTAACGGAGTACCCGTCAATTCCTGAAAAATAATTGCAATGTTGGGTGAGTTTGTGAACTCAATGAGAAACCATCATCGATGGTTCACTCAAT
>JANTNU010000002.1:32177024-32187755 GCA_024752395.1 Erythroxylum havanense
GTGTCTGTGGATTATCTCATTATGATGGTTGTATAATTGATCCTTAGACTTGAGATTACCAAAGTTATCTCATGTAGTAATTACTATGTTTTGATGCTACTTATGTTCTATTCTTAGAATAGTTCAATTCGGTAATTACTGGATATAGTATGAATTGTGTGAAGATAGTTGAGTAAATCAATAAAAAATTCGTTGTCCTAAAGTAACTAGGATGAATGTTCTGCTGTTCTTGATTAGTAATGATTTTGGAAATTCCTGGCCAGAGTAAATTGAAATTTGGAAAGGTTATTTTCAAATATCAATTACAAATCATTTACTAATTAGCAAGAATAAATATGATTGGATTATTTAGAGTAGATACAAATTTCATACTCTAATGTAGATACAAATTTCATACTCTAATTCTAATTGGAACATTAGATGACGAAAAGATTAATTTATACAAGATAACCATTCATAGACAGGTTAAGTCAAACCATCTTGACATTCCTATTATTTGGGTGGTCATGACATTTTTCTAGACGTCAATCATGATCTATGATTATAAATTGTTTAATTAGGGAATTAAAGATAAACTATGATTATAAATTATAATTATAATTCACAATTAGAATTACATAAATTAAAAGGAGTTTTAATTTATCTGATTCTAATTGTGAATTAGAATTAGAATTTATAATCATGGTCAACATATTAGGAACCTAATGGGTCACACATAAAAGGTCTGTAAGTGAGAAAGTGAAATTTGAATTAAGTTGGACTTAATTGATAAGTTTTAGAAACTTTAAGGGTCAATATGTGATATTTGATCTTATAACGACTTATTAATAATTATAATTAAAGTTTGACTTTAATTGTAATTTTAATAAAATCCAAGGATATTAAAAATAAGATTTTTCATATAAAAGAAAAAATTTTAAAAAATGGAGGCCAGGTGATTTAATTTGATTTGAGTTTTCTCTGAATAGATCTGCGGATACCATTAGAGGCTAGGCGATTTAATGGCTCGTGGAATTGACAGTTTCGAAGAATTGGAAAATTGTAACAAGAAATCAGAAAAGTCTAGTTTAACTTTGCCAATTTCTTGTTTTATATTTCTAATTTAATTATGTTAAAATTGATTCTGTGAAAAATTTTAAATTTATTCCATTGTGCGTAGATTTGATCTTGCGTATAAAATTTAAATTAGAGTTTAAATTGAATTTAGGCTTAAAATTTTTTGAACATATCTAATGTTAGGGTAAAAGATATGTAATTCATCTAATTTAAGTGATAAGTATAAAATTTAAATGTTTGTAAGAATTAAATTCGTTAATAATTTGGCAGCTTAATGGCATGTATTATGCGGGATTATGTGACGGTTTCTCATATTTGGTTTAAGGATTTATAAGTGAATATTTGAGATAAAATGTCTTATTTGAGTGTAGAAGGCATCAAAGATTAACTCAAACTCGAAGATAATGAAACTTGAGTAAATTAGAGAATTAGGCAATATAGCAACAAAATTTTGAGGATGCACAAAATTATAATTTCAATTACCTTAGGAATTTTTTTTAATGTAACTCTAACTTATAAATGCTTTTATTAGGGTTAATCAATAACTGCAAGTCATTGTGTAGCTCATAACTGTAGGGATTCTTAACATTAAGGAAGGATTTACAGTAATGATTGGAAGGAGATCAACCTTAACTTGGACGTAATTGGGGATATCTTGTTCTATCTTTTATTTTCTTCTTTCTTTTATAATCATTTTAATTGCAGGAGAACGAGATTTTTGGTGAAACAAAATTACCCTCTATGATCTTATATATTTTTTGTTTTTGTTTTTATTTATCTTATATTTTTGTTTTTATTTTTATTTTCATTGTGATTAGTTGCTAAATTCCTAGTTAGGATTAATGATGTAGTTTATGATGAACATTTCAATTTTTTTATAGAAGAGTAATTATTTCTATTGGCCCCTGTATTTTTCTCTAGTTAAGCATGATTTAAATGAATTATGAGGTTTTGATAGATTTATTTTTTGGAGTTTAATTGTTATGTCTATATTAGTAAGATTATATGCCATAGGTTAATTGAGTTAAAATATTAAGGTAGTAAGAATATTCAAGGGCATTTTTGGCATGTCACTTTAGGATAAAGAGTCATAAGGCATTAAGGAAGGGCAAAATGGACAATTTAGTCTCATTAAGGGTATAAGTGAAAGAAGAAATGTTGTCTTGTATTTTAAAGAAGGAAGAAAACGTGAATTGAGGTAGAGAAGAGAGAAATACGAAAACAAAGAGAGAAAGAAGAGAGTTTCGGTAGTTGAGAGAAAAGAAGAGAGTTGAGCTAGGGTTCATCTTTTCTAAGCTTTCTAGAGAGATTTTGAGGTTGTTCAAGAAGAGAAAAAGGTAAAGGAAGAGAAGAGCTTTCATAAGAGCCAAGAAACTCTTCATTTAGTGAAGATTTAAGGTAAGATCTTACTTAATATTTTGAATTTTTGGAAAGGTTTTGGTTTATGAAGCTTAGGAAATGCATAGGTTTAAGTTTTCTAGTATCAATTTTAGTGAATGTGCTTTATGGGTCTCCAATTTATAACCCTATTGAATGGGAAAATTTTCCATTGATGAAGGAAATCAAGAAAGGCAAAAGGAGTAAGAGGAGATGCACATTTGAATAAGTTCTTAAGCAAGGAATTCAAAGTGTGTACATGTTTATAATTGAGTAATGAGCCATGACTATCTTTTAAAATTCAAAAGCATTAAATGATTTCTTTTTTATGAACATTGCATTATTGTTCTTTGAATAATTTAAGAAAGTACTACGTGTTTGGTGTGTGAATATTGTGTTGATGATTTATGAAAAGATTATGAAAATGATTTTTAAAAAGATACTATGTTTATGAAATCACTTTTTGAAAAAAGTGTTATTTTGGTCAACAAGTTTATAAGTTATGAAATACACGTTATGTGGGTTTAGTTTGGTCCATTCTATATGTCAAGTGTACTTCGAGTAAAAGCTTCTCCCACCTACCCGTTAGTGGCATGGAGCTCCTTCAAGGACTCCCTCATGTTTATGACTACACAAAACTACTATGTGGAATTGTGTTAGTTCGTTCTGTTCACGATTACATAGGACCATTGTATGAGAATGTGTTAGTTCGTTCTGTTTACGAACCTCCCAAACCATTCTAATGTGGTTATGTGTTTATGATTTGTGACAAGTTTGATGAATACATGGTTCATGATGTTTATGAATTGTTTGATAAGTTGTGAATTTGAGAAATATGTGTTACATGGATTTCAATGTGAGTTTTACAACGGAAATAAATATTTTAAGGGTTTTTGCTTGTTCTCATTATAAACTTGTTACCCACGAGTTTTCAAGCTTATCCCCATTCCTTCCCATCTTTCGGTGATGAGAAAGAGATCGAGGGATCAAGAGTTGAGGCATCACTCCAAAGTTGCATCTTTTTGTGTTTTATGTTAGTTTATGAGAACACAAGGCTTTAGTCTCATTTCAAGTATTATTTGATCAAGTATCTTTTGTATTTGGAACATTGATGTATTGTGGCTTGAAATGTCCATTAAAGCACTATAAAATGCTTATCCTTTGATGTTAATGAAATATGAATAGTGTATGGATGATGTTGAGTTAAAATTAGGTATACTTGAAGAAGTTATCAACTTGAGATGATGAATTATGGATATATATATATATAAGCGAGATGTTATGGAAAAGAAAGATAGGATTTTTGTGAATGATGAGAATTAGTTGTAAGTGATGAGTCAAATGAGTAGAGATTAGAAAGTTTAATAAAGTAAAGTTGGTAGTTGAATGGTTATGCTCATGACATTCCTGAAAAGTCAAGAAGACTTCACGTCTATTAATTTTGGTGACAATCAAATAATAATAATATTATAAATAAATGAACTGTTTTGATAAGTGTGTTAAGCATGCAAAAAAAACACAGAAGAAGCGAAAAACACAGAAGAAGAGAAAAATACAGAAGAAGCAGAAGAAGCGGAAAACACAAAAGAAGTGGAAAACATAGAAGAAGCAAAAAACACAGAAGAAGCAAAAAACATAGAAGAAGCGAAAACACAGAAGAAGTAAAAATAAAAGAAGAAGCAAAAAACACAGACAATACAGAGATAAAGATACTTTATTACGTCGAAAAATTAGCTAGTTGGAGTTAGTTATAGAACTCAACTGAATAAAGGGTTTCTACAAGAAACACGAAGCAGTTATCAAGAAGCAGTTGGAGAATTAGGCTATAAATACTAGTCGTAGTCGAAGAATGAATAACTTTTTAGCTTTCAAGTTTTTACTTACAAAGAAAAATTCTGTATTCAAAGTGCGATATAAGAGAGCAAACTCTACTATAACAAAAAGCTCACAATATCTTTATAGCGCGAGAAAAAAAGGCTAAGAGCTTGGAGAGGCTAAGATAACAGAAAGAATACTTTATGTCTGAAGAGGCTTTGGAAGGGAAGAAAGAATACTTGTAAATTTGAAGAAGTATAGTAAAATCTTAGACAAACTCTGAGGATTGGACGTAGCCCAAGGTTTGGGGAGAATTAGTATAAAATCGCATCATCTATCTTCTAACCTTTTACTTTAATTTTTCTTATTCTTAGACAAGTATGTAGAAGTTATTTGCAATTTAAATACGTAGCTAGATTAGCATAACATTTTTGGTATTCTTTTAATAGTCGAAAAAGTTCTCTTCAAGTAATATCAAAGGTTTTTTGTATTCATGAAAAGATTACACAATTTAACCTCCTTCTTGTGTATTTAGTATATTGTACGTGAATTCTATATTAACAAGTGATTTACTTCAGTTGGTATCAGAGCTCAGTTTTCAAGAACCACCTTGACAAAGTGAGGACAAAGATCCATGGTTGAATCACGTGTTTTTATAGCTGAGGGTGCCTCTATCGCAAGACCTCCTACATTGAATGGCAAGGATTATCATTATTGGAATGACAGGATGTGGCTCTTCATAGAATCCACACACATTGATCTTTGGAATATCATCAAGAATAGACCATACGTACCAATAGATGATGAAGGAAATACCATTCCTCGTACCAGATGGTCAGCCAATCACAAAGCTAGATTTCAATTAAACTCAAAGGCCAAGTTCTTTCTGAGTTGTGCTTTAAGCAGAAGTGAATATGATAAAGTTCATGGATGCAAAACTACGAAGGAGATGTGGGACACTTTATCCATCGCACATGATGACACAAACTAGGTAAAAGAGTCCAAGATCAGTATTCTTGTACATTAGTATCAGCTATTTAAGATGAAAGAAGATGAGTCTATTGATCAGATGTTTGGACAATTTCAAACTATCGTTAATGGACTTAAAGCTCTTGAGAGAATTTACGATAATCAAGATCATGTCAAGAAGATTCTCAGAAGTCTGTCTAAAAGATGGAGACCCAAAGTCACTGCAATACAAGAAGCTAAGGACTTGAGCAAATTAAAGTTAGACGAATTGTTTGGTTTTTTGAAGATACACGAAGTAGAGCTTGATTCAGAAGACAAACCTAGAAGAGACAAATCTATAGCAATAAAGGATGGTCAGAAAAATCTCAAGACGCAAAGAAATAGAAGTTCATCGTCAAAAGCATTAAAGATTGAAGAAATCAAGAATGATGATACCAGTGAATCTGATCAAGATTTAAGTGAAGATGATGATGAACTATGTTGGGCCCCGAATTTTTTTTAATTGATGTTATTAAGCATGAATTGTCCTAATTGTGTGATTATGGCTTTATTTGATTAAATTGGGAGTGCTAGTGGATAATTGAGGTTTATTTGAGTTTAATGTGATTTAAATAGGAATTTAAAAGGTGAAAGTATATGAGGGCTTTTTGGGAAGATTACTTGAGTTAGATAGGTTAAGGCTTTGCTAGGAGTGGTGTTATGGTCTTTGTCTCCCATTAGACTTAAGTAGGAAATTTAGAAGGAAAAGAAGGAGAAAAGAGAGGAGAGTTTCCGTGGAGCTTGGAGAAGAGAAGAGAAATTAGGGCTTTTGATTCCTAAGGTTTTCGACAGAGTTTGAGACATTCCTGGTAAGTTTAAGTTTGTTTTATCTTGTTTGGTTGGATTAAACCCTAGGATAGCTTGGTATGATGTTAGAATCGGTTGTTTAGGGATTTTCGGAAAAAATGGATAGATTTCTTGGGTTGATAATTATGTGACTCGTTTTAAGGTGTTAATGAGTTAGAACTGAAGATTAGGACTTGAATCAAGGTTTAGACGAGTTGCATGTGCTTGATGGGAGGATTGAGGTTGGAAAATGCTGGAAAAATCGGGTTCGGAGACGTTCTCCAGACCAGCGTAGGTGAATTTTAATATTTTGGGCATATCTTTTGGTAAAGAAGTCCAAATGAGGTGATTTCTGATTCGTTGTGGACTAGAGATAGAGAGCTACAAGTTTTATGAGAGAAAGAAGTTTGGAATTTGCCTCTAGAGATTCGAAAATTTGGTTGGAAGTCGAATGTAGACTTTTAGTGCTATTTTTGATTTTCAAGGTTTTTGAATATTTCTTTTGGATATTGTTTGAATAGAAACTTGGTTTGTTATAGGAAACCAAGCCAACCTGATCCAATCGCAAGAGGAAGGAAAACAGTGAGTTGGATTCTCGAGTGATATTAGGTGGGTAATATATTTATGGTTGTTGTGTGTATGGGCGAAAAGCCTTGCTTGCTTGCATATATATGTGCTGTGAATTATTAACAATGTATTGTGATTGTGATTTATACTGCCTTGAAAAGCACTATGGCATTTTTGTATGAATGAAAAGAAGCATGATGATCATGAAAAATATGAAAGCTTTTGATAAAATGTTTTGAGCATGAAACGATTGATTATGTGCTTTGTTTGGGCGACAGAGAAACATATCGTTAGTCACGTGCACGTAGACGTATAGCCTTCTCACGGCTGCCTGCTTGAGGCCACAAGATCCTGAGAAATCGGACTCGTATAGTTCACGGTATAAACTTCAGTTTATCTGTATCGTTCCACGGAACTCTCGAGCCACTTGTTGTGCATCTCATCATTGATCCATTAGGAAGAATGCATAATTAAATGCTATGTTGTGAACTCAAAGATGACATGACATATTCTTGTGACAATTTGATGGCTATGAGATTGTAATTCAATTGATAGATTGATGACTTGCTTTATGCTTGTGTATATATGTATATGCTTGAATGTGTGGCTCGTTGCCAATGGCTATAAATGTATATGCCACTAAGCTTCGCAGCTCACCCTATCTCCCACTCCTCAGGTGTAGAACTAGCCGATCGTGATCCTTGCAAGGCATCGAAAACTCCAAGATAGTTAGGAACTTTTGTCTTAAGTTAGTATTTTTGGTCAGCCCTCCAAGCATATCATCATTGGACATTCTCATGTATTTTTGGATTTTAACCATGACATGTATTATGCTTTTATTGAGATTGTTGGTTCAATTTATTTGAATTGTAATAGCATGAAGTATGTTGTTTATGGAGTGTGACTAACTAGAAAATTTGAAGGCATGTGTATGTGATTGAATGTACGAGAATGTGTGTATGTGTGTTTGTATGAATTTTTTCATGGATGTTGGGGACGGGTCCAAAAATTTGGGGAGCTCGTCACGGCGAGCCATCCTTCACCGCGGCGCAGCCCATGTGCACTCGCCGCGATGCGCGGTCCCTCGTCGCGGCGTGCACACGCGAGTTCGTTGCGACGAGGCCAAGTTTCGCCTCGGTGAACCCTCGCAGAGAGGCGCTCGCCGCGGCGAGTAATCTGACGCCGCGGCGAGGTCCCCTCTTCCCGCTGCTGTTCCTTTTTAAATTGCATCTTTTCGTCTCTTCTTTCGCACGCCCCTACCCAGCGACCTGGAGGGGCCACCTCGAGAATAAGGATTCGGGACCCAGGCCCAACAAACTATCTTTCATTTCAAGAAATATCAGAAGAATGTGGAAAAAGAAAGAAAAGGAAATAAATATTTTTCTTTTAAGAAAAATAGCAAGGACGAAGTCAAGAATGAGAAGACCTCTATCATTTTCTACAAGTGCAAAAAACCAGGACACTACAAGTCTGAATGTCCATTGCTTAGAAGAAAACCGAAGAAAAATAAAGAAAATAAAAAGAGGACGATGGCAACTTGGGAAGATTCAGACTCGTCCGAATCTGATTCAGATTCAGAAGCATCAGTACAAGCAAACATATGCTTGATAGCTGAAAAAGAAGGTGACAAAGAGGTAACTTCTAACTTTAATGAACTTTAAGATGCATATTTAGAATTGATAAAAGATTCACATGTTATACTAAAGGAGTATAGATCCTTAAAAAGAAAGTTTGTCAAAAGCTTGAAGAACGCGAAAGTGTTAGAAAAAGAAAGTGTCTGCCTTAAGAAACAAGTAGACGATATGAAGAAAAAAGTAACTATACATAGATCTGAGGAAATTAGTCAGTTGAAAAAAGGATTAATTCTCTCTCAGCAGGCTTATCAACCTTTACTGAAAGTACAAAAAAAATGAATGACATGATTGGAAGATATAGACACCCTAATGATAAGAGTGGTTTAGGGTTTACAAATAGCAATACTTATTACAGAAAGAATTATGTTCCTTATAAAAAGAAATATCACTAATCCTCTTATTATCATTCTATGAATAATTATAAGACTAATCCCAAAGGTCCCAATGAAATCTGGCTACCTAAGAAGAACATAATATCTGCTGCAGATCTCCTTCCTTGGGAAAACCAACCAGAACCAATGGTATTTGGACAGTAGATGCTTGCGACATATGACAGGAAGAAGGTCTATGTTCCTAGATCTTCAAAATAAGAAGGGAGGATCAGTAACTTTTGGAGACAACCAGTAGGGCAAAATAGTTAGAATCGATAAAGATTCCTTTGCATCTATTGATAATGTTCTGTTAGTTGAAGGTTTAAAACATAATTTCATTAATGAAACTCAATTATGTGATTTTGGCTTTGAAGTATCCTTTAATCAAAACTCTTGTGTAGTCAAAAACAAGGACAGTTCCATATTCTTTTCTGCCAAAAAAAGAAACAATCTTTATAAGATTAATTTAGAAGATTTGCGAAGTTAAAATATTTCTTGTTTTATATCAACAGATGAAGAAAATCTGATTTGACATAAAAAGCTAGATCATGTTAGTTTTAAACATATTTCCAAGTTGATTAAACATGATTTGGTAAGAGGTTTACTAAAAATAAGTTTTAACAAGGATTTCTTTTGTGAGAGTTGTCATAAAGGAAAACAGGTTAAAACATCTTTTTCTTCTAAAAATATTGTAATTTGGTCTAGACCTCTAGATTTGTTACATATAGATTTATTTGGTCCAACTAGGACATTAAGTCTTGGCGGAAAGAAGTATGGTCTCGTAATTGTTGATGACTTCACTAGATTTTGTTGGATATTATTTTTTTCACATAAGGATGAATCCTTTAAATGTTTTAAAGCTCTTTTCAAAAAGTTACCAAATGAAAAAGGAATTTCTGTTATCATAGTGGTGCATTTGAAAATGAAAAATTTAGAATATTTTGTGAAGAGAATGAAATTTTCCATAATTTCTCTGCTCCTAGAACTCCACAGCAGAATGGAGTTGTAAAAAGAAAGAACAGAAAGATTCAGGAAATGGCAAGAACCATGCTTTATGAAATGAATCTTCTTAAATATTTCTAGGAAGAAGCTATAAATACAACTTGTTATATTCAAAATAGAATATTTTTACAACCGTGGTTGAATAAAACTCCATATGAGTTATGGAAAGGAAGAAAGCCAAATATCTCTTACTTCCATCCATTTAGTTGCAAGTGTACTATATTGAATACAAAAGAAACTTTGGACAAATTTGATTCTAAACTCTATTCAGGAATTTTTCTAGGATATTCATTATCTTCTAAAGCTTATAGGTTTATAATCTTGCTTCTAAATCTGTTGAAGAATCCGTTCATATCAAATTTGATGATGGTTCTCAACCAGGTAGAAGTAATGATACTGATAATGAGACCTTATTAGTACCCTTGGTTGATAATGAAGATATGTCATCATCAGATGCTCCTCTAGATAAAGTAGAAGATATTCCTAAAAATCTTAGTCTAAAAAAGGACTGGAAATATAAATCTTCTCACCCAGGAAATCTGATTATAGGAGAAACTTCAGAAGCTGTGAGAACTAGGTCTAAATTCAGAAGAGAAGCGAATGTAGCTTTTATTTTTGAAATAGAGCCTAAGAAAATTGATGAAGCTCTTTAAGATAAAGCTTGGATTTTAGCCATTCAAGATGAGCTGAACCAATTTACTAGGAATATGGTTTGGTATTTATTTCCCAGACCCTTCAAAAAGTCTATCATAGGAACCAGATGAGTTTTTAAAAATAAACTAGACAAGTCAGGTAGAGTAAGTCATAACAAAGCTAGATTAGTAACTTAAGGTTATAATCAACAAAAAGGAATAGACTATAATGAAACTTATGCTCCTATAGCTAGATTATAAGCTATTAGGATTTTGTTTGCATATGTTGTTTGTCATTACATAAAACTTTTTCAAATGGATGTGAAAAGTGCCTTTTTGAATGTTTTTATAGATGAAGAGGTTTATGTAAAGCAACCTCCTGGTTTTGAGGATTCTAAGAAACCAGATTATGTCTATAGACTTCATAAAGCTTTGTATGGTTTGAAACAAGCTCCTCGAGCTTGGTATGATCGTCTAAGTTCC
>JANTNU010000002.1:32187855-32202133 GCA_024752395.1 Erythroxylum havanense
AATGGGCCAATGTGGTTCTGTTTTGTACATGAAATGGTTATTGTAATTTATTGTTGACTATTTGTATTAACTGAAAACGTTTATCTATGCACATGGATGCAAATTGTCTATTGTTTTCCACGCACATGAGTGTAATAAAAAAAGGTAAATGGCTCTGATGGAATGAATGTTTGAGAAAAATTAAAAAGGGTTTTTTACTGAGAACTACCGACTGATGTAGTACGCCACCCTCACGGGACATGGACTCGGATATCACCAATGATATCGAGTTCGGGTCACGTGGGAGTGGGGTGTTACAGATTATATGGTATTCTGGGGGACGAAAAGTCAGAGCCATATCCACTAAAGATGTCCAAGGATCGATATACTATTTACCCAATAACAAACAGAACATTGATTAAGATTGTCCCAAATATACAACCAAGATTTTCAAACATTGTATGCAATGAAGACAAAGGGAAACAGAAGATGTACCTTGAAGCAAATACAGATGATCTTAGAGAAGAATAGATACAAGCAGCTGTGAGGAACATAGATGAGGCATGCGATGCAGCTCAACCTAGAGGAATCTATGTTTCACATCATATTTCAAAACCATCAGGCAGTCAGTGTGGACGCTTCACCACAGATGCAATTTTTCAGGTAGTTAGCAGAGTGACAAAAAGACAGTATAGAACTATCAGGGTTAAAGGTATTAGTTTCAACTTAGAGACTTTTGTGCATCTAATCATGCACTTTAAACCTTTGATTTATATATCTTTAATTAAAGAGGTACTACGCCTTATTGAAAAACCAGTTCCAAAACTACCTAGACCTGATGACCTTGATCTCCCAGAAGGAATATAATCTTTCAAACCTCCTGTTATCAAAATCATTGAACTAGATGTTTTACCTTCAGAAATACTTATTGCTACAAACTTCCATCCACTAAGTACACCTCAACAAGTTCCTACTATTGTTTTGGAAGAAGTTAGTCACACACAGCAGCGAATTCAGCACACCTTACTTATGAAGATTGAAGAAATTCATACTAAGGTTGATGATTTGAGTGACTCAGTGGGTGATCTACATAAGGAAGTAGCTTATCTATGATTTTCTATTAAAGAAGACCTCAAATTGATCCGAACTGATATGCAACGAATGTTTTCTAAAATCATGAAGCATCTTCGGTAAAGTTTTTGATTAATAACAAATAGGAGGAGAAGAGCAGAAGCAAAAGAAAGATAGCATAGGGGGAGACCAGAGACAAGAAAAGAAGATAGTATTGATTACAATGTTTTTGTGTGTCATATGTGCATCTTTTATATGCATGGGCATTTCTTTTATTGTCTTCTTATTCATTATCTGAATAATATTCGATTATTCACTTTTATCTTTCTAAAATTATGATTATTTGTTATCATCAAAAGGGAGGAGATTGTTAAGTCAAAAAAACTTCACGTCTATTAATTTTGGTGACAATCAAATAATAATAATATTAGAAATAAATGAACTATTTTAATAAGTTTATTAAGCATGCAAAAAAAACACAGAAGAAGCGAAAAACACAGAATAAGTAAAAAACATAGAAGAAACAAAAGAAGCGGAAAGCACAGAAGAAGCGAAAATACAGATGAAACGAAAAATATAGAATAAGCGAAAAACATAGAAGAAGCAAAAAACACAGAAGAAGTGGAAAAAACACAAGAAGAAAAAAACAAAGACGATATAGAGATAAAGATGCTCTAGTAAGTTAGACAGTTAGTCAGTTGGAGTTAGTTACAGAACTCAACTGAATAATGGTTTCTTCAAGAAACAAGAAGCAGTTGGAGACTTAGGCTATAAATACTAGTCGTAGTCAAAGAATGAATAACTTTTTAGCTTTCAAATTTTTACTTACAAAGAAAATTTCTATATTCAAAGTGCGATACAAGAGAGCAAACTTTATTGTAACAAAAAACTCACAATATCTTTCTAGTGAGAAAAAGAAAAGGTTAAGAGCCTGGAGAGGCTAAGATAGCAGAAAGAATAATTTGTGTAAGAGATCTGAAGAGGCTCTGAAATGGAAGAAAGAATACTTGTAAATTTGAAGAAGTATAGTGAAATCTCAGACGAACTCTGAAAACTGGACGTAGCCCTAGGTTTGGGGTGAACCTATATAAAATCACAGCGTCTATCTTCTATCCTTTTATTTTAATTTTTCTTGTTCTTAGACAAGTTTATAGAAGTTATTTGTGATTTAAATACGTAGCTATATTAGCATAACATTTTTGGTATTCTTTTAACAGTTGAAAAAGTTCTTTTCAATTAATATCAAAGGTTTTTTGTATTCATGAAAAGATTACACAATTCAACCCCCTTCTTCTGTATTTAGTATATTGTACGTGAATTCTATAATAACAAGTGATTTACTTCAATTCCAAGTTTGTACATTTCAAATTTCAAGTTTTTATAAGGGAAAATTTTGTATTTGGACTTGAAGGGAAACACTGAATTGATATAGGCTGAATTAGACAAAGTTTTGAAAGTTATAGCTTATCTTTCTAGCTTTCCAATGGTATATAGTGTGAAATTTTTGGACATTAGAGTTGAAAGTTATGATCATTTGAAGTTAGTGATGTCACATAAGATTTATATGCGAGTTAGCTTTGGTCGCGATCACACCAGGCACTCTTGAGATTGCACCAAGCACTCTTGCTGTCTCACCTTCCCTTTTTGTGATCATACCTTTCTCCTTGTGATCACACCTACCTTCCTTACGAGTGCATGTTCATCCTTGCGATCGCACCCGAAGGGTTTCCAAGCTCTGAACATATTTGATTCTTTTGACCATAACTTTGACGTCCAACCTCCAACCTCCAAATGACTTGATTCTTAAAGAATTGGATTCCTAACACATTTATATGTCTTTAAATAAATATTGACATCCTTTGGAGTTGATTTGAAACATGTTGATGGAAAGAAACTGAGGAAATCAGTTGGAAGAGCGTGAATTGGTTATTTTACTGAACATACTTTGGTATTTTAAACATATCTTGAGCTATAGAGCTCAGAATGAGATTATTCTTGTTTCAAAATAAACTAGATACATAGAGATACAAATTTTATGAAAAATATAATTCTATTATAGTCTTTAAGATATTCAATTTCTGGATGGAAGTTGAGTATAATGTACTGTTTCAGTATAATAATAGTCTGAAAATGATTGGGGTATAAATTTCGGATTTCTAAATCAAATTGAACGATTTTGGTTTCATTAGAAAGATTATACAATGGGAAAATTTTATTTAAAGAAGTATAGGTTGTGATTCGGGCGTCTGATTGGTGTGAGCACCCCCTTTTATGGGAGGCGTGTCTAGATGTCACCTAGGATGGGGCCCAACACTTATAGTATCCGAGAATGAAGATGAACTGATGATGGTTAAGGAGATTATATTGAAATAACCCTACAAGGAACCATGCTCATGTGTTATGAATTTGGAGTTGAACTCCAAAAATGGGGCCCAACATGTTATGATATCAGAGTAAGAGTTGGGCTCAAAAAATTGGGGGGTCCAACAATTTCTTCAGTTAAATTTGTACCTTCGATCTTAATTGTTAGATTTATGCACGATGATCATAATTTAATCTTGAGGATTATATGATGGGTTGGGGGATGAAGTATGTTATATGAACTAGGAGAATAAACATTGTATATCTAGAGAAAGGGATTTCCTAGACTATTATGATAACTAATAGGTTAACTATACTTACTTTAATTAAGTTGAATTGCGAATCAAGATGTGG
Source organism: Erythroxylum havanense (assembly GCA_024752395.1). Lineage (NCBI taxonomy): Eukaryota > Viridiplantae > Streptophyta > Magnoliopsida > Malpighiales > Erythroxylaceae > Erythroxylum > Erythroxylum havanense. Next base: position 32,191,621 of record JANTNU010000002.1, read on the forward strand.
TAACTACTTAGTTAAATATACAACTTGCTTTAATGCACTTCCCTTTGGATATTCTTGTGAAGCTCATCCATAGTCTTAACACCTTCATTTATATCCCTAATAATCTATATAAAGGTAATACGAAATCCTTTAGCCTCTAAACACCTCTATATGACTTTCCTAGGTACTCTATCATAAGAGTTCTTTAAATTAATGAAAACCATGTACAAGTCCTTTGTTTGTCCCTAAGATATTCAATTAATGGCCTATGAAGACGTATGATTTTTTTCGTCAGCCTTCATAACTAAAACTAAATCGCAAAAGTAAATCTAGATGAATTCCTTAATAATGGAAACAACTTGATCTAGTATGATGATGTATGAATCGTGATCAACTGTCAAAAAATAGCTTAAAAATAATCATCTAAGGATTTCAAAAGGCTTTCGATGGCTAACCCTATCTTTTGGAGAGAAAAAGATGTTCCTAAAAAGTATTTTTAAAAAAAAATAAAGTTAATAAAAATTAGGTTTAAATAAGAAAATTCTTTAGTTTTGCTCAAAGAATTCTGTCCAATTTTTCATTTACCTAATTGGTGTACTCTTTGTGAAATTGGTGCACTCTTTGTAAACTATCTCTCAAAAATATTAAGCATTTATTTTTTCAATTCAAATACAATAATTAATTATGGTAAGCAATCCTTAACCTGTACAGCACTAACTTTTTTCTAGTCCTTTGGTCTAGTATTATCGAATGAAGTCATAATATAAAGATGAGGTTTGAAGGTGATCTATAGATTTTCATATTAACGTTTAGTTATTTGGTTTATGGCTTATAGGATGAAAGAAACATTAGGATCTTCACTAATAATTCCAATAGCAAAGAAAGTTTTTTGCAATCAATATGTGTTCGAATTAGAACATGTATCTTTGTCTACAAGGATAAGCATTGATTCAGACCTCAACAGTTGGCCATTTAGAGAAACAATACGCTCAATCTTGCACTTCTACAACCTTACTAGAATCCTTTTGTTACTTACTAATTTTTTATTGTAATCCTTTGATGATCATTTTATCTTCAGATGATCTTGTATACTCGTAAAACTCCCATGTTCAGTCTTTTATGGTAATAATATATTCATTATTTTTAAAAAATTTCCCACTATTGGTTAAACACCACTTAATTTTTTCTTACCATTTTTGGTATGGAATCAGACTTGTTCCTTCTAGAGCCGCAATCATTGGCCTACACCCTACTCTAGGAAACAACTATGGATATAGACATCTCCAACTATAGGAGCAACTCCAGAGGCTAGTGGTGGTGGTGACAACTTTTTGGTCACTTCCCCCTCAACCTTACTTAATAATGGCCCTTCTTTTATTCCATTTACTATAACTTAGCACTAAGTAGTAGGTGACCTCTCTCCTTTCCAATCTACATTTTATTCCTTAGTCAAGATTTTTTTGGCTTTATACTAGCGTCCCATACAATTAATATCCTAAAAGTTGGTGTTGGCTAATGGTCTTGCTCCTTAATGAAATTCTTAAAGTTGATATTTCGCTATCTTACCTTCAGATGCAGAACTTTCAACCTAAAACCAAATCTTGGAAGGCTTCTGGCAGAAAATTCATCTTAAGTACTTAATAGGAGCATATGGAAATACATTAAGATCCCTCTTACCCTATAAAATCAACGTACTTAGTGCACAAGTCTCCCTACCTTGTGGGGGTCTGGGAGGGTCATAATATATGCAACCTTCTCTTTGTATTTTTACAAAGAGGTTGTTTCTGTTAATTGAACTTGTAACCTTATTATCAATATGCTTCCCTTTATCCACTTTAGCAGCACTTATAAGGTAAGAGGGACTAGTAAAGTTAGGGGATGACGAAATTGTTAAAGTTGATATTTCACTATCTTACCTTTGGATGCTAAACTTTCAACCTGAAACCAAATCTTAGAAGGCTTCTAGCAGCAAATTCATCTTAAGTACTTAATAGGAGCATATGGAAATACATTAAGATCCCTCTTACCTTATAAAGTCAATGTATCTAGTGCACGAGTTTCCCTATCTTGTGGGGGTCTGGGAGGGTCATAATGTATGCAGCCTTCTTTTTGTATTTTTATAAGGAGGTTGTTTTTGTAAATTGAACTTGTAACCTTTTAGTCAAAAAGAAGCAACTTTACTAGTCCCTCTTACCTTATAAACGTTACTAAAGTGGATAAAGGGAAGCACTTTGATAATAAGGAAGAAATCATGGCTTAGACTATTGCTACAATTTTAGAGAATGGAAACTTCAATCCAGAAAGAAACACTTCATCCTTTTTAAAGAACTTCCATACACTTGATGTTCCCTAATATATTTCTCTTATTTCCATGGTGGAATCCAAAAAAAAAAATATGTGCCTCCTGATCAAGTCTTACTTAATCACCTATAGGAACCACCTATTATTTCTGCCTCAATTTCTACTAGCTCTAATCCAAATCTTTACAAGTTTAACCCTGCTACTATTGTTAGGAGATCCTTTAGTAGGAAAAAAGTTTATTCCTACTAAACACCCAGCCTAATATTTTATTTACATTTGGAATGTTGAAGGATTGAAAAAATTCAATAAATAATAGGCTCTTTATGATCTTCTATCCACTTTTTTGATTGGCCTCCTTGAGACCAAATTAAAGTCCTCATTTTTCGAAAAGATACTTTGATTCATCAATGGGGATTGAAAACTTATTTATGGCCATAGTTGCCACTATAATGGTAGAATCATTGTAGCTTTTGATCCTTCCCACATCAATATAACCAATTCATTCACCTCTCATACTTGTTAACTAAAATCGTTACCTTATTAATTTCACTTTTGTTTATGCTCATAATTTAGCTTTTAAATGATATCATGAATCTATTTAGTTATAGCCCCATCTTTTGACTAGTCGGTTGAGACTTTAACATCATCTTATTCTCATATAAATTTGAAGGCTTCTCCTTAAGCAAACATAATGTTGATGATTTTAGAAATTCCCTCTATTTTGCATGTCTAAAAGATTTCAAATAAAAATATCACCATTTCACTTAAAGTAATAAGAAAGAAGGGATGCTCCATCATAGGAAAAAATGGACAAATCCTTAGTTAAAGTAGCTTGGTCTTCCCATTTCACAAACAATATATATGACTTGTCGTTATCTATAACATCTAATCATTCTTTTACAAAAGTGAAGATCAATGATACCAATTTGATTGAAAGAAGCCTCTTCAAATTTAAAAACTACCTAATAAATTATTTGGAGTTTGTTGATGTAGTAACAAAAGGAATGTCCATCAATTTTAAGGGGTATGAATAATAAATGTAAATTCAAATTTCTTAATGAAAATCTAGTTTCTAGCAGTTCCAAAACTCTTAATGAAGTGAGAAAGTTAAAGCCCTACATCTAAAAAATCTCTTCATTTACAAGAAATATGGCCCTTATGGAGAAATATGCCCTTAATGAATATATATCTTTCCTAAACAATCATGACTCTCTTTTAAGACAAAAGCCTAAAGTCTTACGGCTTAAAGAGGGGGATGAAAATTCTAAGTTCTTCTATAGCTCAACCTTGAGTTAAAGGAATGGTAATAAAATCTCCTCCCTAATGGATGATCTAGGTAAACATTTCATAATCAGAATTAGCTTAAGTCCTTAGCAATCTAATATTTTAAATAATATATAGGAAGTTCCCTCAACTTTTCCCTTACTTATGAGTCAATCAATCCTAAGGTAGTTTTTAATTATAACACGTCACTCACCAATCTCCCTTCCAAATTATAAATGTTAGATAAGCAATTTTCATTATGAATTCTAACAAGTCTCCAAGTCTAATTGATTTCGATAGTTTCTTCTTCCAAAAATCATAAAACCTAGTGGGAGAGTAAGTCAAAGGTGCAATAGGCCTTAGATAATGAAATTCTTTATCACATTACTTATATAGTATCTGCATTGAGCCTCTACTGATATTACTTGGGAAAACATCAGTTACTCAAATAACTTTCAATATCATATTAAATGTAAAGAACTTCAATTATTCAATCTCACATCCGAAAGTGGAATTCCATTAACCTCTATCTTATTCCCTAAACACCTTTGAATCTATATGAAGACTCAATATCAATAAAAGGAAAAAACAACATTTATACTTAGCATTTATTCATTGTTTTATAGCCTCAGTCTCAAATATCTTAGGGTTTCAATATGTAAAGCCTTGTTTTAAGTACTTTGAATTCCCTATGTTTACCTAAAGACTCACCTATAAATATTTTCAACCTCTTATGGATTCCATTAATAACATAACAAGCAACTGGAGTAGTAAGTTCTTGTCATTTAATAGTAGGTTATTATTGATCCAAAGTAGGATTGAAATGATGTTTTATTGATAGAAAACATAATTAGTAATAGTGAGTTTATTAATTTGACAAAAAGCAATATAAGGACAAAGTTAAGCCATAAATTAAAGTAGATAGTTTATAAAGTCAATAAAGAGGAGTTGAAGTTTACAACTGATGAAATGAAGATTACACTAAGAAAAAAGAAGATCAAGCCTTAGCAAGGTCTTTTTATATTTTGTATTTTTATTTCTAATTTCACTTTGTTAGCTTGGTGTTCTAAAAGCATCACTATGCATAAACATTTCACTTTTCTTCATTACATAAGTCGTTTAATTAATTAAGAAGCATTGAAGCTATTTGGTTTTAATATAAAAGCCTCTTAATCTTTAAAACAAAGTTTAGGTAACATTTTTAGGCTGATTAATTTGTAGATTGTGTTGCAACAGGATATTGGTCTAAAATCAGCCAAGTTCGAGGGGTTTTGTTTTTAGGCCAACAAATAAATGTAAATGTGATTTGTTTCATGAAGCATTTTTGGAAAAGTTGAAGGGTTCTAATACAAATTCAATGAATAGTCTGCTTATGGTACCACACTAAAAAACCATCCATACTAGGTGCTTTTAAAGGGCGTAAATTGAATACAACTCTTCTTTCATATTATTTTGAAAATAGGGAAACCATAGACTCCTTTAGCACTTGATCTATTGAGCAATCAAACACTCTTTGCATATTGTAGCTATGTTGAGAAGATTCCTTAGAACTGATCAATTGAATAAAGAAATTTCTTACTAACTCTTGTAAACTTTCTTGATTTGAGTGTGCAAGCCCCATGCTTTCATATAATTATGTGATTCTATTCATAATCCTTTTCGAAAGTAGAGAGGAGTGGAAAAATGTTGTGTTAGAATTCCTTTTTCTCATCTAATTAAGTCTGCCTTTTTTGTTTTAAGATGAATTATAAAGTTTCAATGCCTTTTGATACTCTTAAAGCCCTTGTAATTCTATCAACCTCAAGTTAGCATTATGAGGGGAGTTGTAGCAATCCTCCTGAGCTAGAGTTAATTTTTTCTTAAGGGCAGTGAGGTTTGTAATTTTACAAGAATAAAATTATTAAGAGTCGCTCTTATTAACTTTTGTTTCTGCATAATTTGCCAAGATTTAAAACCATCTACTTCTTAATTCCAACATCTACTAATTAACTCCATGAATCCTTCTATATGAGCGATTCCATTAAAGAATCTAAATAGCACCCCAACTTTTCTGGTTTCTATAATTCTTGGATTCAATATTTAAGAATGGTGTGAGAAAATATTTTCTCCATAATGAACATAGGAATGAGGGAAAATTTATCTAGGTTGAGTTAATCATTAATTTGTCTAGTTTCTTTCTAATATGCATCTTCCCTCGCTGATTGTTTGACTAGGTAAACAGTCCACCTGTTAAGCTGAGGTCCTTCAAATTCATGATCCTATGTAAATTAGTATGCTTTTTTGTTACTCCCAGTGTGAACTTCTTACCACCTTCAACTTCTGTAGAGCATAGAGTATAATTGAAATCCCCAACAATAAACCAAGGAGTCTGCATTCTCGGTTGTAAGCTTTTTAGATCCAACTAGAGTTTATTTCTTTAAAATCCAAAATTATAAGCATAGATTATTGTTAAATCAAATTTATAAATAATATCTCTCATTTGACATTTTAGCTGAATATATTGGTCACTTCCTTCCCCAACTTGGAGTCCAATCATGTCTGAGTTGTAGATACAAATTGCTATCCCATAGTCGATATGGCATTTTTACTGCTCCTTTTTTAGTCCATTTCCAGTCTATGCTAGATCAGTTATGTCAAGATATTAACTACTTTTCATTTTCTTACACTATGTCATATAATCATTCTTCTTGCTGTTTCTGACATTTTTGACTGTTAATGTATGTTCATACGTGTGACTTATTTAAATGTAACTAAGACTATGGATTAGTTGCCTCTGTATGCCTAATTGAACATTACTCGATAATAATGGTAGTGTATGACATGTTTAAGATGCATGTAACTTGACAAATATTATGATAAATGCCCATGTAAGATGTTAAACCCGGGCTTTGATACCAAAATCTAACACACCACTCTAGTAGAGCATATTCCCGAGTATATTAGAGGATATTTGAGGCTATACTCTACTGGAATGATATGATAGAAGACAACTGAAAAACATTTTCCACCTTACACATAATATCATATAGCACGGAGGCATTTTAATCAACAAATTGCCAAAGTTTGACCTTACTTTCAAAAATACCTTCCATATTTAACCTCTATAAACCATATAAAGGAAAGCTTAACATTCTTTTAAATATAAACCATATATATCAAAACATTTCATAAATCTTAGCATTATATTTAATACCTAAACATACACTAAGTAGCAACTGACGATATATCACAATTTACGTAATCTTCAAAATACATAAAGAAAGTATGATAACAATAAGATAATGTGACAATGTTATTCTTGATGCAAAATAACTAGAGACATCTGCAGGTGCAACTGATCCTGACCACTAACTTATGTCAAAATACGGAAGTTGTACCTTAACTAAACTAGCTAGATCTCTCTTGGACTTGAAAACAACATTGCAATTTTGATGAGTTTGTAGACTCAGTGAGTGAACGATCTTCAGTACACTCACATAATTCATATCATAGAGGACAATTCTAGCAACATATTATTGCACATCAACAATCATATCACATAAAATAGTTCTAATCACCACATCACATTATCAATGATATCTATATGTATTGCAATATTTTGATTCAATTAGAACAAATCATATATGCAAAAATGAGAATGAAAATTCACATATGATTTATTTTTATTTCTTTTTGTTGTGATAAAATATACCAATTCACGCCTTGGGTTTCAAACAATTTTATGCTAGCTAGCTTAACGAGCATTATATCCCTGATCACCTTAAGAGTTTTAAGCCCTAATTTCAAATTATGAGCATTGAGCCCTGATTTCACATTACGAACCTTAGGCCCTGATTATGAGCATTTCTCCCTAAATGTCTGCATATTGGTCATTTTGACTATAAGGTTCCTACACAGGGGTCTGTCACAGGCAGTATTAGGGAAACAAGCATAACTTAAGCTCTGGTCATTATTTTATCAAGCCACTTTCATAGAGGTCAATCTAATCTATATCTAAAACTTTTGTTCTTTGAGTTTTTTCAAATTCATTCTCTAAAGATATGTAAAACAAATCAAAAGATGAAGATGAAATTCAAACTAGGATTTCGACTTACCTCTGTAACTTTTTTCCTTCTCCTCTTCTCTTCCCCTTTTTTCTTTCCTTCTCTCTATCATTTTTGTTTTCTCCCTTTTCTAACCTTATAGTAGACCTTCACTCTCCCTTATATTGCCTTTTACATCTATTTTCTATAGAAAGTTCAAAGAAAGTGAAACTAATCCATGTGTTGTCATTTCATTGGGCCATATGTCACCATTCTATTGGTCTATATGTTATCTTTCTACTAGTCCATAAGTTACTATTCTGTTGGTTCATGTGTTACGAACTTTAGGCTTGACATGTCAATCATTTAAGCCTCCGCATGTCACTACTTTTAAGGCTACACATGTCACCAATTATAAGGCTATATATTTCATCATTTGTAAAGCTCCACATCTCACAATTCTAAAGCTCCACATGTCTTAGTGCCATTTGTCACAAATTTAAAGGCCCACTTGTCGCAAAAATAAAATGGCACTTTTCACAAATATAAATTGTCATTTGTCTCAAATTTTACCATTTAGGAATTTTACTAAGCCAATTTATACATTTACTTCTTAAACTTCTGATTTTTAATAATTAACTCCAAATTACTAACTTAAATCCATCAATTTCTAATTTAATTCTAATTTATCAAAATCATATCCAAGCATCTCGAAAAATGTCAATTAAGTGCACATAAAATATTTGTCAATTATTTCTCATATTTATGGGCAATAATCTATGTGCGTATATACTAATCTCATGCACGCATATAGAACGACAAATTTTGTCTCTTAATGCACCTAATTAATCATCTAGTGATATAACTTATTTTATTTAATGCAATATGCATGAAATAATCTTCTAAACCCTTTGACCCTCAACAATTTAGGAGACAAGATATTACATCCAATGTGCCATGACCCATGTTCAATTATATCATTCATACTAGTTTCGTCAGAAACTTTGAATAAGATGGTTTGATCTTCTTTTAGCATGACTTTATTTAAGCCTTTCTTACCCCATCTAGCTCTTGCCCAAGCAAGAAAGGTTGGCCTCTTATTATAGAAAAATCCAATTAAGGTAAAGGACCAAGTAAAAGCTCTAACCTACCTTAAGTAATTTGATAGGTAGAGAGATGACACCATCTTTAATGACATTCTGGTAATGTTTGAGTGCCTCTTTGTTATGCTATGTCTGAAATTTTTTCCTAAAAACTTCAAAAGGACAAGATTCATCTACATATTCCTCAGTAATTGCATTTTCTTTATGCCTCTTTTGGATATCCCTTCCTCTAGTCTTTGCTAGGAGTGACTCTATGGAGAGACTTAGGAAGTCTTCTATTGATATAGATGATTCTCCTTTCTCTCTAACTAAGTGCAATGACTTGTGAAGGCCTTCCAACGAGGTTGAACCCTCAGTGACAAAGGTTGAAGTCGCCTAATCAGTAGAAGAAACAAAACCAAGTGCGAGAGAAACTAATTTCAAAAATGGAATGGGGTATTGTGGTAAAAGTAGGTAGAGAGAAGTCCGGAAAAAAATAGTGCAGAACTCAATATCATAAGTCATAATGCAAAGTTTTGACAATTGGACATCAAATAATTGATGGAAAATAAAACTAAGTCTATTGAGTATGCTTTGAATATGTTTTTTTGGGTATAGGATTAAATGCCTGCTTGAATGGGCTTTTAGGATGTCAATAAACACTTTTCTTCACCATAAAAGCTATTTTTTTAAAAAATAAGTGTTTGACTGTAAAATAAAAAAGCGTTTCTTTAATAGATATGGCTTTTTTGGAGGCAAAATACAACTTTTTAAGAAGCTCAAATTTGGAGCTTCTCAAAAAACGTTTTTTTAATGTAGGTTTTTCAAATTAATTAATGAGCTTATTTTTTAGTCTCTTTTGTCCTTATGTTTTACACATAATTCCCACAATATCTATAAACTCATCTTCATGTTTATTTTGGGTGTTATATAATATTATTTGAATTTTTATATGTTTTAATATTTATTTTTTATATTAGTTTTATTTATGTTATAATCCATACAAAAGATTTGGTTAAATATATTTTCATTTATGTTTCATATGGTTTAAAATTATATAATAATTAATAGATTGTAATTTGCATAGTGTTTAATATACATTAAATAATATTTATATACATATATAATTTTTATTACAAAAAAATATAGTTAAAATTAAAATTATTTTTTATTTTTATGTTGCTAACAGTTTATTACATGAAACTCTTTAAAAAAAAGCTCTTCCTTTAATGCTCTGCCCTCTCTCTTCCTTTCCCTTTCCCGCTCCTTTTGGTCTCCTTTTTTTACCCTTGGTTTCTTTTGGACTTTCCCTCCTTTCCCAGTTGATCAACCCCTTTCTTGTCTTTTCCCAGGTCCTTTCTGGGCATTAGACACTCACCCTTGCCATGGGTGAACGGTCTTTGCCTCTGAGCTCTTTCCCTTCTTTGCTTGCGCCGGTGGTTACTGGTGGTTCGTCGGTAGTTGCTGGAGGTTCGTCGGCGGTGGCGGTGCTGGAGGATGGAGAGATCCCCCCTTGCAGTCATCAATGGCTGCTGGGTCAGCGCCGGTTCCTGTCGTGGAGATCAGTGGCGAGATCCGCGTGCCTCCTTCTGCAGTGGGTAGCTCTTGGCAAGATAAGGTTGCCTCTGGGTCGAAGGCCGTTAAGTTGAAACATTTTCCTAATGTTGTCAAGGATGGTGTCATTTCTCCTCCGATCGAGCTGTTGCAGGCGGGTGCTCGTGTAACATCCCACCCCCCCTCCTGGAAGGGTAAAATAGTAAAATTGGCATATGATGAGACTAATAGAGATGTATGAGTAGTGTCCAGGTATACTGGTACTGGTGCTCAATGAATTTGTGCACGCGAACTGTTTGGTCATGCATTCAT
>JANTNU010000002.1:32343100-32355594 GCA_024752395.1 Erythroxylum havanense
ATTTAATTAACTAAAGGTAAATGAAATATGAAATTACCAAACAATAAATTTTTATTAGATAACTTCTTTCCTCAAATAAAAATATATTTTGAATTGTAAAAATTAATATAAATTAAATAATAATAATTAATCATTATAAGAGCGAACTTTAAAACTAATTTAAACTATATGGACCGAATCTAAAGAACTCTTTTCATCTTTTCTAAAATACTTAGCGACAAATTATTTTGTTGCTATAAATACTTATTTAGCAATCATATAATGTGGTTGTTGTAAAGAAGTCATGGAAACTTAGCAACCAAATTTATTAGATGCTAATGGAAAAATTGAAATACTTTTAATGACCACTTAATAGTTGGTTGTTAATTTGGTTGTTATTAATAATTTTCTATAGCGATTATTAAAGTTGTCGCTAAAATTGTTAAGTTTGGTCGTTATATTATTATCCAAGAATTGTAAGTTTTAGTGACCATCTATAGTCATCAAGTATTGATTGGTCGGTAAAAAATATAAGTAACTTATATATTGCAACCAAATAATTTTTGGTTGCAAAATATATATAATTAGTAACCATTTTACTATGGTTGCTGAGAATTTGGTTGCTGAAACCAAATTTTCTTGTAGTGTACCATGAATATTGTCACTCTATAAGATAAATTTATGTTTTTTTTACTATAGTTATCTCCTTTTTAGCTCTAGCTTGTACTAATGATGTTTTCACCTCGGGTGTATAGTTCTCATGTAAGTGCCAGTCTGATGAAATAACAATACATTGAAGGAAGGTGGTATTAATCATAAAATGTATTGGATAACAATAATCTATATACCATATAATTCAAGTTTATTATCAAAAAATTGGTAGACAATAGTGGTGAAAAAGGTTTCTAAGACAAAAATAGATAATGAAAATAACGTATGGCAGGTAAAAAAAACAAGTAGCTAGAATCAACCCTCTGATACCAATTGTTACATGAAAATTATGCTAAAAGAAGAAAGTAGAATACTAATAAAGAAAACTAGGGAAAGAAGAGAGGAAGAAGAAGATTTAGGAAAGTTAGTTCATATATTCATCTGATTCCTAGAATTTGGTTTGTAGTATAACATAAATCTATTATTTTTCTCTACTTGGATCTAGGCTACACATCTTATAATTAGACTTATATAGTAAGGTCCTAAGCCTACATACTAGCGTAACAACTCCATTACTTCTCATGCTTCTATAGCTCTAGAAACTTGATAGGTAAATCAATTTAATCACTTACTTTTAGTAATTTTTTTGCATTCGTTCAATTTAATTGGGATTTATTTAAGAGTAATAAAAATGTTTTCTGAACTTTGTGGTTTGATATTCTATAAGATTTTTATTCAATTGGAGTTAATCATTTGAGTTATTTTGGACTAAATTTTATCAATTTTAGTGACTTAAGACACCCTTTGCTTTATTCAAACATTGATATTTGGGAAAAGAAACTATCAAAACTCTAACAAACTTATTTCAGTTAAATTTGAGGTCTACATATGTTTCAAAACACTTAACATATTTGAATATGATATTGTGAAAATTTTGGGAAACTAGGTAAACATACATTAAAATTTTAAAATAACAAATTTCAAATTTTGTTTCCCTAGCGTCAATAAGTATAAAGTCCTAAACATTAGATTATGTTTGTTTTACATGATTAAATTATTTAACTCATAATTTTAACTTAAATTTGAACAATTTGTATAGGGAAATTATATCATTATCTAGGATCACATTCAAGAACGATGCATAAAATGTATCTACTGTTATGAGTTAAATGCTTCACTAAGAACTTCATAGAGTAAATATAATCTAAGAAAAAGACTTTATGATTGCCTCAAGTAGCTAGTGAAATGATAATGAAAATTCTATAACGAGATTTTTATATTAATTAAAGTAGTTTACATTATTAAAAGGTACGTATTGCTTCCTTTGTAGGTTAGAAATGTGACTTCTTTCTGAAGAGAATTTTCCTTAGAGGACTATTAATCTAAATCATAAATTAATTAAAGAAATAATTGATTTAAAAAGAGAAAAAAGGAAAATCGAATTATCACTTGAAGTAGAAGCCATTAAGACATTGGTGATTGTATTTGAAAACTTGGAGACTAAAAATGACGCAACGCGAAAATGTAGTACTCTAATCCAAGAATATAGAAAATGTAGATCTAATCCAAGATCTACAAAGAACTCAAAAGGTATTGAAATCCTTAAGTAAAATAGAGTAATTTGATTGAAAATAGGCAAAAGTTTCTTCCACAATAAAATAAAGAAGTATTTATATAAATTATAATGACCTAGAACCTAATATTAAGGATAAAAACGTCATTGTAGTCCTAATAAAAGTAAAACACAATAAATAAATAAACTTCCTAATCTAAAGCTCCACGTCATTGTAAAGAACTCGACCTCGAATTATGCTCTGGATAACTTAACTTGCACTTCAGTTAGTAGAAGTAAATATCCGCAACATTAAAGGTTAGGTTGATATTACCCATCCATGAAGGTAATTGAATGAAATATGCATTGTCATTCATTTTCTTCACGATCTTGAATGGACCATACTTCTTGACCTTCAACTTATAGTGATATTCAGTCATTTTCTTATTCATAAACACCATTACTTCATCTCCCACCTCAAATACTTGATTCTGCCTATGTGGGTCTACATTAGCCTTATACTTCACATTGGCTTTTTCAAGTCTCTCCTTTACATCAATTTGTATTCCTTAGGTTTCTTTAGCAAACTTGGCTGCACTCACATTGCTGTATGCAAACTCAGCTTGTGCGATAAGAAAATCCCAATTCTTTAACTTGTCACAACAAATACAACGCACTAAATTACCCAAAGTCCTATTCATCACTTCAACCTATCCATCAATCTGTGGGTGAGCTGTGCTACTATACTTCAAGGATGAATCAAACATACCCCACAAAGTTCTCTAGAAATGACTTAAAAACTTAATATCTCTATCAGATGTAATTGATTTTGGAACCCCATGAAGCCTCACCACCTCTCGGAAGAACAGTTTAGCAATGGATGTCGCATCTGTTATCTTTTACATGGTAAAAAGTGCACCATTTAAAAGAATCTGTCGAACATCGCAAAAACTAAATCTATGCCCCTTTGTGTTCTTGGTAAACCTAGTATAAAGTCCATGTAAAGGTCTTCCTAAATATTGTCAGGCACAGGTAATGACTTGTATAAATCTGCGTTTGATGCATAACCTTTATAAATTTGGCAAATCTGGCACCTATAAACAACAGAAACAACATCTCTCCTCAATTTAGGCCAAAAATACTTTTTATATACCTCCTCAAATGTTTTGTCTCTACCTAAGTGTCCAGCTAACCCTCCTCCGTGTAAATCTCTAATTACCTTCTCCCTCATTGATGTCCGCAAGAGGCATAGTTGCTTACTTCTTATAAGGAACCCATCATGAATGTAGTAGTCTTTATCCAGCTTCCCTTTTTGACAAGTTTGACAAATTTTTTTGAAATCTTCATCATTAACAAATAAGTCTTTCAAGTATTCAAAACCTTCAATCTCAACTGTTAGTGTTTTGATTATGGCTACTTGTTGACTCAAAATGTCTGCCACTACATTGTTTCTCTTGGCTTTATGGACAAGTTTACATGGGAACTTATCAATATAAGCTAACCATATAGTATGTATCTTGGTCCTCAACTGCTTCTAACTTCTCAAATACTTCGATGCTTGGTGATCGATATAAAGAATAAACTCCTTTCCAATTAAGTAGTGCTCCCATGTCTTCAAAGCCCTCACAATTATGTAGAACTCCTTATCAAAGGTAGCCCATTTTTGCCTTGCCCCTTTTAGTTTCTGACTAATGTATGCCATAGGCCTTTTCTCTTGGGGATAATACTACCCGAATACCTATCCCACTCACATCACACTTCACTTCAAATAAATTTTCAAAGTTTGGTAAGGCTAGGACTAATGTTGTACACAATTTTTCCTTGATAAGGGTGAAGCATTGTTCTTGCTCTTCTTCTTATCTAAACTTTCCTTTCTTAAGACAGTCCATAATATGAGCTATAATGTTGTTGAAATTCTTAATAAGCCTCCTATAGAACGTTGCCAAACCATGAAACCTCCTCACATCTCCAATGGTTCTCAGGTTAGGCCAATTTCTAATAGCCTTTACCTTATCTTCATCCACTCAGATGCCATATTTTCCCACAACATATCCAAGGAATAGCAAATTCTCCAACATGAATAGGCATTTCTTTAAGTTGGCATATAATTGATTTTCTCTTAAGGCCTCAAATACATGCCTTAAATGTCCCACATGCTCATCAATAGATCTACTATAAATATTAATATCATCAAAATAAACAATCACAAACCTACCGATGAAAGGTCCCAACACCTAGTTCATAAGACACATAAAAGTGCTCGGTGCATTGGATAATCCAAAAGGCATAACTGACCATTCATATAAGTCATCCTTTGTCTTGAAGTCCGTCTTCCACTCATCTCCAGGCCTTATTCTTATTTAATGGTATCCACTCCGAAGATCAATTTTAAACAAAATAATGACTCCACTCAGCTAATCCAGCATATCATCAAGTCTTGGAATGGGAAATTTATAGCCAATAGTGATTTTGTTGATCACTCGACTGTCAACGCACATCCTCCAACTACTATCCTTCTTCGATGTAAGTAATGATGATACTGCATATAGGCTCATACTTTCCTAAATATATAGCCTTTACTTACCAACTCCTCCACTTTCTCCCGTAAAATCTCATTCTCTTTCGGGTTTATCCTGTAATGAGGTAGATTAGGCAAGCTGGCTTCTGGAACCAAGTCAATATGCTATTGGATATCGCACATAGGTGGTAATCCCTCTAGTAAGTCCTCTAGAGTCACATCTGCAAACTCCTCCAATATCGATTGCACTTCTTGAGGTACCACAGGATCAAGCTTGCTTTCTACTAGCTCTTCCCTTTTAACCATTAACAGATGCACCTCTTTTGTTTCCTTCATCTCACCAATAAATTTGCCTCAATTATTCTCTACCTGTAACAAAGGCTTCTGGATCTTTCCTTGAGACTTCACGTCATTGATAGGTATTAAAGTATACTTTACGCCATCTTTTACAAAATGATATGTATTTTTCCTTCCCAAATGCATCTCATCTATGTCAAACTACCATGGTCTTCCTAATAGGATCTGACATGCATCCATCTTTACTACATCACAGTAGTGCTTATCCTGATATTTTCCAATAGAGAAAGTCACTTTACACCATTCTTTAACTAGAAGCTGTCCATCATCCTTGATCCACCCAATGCTATAAAGATCTGGATGTGGCTCGATAGTCAACTTTAATGTCTTCATAGTAGCTGTAATTATAATATTTTCCTGACTCCTTCCATCAATGATCAACTCACACAAATTCCCTATCACTAAAAAACTTATATGATAGAGCTTATGTCTTTGCAAATCACCATGCTCCTTGTAGGATATCATCAGTCTTCTAACAACAAACAAATATGTCTCGTCATCCTCTTCTCTCTGCTAGTCCCAGCCATCTCCTTCGGGCCCACACACTTCCTCTTCATCTTCTTCTTCTTGTTGTTCCACCATATTTACTGCTCTCATTTTTAGACACTCATTAGATTTGTGTCCTAGATTGCTATACCTGTAACACTTTCATAGAGCTAGTTTAGTATATGGATTGCCAAGTTTGGAAGTTATTGGAGTTACTTTGTTTGAGCTTTGCCATTATTTCTTCTCTTGCTAACACTTCTCCTCGTAGGGGTTGCAGTAACCACCCCCTTTCCTTTATCGTCTATACTCTTCTCATCTGTATAGCAGTTAAACTCCCGTTGCTTCTCATTCAGTATAGATTTAGCTTTCATAGCTAAATTTCTCGCATCTTGCATTATAAAGACTATCTAGATTCCTATCTTCTCCCTTATATTCAATCTCAACCCTTTCAAGTATCGTGAGAATTAATGAGGTTGAGATTCAAACAATTGGATGTGGGCTACCAACCTCAAAAACTCTGTTGTATACTCATAGACGCTACGAACACCTTGATGACACTACTGTTATGTGTCAAAAATATACTGCTCATAATCTGGCGGTAAGAATCTCTCTCTAAGCAAAGGCTTCATCCTCTTCCACGAAGAAACTAGATTCTGGCCTTCTCTCCTATTTGACTCTCGTAACTGCTCCCATCATACGGAAGCTTCCCCTTTTAGACGATAGGCTACGAACTTCACTTTCCTATCCTTTAGAATCTCTGTATAATTGAAAAATCTCTCTACCTCTGCTAACCAATCAAGAAAGCCTTCAATATCTAGATCTTCGCTAAAAGATAGGATATCTACCTTAAGTTTATATTCATAGTCTCCTCTTTGTCTTGGTTTGATGACTTCTTCCTCCTCACTAGAACTATTTTCATGATTCTATGACACGAGATTTTGAATTTAAGGACGCCTTGTAGGGTTACCTTCCCTAACAACTAGTTCCTCAATTCTTCTTGTGTTGTCTCCTTACAACAACATTTGCAACTTGTCCTAAACCAATGACATCTTTCGTTCCATATTGCGAATTGACTCCCAAACTTAGGTAACCCACGAACATTGTTGTTGATGTTGGCCATTGTCAGAAAAACAAATCTTAGGATTTCAAGGCTCTGATACCACCTGGCACAGCACATAAACACAGTATTATAATCCAATAGTACATAAAAATGCAAATCTAATTCAAGATCTACAAATAACTCAAAAGATAGATGAAAACCTTAAGATAAATAGAGTAATTTGATTGAAAATAGGCAAAATATTCTTCCGTAATACAATAAAGAAGTATCTATATGGGTTACAATGACCCAAAACTTAATAACAAGGATAAAAATGTCCTTGTAGTCCTAATAAAAGTAAACACATTAAATAAATAAATAAATAGACTTCCTACTCTAAAGCTATGTGTCAAAAAAGCAAATTGACATCATTTAGATGGACATTGTTTTATTAATCAAAAAGAAAAAAAATTGAAAGTTGATGTTAATGAATATTATTATAGTACTTATTGTGATTGTTTTGAAAATAATTATGAACTATGTAGTAGGCATACTAGTGATAGCTATTGAAACATTGGTAATTAAAGTGAAAATCAATAATATGAAATTGAATATTACTTTATTGGTTAAATATAAAATTGACTTAAGATTGATGTTGATAAATATTGTTATGGTAGTTATTGTGATTTCCTTGAAAACAATTGTGAATTGTTTTTCATTTTTAACATTCCTAGTTAGGGTTTTTTCTTTAATTATTTCTTCTTTAAGTATTCATTCTTAAGCCTCTCTCTTTTTTTATTCTTAGTTGGGTCTTCTTGTTTATACGATGTCATCAAAATTGTTTCAATCATCTTATCATTTATGTTTCTTTTTATTGTATTAGTTATATACATACATATATAAATAAATAAAGGAAACAATAAAGTAAAATAAGTTAAGAAAAATGCATAAATTAGTGTTTCTTTAGGAACATTATAAGTATGCCTTTTAACGATGGTTTAACATCTAAGGAAGAAAAGGAAAATGTGATCTTTCTTTCTTAGGCAATTAAATAATAATTTAAGAAGATCAAGGCAATGTATAATGATGTGAGAGAGTCTAAAATTCACGAAAGAAAAAAGTTAGGGCAAAAGTTCTAAAGGATAGGGTCCAAATAGAAAAAGGGGAGAAAAAGTTTCAAAAGAAGAGGAGCGAGTGTCATAAGATATAAAAACAAGCAAGAGAGCTTATATACAAAGGGAATAAATAGATTAAGAGTACTTGCAATGCTAATGAATTTAATTTTGATTGTTTGCTTGTTGTTGTGTCTAGTTTCTATTTTTTTTAATTGTTTTCATGTCTTGACTTTGGTTACAAATTCTTGTTTTTTGATCCAAACGTG
This sequence comes from Erythroxylum havanense, assembly GCA_024752395.1. Classification (NCBI taxonomy): domain Eukaryota; kingdom Viridiplantae; phylum Streptophyta; class Magnoliopsida; order Malpighiales; family Erythroxylaceae; genus Erythroxylum; species Erythroxylum havanense. The sequence continues at coordinate 32,351,064 of JANTNU010000002.1, forward strand.
AGATAAATTGAGTGAAAATTGTGAGAATATTGTATGAATGTTAATTGCATTATTTTTTCAATTTTGCATAAAAAAAGGTGGTGACTTAACTTGGTGTTGGTCATGGTGGTGACTTAACTTCTCACTACTGTGACAAGCACCAAAGTGCTAGTCATATTGTGTGCTTATCTTTTCCATTTAATAGTTAAAGATGCATGGTTATGAAATAAACTCGATCGGGACTAGAAATGCATAATATGAGTGAATAGTATACTTGCATGTCTAGGTTGATTGACTTGGATTTTGATTAAAAAGACATTATCTTGTTGTGATAAATGAATACCATCTTCTTTGGTAAGAATTTGTGCCTTTTTAAAATATTAAACACCAAATTCAAGTATTTTTTATTGAGAGTGTTCTTTCATAATTACAGAACTTTAGAACTTGCTTGCAAATAATAGTTAAGATCGTATAATCTTATGCAAACATTGAGATGATGAAGGCAATTAGAATTTACCCTTTTTGAGTAAAAAGCCACCATAATGTTTTTGTGAACCACCTTTGAGCTTAACATGAAACCTTTTCTTTTTTTAAATCCAAAATATGATCCTTGACCTTAATTATTTATCCTCATTGTTGTTCCTATCATAAGCCAAGTTGAGCATTTGAATGAGTATGATTTGGTTTAGAAAATAATTGCTTGAATAAGTGTGGGGGGATCATAGGATATAGTTGACTATTGAGTTAGGAATGGGTATGATTGTAACAACATTTATCTCTCGTCTACATTTTTTGACTCTTAAACTTGATCTTATTCTAAATAAATATAAATAGAAAAAAGGGGAAAGAAAAAAAAAGGAAAGGAAAGGAAAGAAGAGAAGATAACTGAAAAATGAAAAGAAAGAGGAGAGACATAAAAAGGGGAGTGCTAATCTTGTTAACTTGAAAGGAAATAGTTGAGTGTTTTATGCTTCATTGTTTATATTACTTTAAATGCTCAATTTGTTTTGTAATTTTAAAGTGTGATTTTCCTTTTTCTTACCTTATCCTGACTCCATTACAATCAAAATAAAGACCTTCAGATTGATGTTTGTGTTGGATATGAGTGGTGGAGAACGGATTAATAAGCAAGTCTATCGTTGATACCTTACATGAAATGAATAATGAGTAAATATATCCTACCTTTGATGTTTGAGAGGGTGGAGAGTGGAGAGAGTGTCTATCACACTTGTTGATAGTTCTTTGGGTTGAAGTACTTGTTGATTTTGACTAAATATGCAGAGAATAGTCTGTTCACATAGTATTATGAATTTCAAGTTCTCTAGTTGTGTTTATTGAAATGATCGTTGACATCTTTCACCATTATTTGAGAAAATAGTTGTTTTCATATTTTTTTTCCTTGTATAGTTTAGTGTTCTTTAAGTTGCTTGAGTACAAGCATACTTTAAGTATAGGGGAATTGTTATGGCTAATTCTATTGGATTTTGCTTACATTCATATTTTGATTTAGTTATAAATTCTTGTGCTTTTAATCCAAATTTGAGATGAATCGAGTAAAAATGGTGTGAATATTGCGTAAACGTTAATTGGATTGTCTTGTGAATGTTGCATAGAAATCAAAAAAATTATACATGAAAGAATGAATTTGGACATGAACTATGCATATAACATAAATTAATTAAAAACAATCATGTAAATTGAGCATGACTATGTGATTCACGCGTGTGACAATGAGAGGCACACTTATAACTCCAATTTCATGGGTGTGACAATGGTAGTCACACCCATGACAACTTATTCTGCATTCATTTTTAAATCTGACATGTGTAGGTTTTGATGGCGTAATAACCTTAAACCTATATTGTGTTATAAACAGAAAAGGAAAAGTCAACTAGAGGAGGGTGGACATTTTTTTTAGGATACAAACAAACAAAGAGAAAGGAGACAGAGAAAAGAGGGGAAATAGAGAAGAGTTAGGTGAAGACGAAGAGCAGCAAAGAGGTGAAAGCAATGTGAGCATTTGATCATTTAGGTGAGGATCAACCAAAAGTAGAAGGCTAGAGCTAACGTAGAAAGTTTTGGAGTGGCAGGAGACCATCACAACTCCCTCATCTGAACATTTTGTTTACTCATTTTGTTCTTTACTTGTATTATTTCTCTATTACTTTATTGGGCTCACTACCCTATTATCTTTTGATATTTCATTTTGGTTATTCACTTAATTTATTGCTTTAATACTTCTCTTATGCTGACAAAGATGGGATTGAAGTATATGAAGATGTTGAATCTGGTTTATTCCATGATGGGCTGATTCTTTTTCTTGAGAATTAATATAGCCAGTTTAGTTGATTATGCATAATGAAGGGATTGTTTTATTGTCTTATTAAGTACTATAGTTTCTAAGTTTATTAGATGTAATAGCATTATCAAATTTTACATCATTTTGGTATTAAACGAATGATTGAGAGAAGAAGTTTAATATAGAACAAGAAACTATAGACACTTAGGTTATGAATTAGAAATATATTAACTTAAGTGGGCAAGTATTAGTTGGGTTTAATAATTAATTCGGATGATAAACTTGTCAAATACAAAAGTTAGATTAGTTTGTTGTTTGAATTGATTCTAAAATCTAGCTGCTAATTTTAGTAAGATAATTATCTAATGATTTCCTTTTAATCATGCATTGGAGATTAAATTAGTGAAATTAATTCTCAAGAGTTTCCACATCGATTAATCAATTCATTTTTTCAGTTAAATCAATTCATTTTTTAGTTTAATTGCATAATTTTTTAAAACCTTTACTCAATAACTTAGGACAGAATGTTTAGGATTGCATTTGTTTTTATTTTTATTTAAGATTAATTTAAGTGGATCAATTTCACGTATGTGGGAGATGACCTTAGGTAATCAACTACAACTACATCATATACTTGCGAGTAAGATAGCTAGGTATTTTTAGAACTTATTTTAGCATAACAATGGTGCCATTACCTAATTTGTGTGCCAAACTTAAGATGGAAGTGTGACAACTGATGAGATAATGATCATTCCCTTCTATAGCTTTGATTTCTTAGTCCTATTATTTCTTTAGGATTGTTGTATTTTTCTTTCATAATGTAATATGTATTTTTCTTAGTAGACATCGTTCATCTCTAACAAGACAATTTGCTTACGTAAAATCCAAACACAAGGCCCAACAGTATGTATTCTGGGTGAACGTTGTGATTCTTTTTATTATTGGGTAAGGTTTGACGTTCTCTTTTTAACAATCCATGTTTTATGTTTCCTTTTGAAGAAACTCAAATGTCTCCTTTGTTAATGCATAATGCATTTTGAATCTAAAAGTGGTGATGTTTTTTAAAGGAGAGAATGGAAATAAGCACTACAATTGGCTCCACTACCTAAGTTGTGTGCCAACCTCAAAATGGAAGGTGACAACCGATGAGATAATGATCATTCATTTCTATAGTTTCAATTTCTTAATCCTATAATTTTTCTAGGATTGTTGTTATTTTTCTTCCATACATAAACTAGGATTCTCTGTGGACATCTTCCATCTCTATTAAGACAATCTGCTAGTGCTCATGTAGAATCCAAACACAGGGTCTACCTATTTGTGTTCTGGGTGATTTTTGTGGTTCTTCTTATTATTGAGTAAGGTTTGATGTTCTCTTTGCGACAACCCATATTTTATGTTTCCTTTTGAAGAAAGTCAATGTCTCCTTTGTTAATGCATAATGTAGTTTGACTCTAGGATTGGTGATGCTATTCAAAAGAGAGAATAGAAATAAACACTATAGCTAGTAGGGATGTTTATAGTAGGGTAACCTGACCCGTTCATAAACAACCTGAACCTGAACCTGAATGTCAGGTTCGGCAATTTCGCAAACCTGAACCTAAAGAACCTATAGAATCGGTTAATCTATTTTCAGGTTCGGTTTTCAGGATAACCAGAACCTATTTATATCAATATATATGACAAAAAATTATAAAAATAATTAATGAAAACAAATACAAATTATTCATAAAAGTATGCATATAAAATCCATCAAAGATTAATCCAATATGTTAAACCCAAGCAAAGTAAAAATAAATCAAACAATGTCTTATAAAAGATCCATACTAGAAAAAAAAGATAAATTATTCAACAATTATTCTTCGAATAGGATGGTAGGATGGTAATTTGAGATATGAGAGGTTGAGAAGTGATTGTAGAATGAAAGATTAAATGTTTTTTTTTTGAACGAATAAAATGACCTTTAATTTTTCTTTGTTTTCATCAAGGGAAAAACTTTCAACTTCAATGGTTGATATTTGATAAAAGATTAATTGTGATTCAAGCGATCTTAGCCATAAATTTACAAGGTTTGTATTAAGACCATTGGATTGAATTACCTTTTTTTAGAAGAACTGAATTTATAAGTGATCTTAGCAATTTTATCAATTATTCATATAAGAACAAACTACATTGCCATATCAATGATTCATATAAGAACAAACTACATTGCTATTCTCAATTTAAATATTAAAATGATTGCTATTCATTATA
>JANTNU010000002.1:32450726-32468099 GCA_024752395.1 Erythroxylum havanense
TGTTGACATTCAAGATTATAAGAAACTTATATAAACCTGTTACTCTGCACCCTGCTTTCTCCGCAAATTATACACATAGAACCCGAGGCTCAAAATCACGAAACCAGATCTTTTGTCTAGTTTTATGGTGTTTTATTGTGTCCAGTTAATCTCAGTCATTTATTTCTGCGAACTCTACGTTTATTTATGTGGAACTTACATGGGACTCACATAAATGAATGGTTGAGATTCACTAGATATAATAAGACACCATAAAACTGAACAAAAGATCTAGAATCCAAAATCACCGTATATATGTATGGTCCTGATCTTCTGGTTTATATAAATTATTTGGAATATTATAGTCAGCAACAATAGTACGCTATTCCCGATTTGTCATTTCGATCAAAACCCACCATCATTAGCATCATCATAGACCCTTATCTTGTAAGTCACAAGAATATTTTGTCCATTAATAAAATATGAAAAAGCCGTGTCATCTCCTTAATTATAAAAATTAAGATGGTAAAGTATATCCTTCATGCTCAAGTAAATCACCTTAAGTTCACAGGCTTGGAAGAGGATAATGGACACTGCTGTATAATAATAGTTTAGTTAAGTGAAACTGAGGATTAAGAAGAGAGAGCTCAATAGATACCTGTCAATTAAAATACATTAAAATTCCAGTAAGTAATTAAAACGACTAAAGCGATGACGACAAAAAAAGAAAAAATTCGATTCAAAGTGCCTCCTCTCATCTGTCCAATCATCTCCTTCGACATGTCAAACTAAAAATTTTCTGGTAATTTCCATTGACCGTACCCCTCAACCGTCGCATATATAACTTGGACTCCTACAAGCTCCCAGCCTTAAATATACAAAAAAAATAAACACTTGGAACAAAGGTAGAGCAGTTCCTGGTTTTCTGTGGCCATGGCAGACGAGTTTCAGGGCGGGATTTGCGGCGGAAGCTGGTGGAATTCATCGAGGAGCGCGTTCATGAGCGGCTCTTCTCCTTGTTCTGTGGGGGCTACAAGTGATATGGGATATGGAACTTATGGTTCGTGGATGATGACAGATGCTGCGGAATTGAAGCCTAGGTCATGCAAAGAGTCTGTTATTGACTCTGTATCAGAAAGTTCTGTGATTTTTCAAGACTCACAGAAGTCTCAACTACAGGCCAATTCTGACAGTGGTGGTAGCTCTATTTTGATAGATTCTACCTTGGAAACGATGGGTTTTGGGCTATCTTCTTCTTCAACATCCTCGGATTGGAACCAAGTCTTAATGTAAGTCTCAATAACTGAAGTACTAAACTCCATGATATAGACAAGTAGGTAAAGTTCTACTTCTTACTGGAAAGAAATTCATGGATTTACTGTTATAGACCACACGATCTTTAAAATATTCAAAACTTCAACAACAAGATAAATACTTGTGACTTTTGTCATTTGGTTCTTAGGGTATAGTAATCCAGTCAATATGATTATGATAATGATTAGTTCTTCCTTTCAGGAGATGGTTTTCCTATTATTAATCGGGTTCATCATTTTTTTTTTCCATTTAATGTTTCGCAGTTCAGGAAATGGAAGAGCTGAAAACAGTTACAATTCCGTGCTCCAACAAAAAGGAATGAACGCTTCTCAGATACAAAAGGACTGGAGTCCAAAGTGCTTTACAAGCACAAGTGATGACTCATCTGTTAATGCTTTTAAAGCAATAAATCAAGATTTCTCATTAGACCAACAAAGGCTAAGTCCTATGAATAGATATGCTAACTCTATCCCAGCTTGCCAAAGGTTATCATCAACTGGCTTTTCAGCATCAACCTCTTATGGATTTCCTTCATCGTTGGTACAATGCTTGTTTGAACCTGATCATCCTCAACCACAACAACAACTTTTCAACAATCGGTCCATTAACTATGCGACCAACTTGAATGAATTATCGACATCCTGGGCGAAGATTTCTCCTTTCATGAAATCCTCACTGCCAAAGGAAGAACACAGTAATATATTGCAGTTTTCGAACAACACTCCCTTCTGCAATGTCTTAGCGACTCCGTTAGCTGATGTTAAAGCAAGCTTCATGCCCTCTTTACACACTCATTTTCTTGCGCCGACTCTTGAAGAGAAATCCAATTGCCCCAACATGAAAAAAAGGGTAAGGAGAATCGATGAAGATAACATGATCCTGTTGATGGGCGATTAGGGTTGTGAATTTGAAAAACCAACTAATCCTTTTCATGTTTACATATATTGCAGGCTAAGAGCTGTGAAGAGATCAAAGGCTCGGGATCGATGGTTAAGAGAGGAAGTGAACCTGCATTTAAGAAGCCACGAACGGAAACGCCATCTCCGTTACCAACTTTTAAGGTATGCCTACAGACTTTTTACTATGGGGAACTTGGACTTTCTATTGTGTTAACATATTTATTTGGTTTCTTCAAAACATGAGTTGAAAAAAATTGAACTTCTTTATTGTTATCAGGTCCGGAAAGAGAAGCTAGGGGACCGAATAACTGCCCTGCAACAATTGGTTTCGCCTTTCGGAAAGGTTGGTTCTTGGATTTTTCTTCTACTTTTATCCAAAGAGTACAATGACCGTAATACTGTATAATCCTACCCTTTATGGTTTAAATGATAGCTTATTCTTTGCTTTTAAACTCATCTTTTAAGTCACTTTATCTTTTTACAGACTGATACTGCATCCGTTCTCCATGAGGCTATCGATTACATAAAGTTACTTCATGATCAAGTTAATGTACGTCTCTTTATCTTCTTGTGTAGATTTAATCTGAAGGAAACCCTAGTTAATTTATTATATCTGATGCGTGTTTTCTTTTTGGTTAATTCAGGTTTTAAGCACACCATATATGAAGAATGGCAAACCCATTCAGCATCAACAGGTAGATATAAGACAATTCTTCTTCACATTTCGTTTGGACCACATTATAGTGCATATTCATGAACTATGGTGTCCAAAGACATTGATTTCTTAGTAGAATTTGGAATAATTGTGCAATATGAATAGGATTTCGACAATAATATGGAATTCGAGGGGCCAAAACAAGATCTAAGAAGCCGAGGGTTATGTCTGGTGCCTATCTCAAGCACATTTCCGGTTGCTCATGAGACTACAGCTGACTTCTGGACACCAACTTTTGGGGCCACTTTTAGGTAGAGATGGTTCGATAGATGTTAAAAACTCAGCGGTTCGTGTCGAAAGGAAGTGAATCTACGAAAAAAAAAAAATGGTGTTGAAGTAATGTCAAAACCAACCAAGATGGGAAATGATTACTTCAATACATAAAGGAGATTAAGAACTGCCTTAGCTGACTTGCCGTGCTAGCTGTTACGAGCAAAAAGCCAAAGCAAACAAAGGAAAAAGAAAAAGGAAATTGAGAGATGGACAGATAGAGCTGGGGCCAAGTAAAAGCAGAATGATGTAGGCTAGCAAATGATTAGGAACCGTTGGAGAAGAAGATACATAGCCTAGGTTATTCTATCAGCAACAATAACACAAAATAGTAAAATTTCTAAGAGTGAGCCCAGCGTCAGGAACAAATGCTAAATTTGGTTAAACTTATAACGTGTTTATCGTTGTTAGCAGCTGAATTTAGCAGAAGGGGTGTTGTTCCTGTTGCTCTTTGGGCTGGATATATAGATATATATAAAGAGCTGGCTGGCAATGTCGCCATCTTTTTTTTCTTTTTTTTAATTGTTGTTTAAGAATGAAAAGAGAACAAGAGACCATTATTGTATTCGTGAATTGGATTGTAATTTCAGAATCAAAGAATGAGTGGATCTCATTTCATTGGTTAGTTTATATATTTGGGAATGTGGCGGTGGATGTCAGAAGGCGGCCCAGTGGAAAAAAGCAAAAGGACGTACACGATTTCACAGCACGCTCTTTATTGATTACTATCATCGCACGCCACATCGCAACAATCGCCATACACGTGAAGAGCAGACAGATCCAAATCAAATGGCCCTCCTAATTTATGCCAATGGTTCAGAGAATCAGAATTACATTAGTTCAAATATTAGGCGGCCAAGTAAATAATAATCCGTTATGTTAAATTGTATACTATCATAACGTATTTATCAAAGCCAAACTTAATTAAACTATGCAAATAATTAAAAATATTAATCAAAAGAATTAATTAGGTAACTATTATTTAATAATTAATAACAATATTTTTATTTTTTATATTGATAATAATTATAAATAATCACTAAATAATAATCAATCAAATTTTCACTAATCAAAATCTTTTAAACACTCATGTTTAAATTCTACGCACTATTCTGGAGTTCACTTCTCATTTTTATGCTTCAATTCATCTGAGGCACGGTGGTCTTTAAGAAAGATTGGGAAATAAACAAAGAAAAGGTAAACAAACTACTAATGGATGGATCGACTATCTTAAGCTAAACTAGTTAGCTTGCGGTTAATTATTCTCAACTAATGTTATAAATATCATATTGATATCGGTACTATACTAATACTAGTTAATAAAATGTTAAGATTAAAATTACAAAATAGCCCCTGAGTATATTATTCTCTATAATTTATAATTTTATATCAATCATATCTCAAAAAATTATAACAATTATTTAATTAAAAATAATACAAAGTACTTAAAATATTACAATTTTATTATATAATAAATGATAATTACATCAAGGCATCAAGTATAAAGAATCATAAAAATTCATGTTTCTCTAAGCATTACAAAAAGAGTTCGTACCAAAAAAACAACCAACTTGGAGCAAAACTTAAAACAAAAACATTTATAGTTATATTTATATTGCATATATAAAATTTAACATATATATCAAATATAAGTAAAATTAAAAGAAGGTAAGAAATAAAACTTGGAACTTTATTCAATTGAATATCCAGTTAAATCACATTAATCTCAATTCTCGTAACTTTAAGTTGCAACGAACAAAGATTAAGTCCTTCAATCTTTTGTGTTCCAATCTTTTCCTTTTCTTGGAATTAATGAATTCAAATATGTTTCAATTCCTTTCATACACTACTGCACTCACACATTGGCTCAAAATTCAAATTACAAACTTCTACAATTTTAGAGCACCACTTTCGAATTTGCCCTACTAAGCATTTGTAAGATAACAAAAATAATATTATAAAAATGATGATTAATTTTCAACGAATAACACAAATGAAAAAATATTTATGTAGATTAAGATTGTCTCTTTGATGAATAATAATGGACATCTCAGCATCACCAAAAACATCCTTATAAACCTCTATTTGTAACTTTAGAAGATCTTGCATCATCTCAGGAAAAACAATTATTGTAATAGTTAATAACATTCTCCTATTAACTTCAGATTTCTTAGAAAAACTTGGTCAAAAATAGACATTAGGATTAAAAAAAAGTTATAATTATAAACAATAGAGAGTGAATTTGTCTTTTCTATCTCTCATTAATGACTGCAAGATAAAGTTGTATACAAAGAAGGCCTATTTTCATATTGATTTTGATTGCTTCCTCTATCGTCTCTGATAATTGTAGTTTATATTTTTTTTGGTAGGTATTTTCATGTATTTATAGGTATTGATTAGATGATTATTGCATATTTAGGCTTAGAATTATGTTAATGTAATTGATTGTTTATGTTTTAAGTATTCTCTTAGGGTATGAATTTGGACCTTAATCTTGTGTTCTTGAGGTGATTTGATGTTTTTGTCAGAAATATTGGGCATCGTTTTCAGAACCCAACAATCATTTTAGAGTCATAAAGCGTGAGTGGAATACCCGGTAGGGTTATTTCGATGAACCCTCACTTTCTTTCTTTCCATCTTTTTAAAATCAACACAAAAAGCTACCAATTTTTGTAGAGACATAGAAAATGTGTTAGGAAAATATTGCTTCAAGAGTAACTTCATTTGGAGGTTAGATGATGAAGTTATGGTCAAAAGAATCAACCATATTTATATGTTCAACCATATTGTACCTATCTTGGGACAATTGACATAACTTTTTCTATAGACTCAGATTAAGGTCATTCATGGACGGTTTGCAAGAGGACTTCTAGATCTACAAATTTTATGAAGGTTACAAAGTGAGATTTTTCCATTTATAGGGTCAGAAATGCAAATCTTAGTAAGTGTATAGTGTATGTCCGTCATGTCTGCCTAACAAACATACACGGGGTGGGGCATTTCTAATCCGAGAAGGTCTGTTTAATGGACTTAATGTCCATTAAACTGACATAGGAAATGCTAGGGGTCCTCAGAGACTTGAGAAGCTTCGTTTAATGGACCTAATGTCTGTTAAATAGACATAGGGGATGCCCAAGCCCCTCCAAAGCCTCTCTAATGTTTCCTACATCCATTCTAACATTACTTTCACTCATAATCTTCTCAAATTCACCCCTCCAAATGCAATACCACTTCATATCAATTCAAACACCAACTTTGTTCCGTTAAATCCCCTAATCTCTACTCATTTGTTTCATTAAAACCACTAATTCTCCTCATTTACCATAGTTGTCCTGTGTTTACATCCTATGCAGTATCACCACTTATAATGCTCATATCTCTCAACTCGGATATCCAAATTTTACATACTTTATACCGTTGGAAAGCTAAGAGAATAAAATACAATTATAAGAAGACAAATTTGTCTAATTCAGCCTAGATTCACCCAAATTTTCCCCTGAAGTCAGTACACAATTTTATCCTTATGGAAAACTTGAAATATGAAATGTACAACTACAAGAGAAATATGCACATACACATTGGAACTTCCACAATTCTCAATTCATTTCCAAATACATATCAACATTACATCAAAAGCTTAACACAAGATGCAAAATACATTGGATGCAATACATTGGATGCTCAATGTTTGATATGTTCATAAAGCTATCTACAAGTCTAGTCACCAACTTGGTACAAAAGATTTCTAGCTATCTTGGAGTTTCTGAATGCCTTGCAAGGATTACAAATATTCTCGTTCTGCACCTGAGGAGTGGAAAAAATATTGGGTTGAGCTACACAGTTCAGTGACTAATATATTTATAGCCATTGACAATGAACCACACAATCAAATATATATGCATCTACTCATATAAGCATACTCATCTTATCTTGATCCAACAATGTAAGTTCAACATTCAAAAATCATAGTTCAATACATCATCACATAAAACATATTGGATGTGATTTATCATCAAGCATAACACACAAATTACAATATAACTTAGCATATCAAAATACAAATGCACAAATAAATGACTCGAGGGTTCCGTGGAATAAAATGAAGAAACTGAAATTTACACCATGAATGAAACGAGTTCACTTTTCGGATCTTGTGTGTCACAAGCGGGTAGCCGGGAGAAAGCTTTCTATCGATGTGCATATGACTACAAAACGGTTCTTCTATCACCCAAACACAATCAAATCTCATGTGCTATTCAATTAATCACAAGTTCGCATTCTTATGCTTTTTCTTCTTTCCATTTAATCAAAATGCCATGATACAATTCCAAGGCATAACATAATCATACTCACAATTCAATTTTATCAAATGTCATACATCATAATGCAATTTTCACATCATATCATTTCAAAGCAAGTCATTCTAGCACACAATACACACACAAGGCATTTTGCTCATTACATAATAACTATAAATAAATTACCCACCTAATTAGCTTGCAAAATCCAAATCAAGCTTGCCTTTCCTCTTGCTCTTGGATTGGGTTTCTTTGATTTCCTAAATAAACCAAAATTTCCATTCAATCTAATTTTCCATAAAATTCAAAAGCTTCAAAATCACAAAAATGAAATAATTGCTAGATTAAGCTTAGCACTAACTTACCCATAGTCCATCTAGGTTAGAAAAGCCAAACCTAATTTAGAAATCCTAAAATCAAATGGGTTCCCTTAAATCATCTTGTTCCAATACAATACCCATTCTCTACACAAAACCCTTTCTCTCTCTAACTCTTTCTCTAACAAAGCAAGAAGAACAAGATGAACTTACCTTGACAAGATGATTTCCTTCTTTTCCTTCCCATGATTTTCTTCCTTCTTCCCTAGCTTCTTCGATTTTTCTCCTCCTCTTTTCTTTCTCTCACATTTTCCCTTCTCTCTTTGGCTTTCACGACCTCTCCTCCTTCTTAATTTAGGCCCTTTTGTTTGGTCTTTCTCCCCATTTTGCCCTTCATTAAACTTGGCTTTCCATATTTACCCCTTCTTTCTTTTAACATAAGCCTATTAACTCTCTTAACCCATTAAACACCATATTAATTCTAGCACTTCATTCTAATTTCTATTCATACTTGCTAATTTAATGACCCAATTCTAAAAATAATGAAAAAAATAAATCAATAATAATAAACAAATTTGTGGTCTAACAGTTCTCCCCCTAAAAGAATTTCGTCCTTGAAATTCTTACCTGAGTCCACGAAGAGGTGTTGATACTTCTCCTTCATTGCTTCCAAAAGCTTCCATATTGGGTTGGCCCCCAAATTTTTTTCTTGATAAATAAGCTTGATTAGATTTATTTTGGCGTCTTGTTAGATTAATCTATATGTGAGTTAATTAACATGTTAATGTTAATGAGAATATGTTACTTAGGTGAATTGAATTAAAGTTAAAGTGATAAGTTGCATAAGGGGTATTTTGGGAAGATCACTTAAGTGGGAAGGCTTTAAGTTTGTAAAGGAGGGGCAAAATCGGAAGAGGAATTTATTGGCTTGCATTTTAGAAGCCAAAAATGTTGGTGAGGAAAGAAAGAAGGGAGAAAGCACAAAAATAAGAAAGAAGGGAGAGAGAGTGTCGTGGGTTTAGAGAGAAAAGAGAGGTTTGAGCTAGGTTTTGATTTTTCTCAGCCTTCAAGAGGGATTTTGAGAGTGTGCTAGAAGGGAAAAATATAGAAGAAGATAAGAGCTTTCTTTTGAACTAAACATTCTTCATTTGGAGAAGATTTGAGGTAAGAGCATTTTAAGGCTATGGATTGTTGGAAGGGTTTTGGTTTCAAGAGTTTAATAGATGCATAGGTTTAAGGGTTCTAGGATCAATTTATACATTAGATTCTTTCGGTTCTCATCTGGAAATTTCTATTGATTTGGGAATTGTATTTATGTTAAAAAGGGAATCAAGAAAGACAAGAGGAGCAAGAGGAGAGACATTTTTGAACAAGCCAAAATCAAAGACTTCAAGGTAGGCTTCACTTTTATAGTTAAGTAATAAGCCAATAAAATTTTTCTGTCAAGAAATGACAACAAATAAATTTTGCAACTACCTCATTCATGTTCATTTAATGTTTTTAAATGTTGTAAGATTGTGTTACATGCTTATACATGAGTTGTTTTACATGCTTATACATGAGTTATGTGATAAATTATAAAAATTTGTTTTTAAAAATGATGCATGATTATGAAACCATACTTTTGAAAATAGTTTTTAAGGTATAACAAGCATGTGAAATGCAAATTTTCAAGAAAATGTGCCATTTTGGGCTTCAAACTTACAAGATTTTGAAATCTATGTGTTATGTGAGTTTGTGGTAGTCCCTCAAGAACCGTCACATGCACGTTGACCCAAGTATAGGCTTTTTCCACCTGCCCGCTAGTGGCATGGAGCTCTCTCAAGAATTTATGACTACACGGGACCATTACATTGAAAATGTGTAGCGCATCATGTTTTGGACTTACCTAAACCATTTGATATGTTTATGTGTTCATGACAAGTTGATTTAAATGATGCATTCATGATTTGTATACTCATGAATTTCTACATTGAAAATGACTTATAAATGTTTTTGCTTGTTATAAATTATAAAATTATTACCCACAGGCTTTAAGCTTATCCCCCCAATCTCCTCCCACACATTCAGGTAATGAGCAGGATATCGAGTAGGTCAAGAGGCAAGGCAGCACTCCTAGTTTTGATTATTTTGTATTTGAAGCAAGTTTGTAAAGCAAGGCTTTTGTTGCATTTTGAACAAATCATGTATCTTTTGTATTTTGGGATTTTGATGTATTAATGTATTTATGACTTGAAATGCCCAGTAAAGCTTTGTAAAACTTTTATCTATTGATACAAATGGAATATGTTTGCATGTTTTCTCATGACTCTCTCAAGTTTGCACGTTGAAAATTTTCAAGTTTTATAATCCTTAAATTTATTTTCTGACTTTAGAGAAAAATCTGGGTTAATCTAAGCTGATTTAGACAAATGTGTCTTCTAGTAAGTAGTAAGTCTTTCTTTCATCTTTTCAACGGTATTTAGCATGAAAATTTTGGACATTTGAGTTGAAAGTCATGGTCCTTATAAGGGAAGATGTGCAAGAGAGGAGTTGTATCTTCTGCCTTTTTGCTTCTTCTATGATGACGTCATCTCCTTCTGTGTTTCCTTTGTGATGATGTCATCAGTGTTTTGCTTCATCTATGTTTTGCTTCTTCTGCATTTTTGTTTCTTATATGATGATGTCATCTTCTTCTGTTTTTCCTTTGTGATGGCGTGATCTTCTTCTGTGTTTTGCTTCTTTTGCTTTTTTGTTTCTTCTGTAATGATGTCATCTCCTTATGTGTTTCCTTTGTGATGACGTTATCTTCTTCTATGTTTTGATTCATTTGTGTTTTGCTTCTTCTGTGTTTTGCTTCTTCTATCTTTTTGCTTCTTCCGTGTTTTGCTTCTTCTATCTTTTTGCTTCTTCTGTGTTTTATTTCTTCTGTGTTTTGCTTCTTCTGCCTTTTTCTTCTTCTGTCTTTTCGCTTCTTTTGTGTTTTGCTTCTTCTGTCTTTTGCTTTTTCTATCTTTTTGCTTCTTCTGTCTTTTGCTTCTTCTGTCTTTTCACTTCTGCTGCGTTTTACTAACACATCTTCTTCTGTGTTTTGCCGACTTGTCTTCTTCTGTGTTTTGCTAGCGTGTCGTCTATGTTTCACTGACATGCCCTCTGTCTTTCGCCTTCTCCTATCTTTTGTTCCATGTTTGATCTTTCAGAAGATGGAATCTGACCTTAGGGTCTTCCTCAAAGTTGTAGATCTCCAAGCCCTCTTTGAAATCGTCCTAAGAGGATCTTAATATGATATCCCTAATGTTAGTTATGTTAATTGTCCCAAGGCTGGTTCAATTCAAAATGATTCAGGTCAACATCTGTTTGAAAATAGTAGAAGTAAGTTTTCTTGGTGGGGGCATGCCACCTTTGTGAGACAGGTGTCTAGAAGTCACTTAGGACGTCGGGCTCGTGACTCACAAGGACGAGGTGTCCAACATGTTGCCTCCTCCATTGAATGATTCCTCCATAAGACTTTAACCAGCTTTACAATCTTGTTTCTTAAAATCTTTTTCTTCGAATCTAAGGTCTCCACTGGTTGCTCCCCATATGTCAAATCCTCCCTTAACTGACCCTCTGAAGGTTGAACTACGTGTGAAGGATCTGATTGGTACTTCCTCAACATCGATACGTGGAAGACACTGCTAATCTTAGACAATTCCAGTGGCAAAGCTAACTTATAAGCTAAAGGCATGATCTTCTCAATGATCTCATAAGGGCCTATTTATCTTGTACTAAGCTTGCCCTTCTTACCAAATCTCAAAATTCCTTTGCATGGAGAAACTCTAAGAAAAACTTTGTCTCCTACTTCAAATTCCATCTCCTTTCTATGTTCATCCGTATAGCCCTTCATTCTATCTTGAGCCGCTTTAAGTCTCTGTTTTACCACTTTAATCTTATCAACCATGACTTGTACCAACTTAGGCCTTAAAAGCCTCCTTTCACCATCCTCATCCCAACAAATAGGAGTTCTACACCTCCTATCATACAAAGCTTCATATGGTGCCATTTAAATTCCCGAGTGATAGGTGTTATTATAAGCAAATTCAATTAAAGGCAGATGATCATCCCATGAACCTTTAAAATCCATAGCACAAGCTCTCAACATTGCCTCCAAAGTTCGTATTGTCCTCTTTGATTGTCCATTATTCTGTGGATGGAAAGTTGTACTGAAGCGCAACTTAGTTCCCAAAGCCTCCTATAAGCTTTCCTAAAATCTAGAGGTGAACCTGGGATCTCTATCCGAGACTATTGAACTTGGAATCCCACAAAGTATAATTATCTCATCTATGTATTTCTTGGCTAAAGCATTCAAAGAATCTGTCTGCTTAATTGGTAAGAAATGTGCTTACTTAATCAACCTATCAACAACCACCCATATTACATTATGCTTCCTACTAGTTCTTAGCAACCCCATCAAGAAATCCATTGTAATCTTCTCTCGTTTCTATTATGGAATTAACAAAGGTTTAAGCTTGCCTGAAGGTACCTGGTGTTCAGCCTTGACTTGTTGGGATACGAAGCATCTTTTAACATATTCTACAACTTGTTTCTTCATTCCTTTCCACCAAAAATGTTCCTTCAAATCTCTATACATCCTCGTACTTCTTGGGTCCATTGCATAAGGCGCATTATGTGTCTCATCAAGAATCTCGTCCTTCAACTCTTGTATATTAGGAATACATAGTTTGTTTCCTACCACCATCAATCCATCTTCCTTTACCTCTATTTCAGAATGTTTACCTCTTTTAATCTCTTCTCTAAGCCTGCTCAAATACTCATCTTGCTCCTGCAATTCCTTAATCTTTTCATTCAACCCTGGCCTTACTCTAAACTTTGCCAATATACAATCGGATTTAGTTTGTCTCAATGTCACCCTGAGTTTGGCTAATTCCTTTAACAAAGGAAGATACACTGTCTCCATATGTTCCATAGTAAATTTCCTACTTAGTGCATCCGTTACTACATTTGCTTTCCTCGAGTAGTAGTCTATCATCAAATCATAATCTTTAAGTAGCTCTAACCATCTTCTCTGTCTCAAATTCAAATCTTTCTGACTCATTAGATATTTAAGACTCTTATGGTATGTAAACACCCTAATAGTGACTCTATACAAGTAATGTCTCCAAATCTTCAATGCAAAAATTACAATAGCCAACTCCAAATCATTTATAGGATGTTCATCTTATAAGGCTTTAATTGCCTAGAAGCATAAGCAATTACCTTATCTCCTTGCATCAACACACACCCTAATCCGTTCGTCGATGCATCACTATACATTATGTATCAATCATTACCCAAAGGCAAAGTAAAAATTAGTGCACTTGTCAATCTATACTTAAGCTTCTCAAAGCTTTTTTTAACATTCATCTGTCTACACAAACTTTTGATTCTTCCTTGGCAGTTTGAAAAGTGGAGCTGTTATCATAGAAAAGCCCTCGACAAAACTTCTGTAATATCTAGCCAAACCCAAGAAACTCCTCACTTCGGCTACATTCTTAGGTGCTTCCTATTTCACAACCGCCTATATTTTTCTCGGATCTACATGCACTCATTTTTCCAAAAATACATGTCCAAGAAATACCACCTCCCTTAGCCAAAATTCACATTTATCAAATTTAGCATGTAACTCTTCCTTCCTCAATGTCTTCAAAGCAAGTCTCAAATGCTCCTCATGCTCCTTGTCACCTTTGGAATAAACCAATATGTCATCAATAAAGACTATGAAAATTGGTCTAAGAAAGGCCTGAAGACTCTAAACAAGATTTTGCCATTTAGAAGGTCAAAAATGCAAATTTCCTGTGGCTGTCCCGTGTATGTCCGTTCCTTACAGACATAGACAGGCTTTGGAGTGCTTTCCAGACCCAAGAATATTCGTTTAACGAAAAAGCATTGGGCTGGGGGCATTTTTACACCCGAGAAGGTCCGTTTAATGGACCTAAAGTGTAGCACCCCCTTACCCCAGGATAAGCACTTGGACACCGAAGGTCATTCCGGTATATATCTTACGATAAGGGCGAGCTACGTTTGATCACTACACTCTCTTCACATGGCATGGTATCATAATTCACTTATAAGGCATCAGAAGAAATCAAAATATTTTTGAAATCAACTTTTTCTCATTTATTTTCTCAAAAATCGAAAGTCTACATTGTGTCTTTCAATAATTTCCATATGTAAACCATTAAAACCTAATACAATAGTACTACATGAATGAGGAAAATATGTACAATCTAACTAATCTATCCAAAAATCCCAGCTGACCGACCTTAAGCCTTGACTTCTCTTACCAATCACAATTTACACGACTGGTAGAGCCTCTCAGTAGTTAGAGTAGTCTCTTGGTCCTAAAATGATAACGTTGCAATTTTGGTGAGTTTTGCAAACTCAATGAGGTAACCATCATCGATGGTCCACTCAATTCATGCAACACATCGATTCACAAAATAATTATTTCACAATTTTTCATTTCACATGATTACCACAATTTCACTTAAGCATAAGCAATTTGCATTTCACTCTATCAAACATACTTAAAAAGATGCATATGAAATGCTCATGAGATACTTTCCAATTGTTACGTTTTTGTGATTGAGTGCCTAAACTGTCCCGTATTCAATTTGAATAACGAGCTCATTAATAACTGTCCCTTATCTGATGAGGATATAGGGCTCACTACACATTGAGCTTGAGGCTCTGAAAAACTTATGAGCTTGAGGCTTATTTTTATTTATTGAGCTTTAAGCTCTGATCACTAGCTACTCTAGTCACAACTCCCATTATCTAATTATGCATTCATGAATAGAATGCATGTAACACAATCCGTCACAATATAATGCACATAGGTCTCACATTCACATTCATTCATTATTCAAAACATAATTATAAGCAAACAATAATTGAGAAAAACTATCTACGTTACTCTCAAGTTATTCCCAAAGCTAATGCCTAGAAGTGTCGGCAACGTCTGGAGGTTGACGTTTCAATTGCTCCTCTATAGCAAATAGCATACACATATATAACAATTTGCACAATTATGCATGTTCATTAATGCACATGTACGAAATGAGTTATGTACAATGCAGGTTTATGACAATCCCAGGTATCCTTCCATCAGTTTCATTGCAAAAACCATCAAATATTGGAACTCACTTAACTAGCATTTTCTCGTAGGGTTTATACCTCAACAAACCATATGAATCCAACTTCATAACCTAATGAGTCATTTAAGATTTTCTCCAAGAATAAAGTCATTAAGAAAATGAAAATAAAGAAATTTGATAGTACTCTCTTATAGAAAAGTGTTCCTCCATGTATCATCTTTCTAATGACATCAAAATCATTCAATTTGGTTCAGTAGTGTGAAAGTTATACTCCAAATATTTCTAGACTACTTTTATTCTGAGACAGTACCCTGCACTCAACTTCCATCCAAAAATTGAAACACTTAGAGTCCGATTCGGAATTTTATTTCTGCATATAATTTGTATCCCTATGTTTCTAATTTACTCAAAATCAAAAATAATCTCATTTGGAACTCTACAAGTCATGATATTATTAAAATACTGAAGTATGTTCAGTAGAATAACACCAGTTCATACTATTTAAGGGTACACTCATTGTACCCATTCCACTTTTTCACTAAATCTTATGCAACTAAATTCAGAGGGCTATAATTTTTGGTAGAGATGTAGAAAAATGTATTACAAGTCCAATGGTTCAAGAATCAAGTCATTTGGAGGTCCAGAGTAAAAGTTATGGTCAAAAGAAACAACCAAGTTTATGTCCTCACTCTTAATGAACCTTGGTTGGAAAAATTAGCATAACTTTCTCTAAAAATGTCGAATTGATTTTTGTGTTTAGACGGTTTGAAAAAGGACTTCGACATCTACAACTTTTATCAAAGCCTGGAAGACAAATTCAATGTTTTGAAGGATGAAAAATGGAGCAAAATACAAAAGATGAATAGCAATTAAGACGATGGGTATGAACAGTAACTAAGACGAAGCACATAAACAGTAACTGAGACAAAGGGTCTTAGATGAACAGTAACTAAGTCAAAGGAAATGAACATTAACTAAGATGAAGCATCTTAGATAAACAGTAACTAAGATGAAGCGAATGAACAGTAACTGAGATGAAGCGTCTTAGATGAACAGTAATTAAGACGAAGCGAATGAACAGTAACTAAGACGAAGCGTCTTAGATAAACAGTAACTAAGACAATGCGAATAAATAGTAACTAATACAAAGCATCTTAAATGAACAGTAACTAAGACGAAGCAAATAAATAGTAACTGAGACGAAGCGTCTTAGATGAACAGTAACTAAGACGAAGCTTCTTCCTTCTTTCATTTGTATCGTCTTACTTTTGCTCTCCAGAGCATCTCCACTTATAAAGATCATAACTTTTGACTCAGATGTCCAAAATTTTCATACTATATATCGTCGGAAAGATAAAAAAAAGATATACAACTTCAAGAAGGCAAAATTTCAAAAATCTATCTAGATTAATCCAGATTTTCTACCGAAGTCAGAACATGACTTTTACAATCAACTTACAACGTCCTGCACCCACTTCTCAACTTCTTGAAATTCATAAGAGATATCTTGAGCTATAGAGCTCTGATCGATCTGATTCTTGAAGCAATGGATTCGTAAGACATAGAGGTATATTTATCTAAAAGAAAGTTTTGTCAAATGGCTTCATTTACCTAATCGAAGTAAGGAGTGAATGTGTCAATTTTTAGGAAGGACATTGTTGGAAGATCACTTAAGGTTTGAAATTATAAGGCTTATACGTAAGGGGCATAAGGGTCTTCTCTCATTCATTAATGGCAAGTTGGTAAATAAGAAGAGTGGGCTTTAGTAAAGGAAGGGGCAGTGATGCACGTTGTTGACAGAAACAAAAGAAGGAAAAGAATAAGAGAAAGAAGAGAGAAGGGAGAGCAAGCCTTCGGATGAGTGAAGGAGAAAGAAAAGAGAGAGAGATAGGGTTTGATTTTTAGGGGTCTTCAAGCAAGCTTCATATGTTGATTCAAGAGAGAAAAAGGTGGAGAATGAAGAGAGCTTCATCCTGAACCAAGAAAATCCGAAATTGGAGAAGATGAAGGTAAGAGTCGATTTTTAATCTTTGATCTTCTAAAGAGTTTTTGGTTTAGATACCTTGGAATTGGTATGGGTTTGTGAATTCTAAATTCAATTTTAGAGATTGCATGTTTTAATGGGATCAATTTTGGATAATTGGAAATTAGGGTTATGCCTAATTTTGGGAATTTGAGATTTTGAAAATTGGTGATTTAGGTAGCTTGATTATATGTGAGATTAGTGTTTTATAAGTTCAATTTTAAGGATTATGTTATTTATGAGGTTGAATGTGTGTGAAATTGGTGTAGCTAATTTTCAATTGGAAGAATAAAAGAAGAAATGGTCAAATTGAAGCTAAGGACAAGCTTCTAGCATTGATTCGAGGTGGGTACCTGTTTATAATAAAATTTATAAGCCACTACTGCTTTCTTTAAATAAAGAGATTTTCTGATTTCAATTGCATCATAAATGTTGCATCATTG
>JANTNU010000002.1:32468199-32491342 GCA_024752395.1 Erythroxylum havanense
GTCTACTTTTCATTTGTATATTTCTCTTTGTTTGTCATCAAAATTATTTAATAAGTGAAGTCTGGTTTGACTTAACAAAGATTTCTAGCTATCTTGGATTTTCTGAATGCCTTGCAAGGATCACAAATCTTCTCATTCTACACCTGAGGGGTAGGAAAAATGTTGGGTTAAGCTACACAACTTAGTGGCTAATATATTTATAGCCATTGGCAATGAGCCGCACAATCAAACATATATGCATCTATTCATATAAGCATACTCATCTTATCTTGATCCAACAATGTAAGTTCAACATTCACAACTTATAGTTCAACACATCATCACATAAAACATATTGGATGTAATTCATCATCAAGCATAACACACAAATTGTATCATAACTTAGCATATCAAAATGCAAATGCACAAACAAATGGCTCAAGGGTTTCATGAAACAAAATGGAGAAATCGAAGTTTACATCATGAATGAAATGAGTTCACTTTTCAGATCTCGTGTGTCACAAGTAGCTAGCCGGGAGAAGACTTTATGTTGACGTGCATGTGACTATAGAACAGTTCCTCTTTCGCCTAACCACAATCAAATCTCATGCTTAATTCAATTAATCACAAGTTCATATACTCAAGCTTTTTCTTCTTTCCATTTAATCAAAATGTCCTGATACAATTCCAAGGCATAGCATAATCACACTCACAATTCAATTTTATTAAATGGCATACATCATAATGCAATTCAACATTACAACATTTAAAAGCAAGTCATTCTAGCACATAATACGCACACAAGGTATTTTGTTCATTACACAATAACTATAAATAAATTACCCACCTAATTAGCTTGCAAAATCTAAGTCAAGCTTGCCTTTCCTCTTGCTCTTGGATTGGGTTTCCTTGATTTCCTAAATAAACCAAATTTTGCATTCAATCCAATTTTCCATAAAATTCAAAAGCTTCAAAATCACAAAAATGACATAATTGCTAAATTGAGTTTAGCACTAACTTACCCATAGTCCATCTAGGTTATAAAAGCCAAAACCTAGTTTAGAAACCCTAAAATTAAATGGGTTCTCTTAAATCATCTTATTCCAATACAACACCCATTCTCTAAACAAAACCCTTTCTCTCTATAACCCTTTCTCTAATAAAGCAAGAAGAACAAGATGAACTTACCTTGAAAAGATGATTTCCTTCTTTTCCTTCTTACGATTTTCTTCCTTCTTCCTTAGCTTCTTCGATTTTTCTCCTCCTTTTTTCTTTCTCTCACGTTTTTTCCCTTCTCTCTTTGGCTTTCACTACGTCTCCTCCTTTCTTAATTCAAGCCATTTTGCTTGGTCTATCTTCCCATTTTACCCCTCATTTGTAACATCCCGACCCTGAGGGGAATTTGCATTTCATATTTCTGATGTGAACATTCATTTGGCCTCTAATTGTAGAGGACTGAGTCATTTAGCACAAGCATTGATGGTACATGCATTCATGACATTTTTTCGGCATTTGATTGTGTCACCGATAGAAATTGTGAATGTGTGATAAAATTAGAGTTGAATGTGATTTATTGAGAATTTGGGAATAATTGGGTTTGAAAAAATTGAATTGGGACTGTTTTAGAGTAATTACCAGCTGATAGTGACTCCTCGGAATTTCCTGGAAAATTCAGGAGAAAATGTTTGGACCGAAATTTTTCCGAGTGGTGGACCAATTGACTGTATAGTACTAAAATACTTGTTCAATGGTGATGGAGATTTAGAAATATGATTTTAGGAATTTCATATGTCGAGCCATTGAAATTCGGAGGCAAATTGGACTGGAAATGATTGTGAAATGAGTAACCGATTTACTTGTAATAAGAGGAAGATGGGATAAATCACTTATAAATTCCTTATATTTCAAATGGAAGAAGAGAAAATCCCCTTCTCTTCTCCTAGGGCACGATGGTTTCCTCTCTTTGGAGATTTTCGATTTCTTCTTTGGTGATTACCGTCTCTTCCTCCTTTTATGATTTCCATTGTTAGCTTGTTTGATTTTCGAGGAAGATGAAGATTTGTTGAAATTCGGAGGTTCACCGTGCGTGTTGGAGAAAAGAGGAAAGGGGTTGGAAGATTTTCAGAAATATGAGGATTTGAGCTTGATTTGGTAAGTAATTGGTTATATGTTGTTTATTATTGTGTTTAATGCATTCATGAGGTTAATTGTTAAAGATTAGAGTGTTTGACTTAAGTTAGGACAGGTTTTAGAGAGAGATTGGGCGAAAAATTGATCGGAGAAGACGACCTGCGACTCGCACGTCACGGCGTGCGCGAAGCCTCGTCACGACGAATTAACATTTAATTCGTCACGGCGAGCGGGTAGGAAGACGTCGCAGCGAGCTCAAAAAGGTTGGACGCCGCGGCGAGCTCCTCTCGACGTCTCTGCAAGCGCAAGTCCTACACGCCGTGATGAGTCCTCTTCCTTGTGTCATGGCGAGCCCCAAGAAAAGGAACGTTCGCCCTGGCGAGCGACATCACACGTCACGACGAGCGCCTTCAGACGCCGCGGCAAATGGCTTGAGGTCGCAGCGAGGAATGAATTTCTGATTTGATTTAATCTGGTTTTTGAGACATAACTAATGGTGTAGATCTCCAAATTTGTTGATGTTTGATTCGTTATGATCTAGAGAAAGAGGTCTACAATTAAGGAAAAGAATGAGAGTTTGAATTCAGGTCTTTGAGATCGCAATTAGAGAAAGAAAGTTTAAAAAGTGATTGTATTGCAACCTCAGGATTGTTTTGATAATTGGGGTATAATTGTGAGGTCCTTAAATGTAAAGAAAGGCTATTGGGATTGAGAATTGAGCATAGATGATGAATGCGACCTAGAGAACAGTGAAATTGATTTTGAGGTAATAACCTAGCGAGCATGACGTGATAAATTGTTTGAATATTAGAAATGAAATTGGTGAGTTCTATGATATGTTATTGAAGTGAAATCAGTCATTATTGATAAATTGAGTGAAAAGTTAGAATTTACAAAGAAAGTGGAATTGGGAAATAGTGTCGGGAAAGTCATGAATAGGCATAGTACATCGTTCTATTTAAGACATGTACATTATTAAATTGTTTTGATTCTGCATTTTAGTAATTGAGACTTATTTGACTGTTTTAGAGGCACCGTTGGAACGACGATTCCACGGACAGTGCTGAGACTTCTAGGCAGGTAGCTCGGAAGTTCAGGTGAGTAACCTAGTTGGTTCCTCGATCCTTGTGTGTTAAATTTTCTAAGAATGTGTGAATTGTTTGCCAATGTGAGTGCTTATAACTGTGAATATGTGAACTGTTTGTGAGATGTGATCACTTGCAACTGTGAATTGGTGTGCAGAGTTGTGAATAATCTGTCTGAATTCGATAAATAGAGTTGATTGGAATATGTCATTGTGCAATTATGAACACATGCTAGGCGTGTTCGGAAATGGGAAATGATATGCCTGTTTCTGATAAATTGTTTCTGACTGCATGGGTTAAATGAATTCCATAATTGATTGATTAAAAATGGTTTTGATTGGAGCTGCTACTGAGAGCCACAAGCTGGATCACTGAAACGAAGAGCCTTGAGCTCAAAAAGGGATTAGTGCATACCCAGAGGGCTCTCCTATCCCTACTGATGAGCGGAAAGTAGTGCATACCCTGAGGGCTCTCCTACTTCCTAAGGCGCGATTACTGTTACTGAACCGAGCTTCGAGCTCGAGGGGAGTTAGTGCATACCCAGAGGGCTCTCCTACTCCCTAAGCGTGTCTGAATTCTGTTAATGTTAAGCGCTCAGTCACAACTCAGAATAAAAGAACGAATAATAATGGAAAATGGGACATTGAATTGTCTACTACTGCAAATGGAAAGTGGGATAGGTGCATTGCATACATGATATGATTGAATGTGAACTGCGTGAAAGGCGAAACTCCTTATAATTATGAACTGATTGTATATGTATGAATTGAGTGAACCATCGATGATGGTTTCTCATTGAGTTCGCAAACTCACCCAGCATTGCAATTAATTTTCAGGAAATTGACGAGTACCCCGTTAGACAAACGGGAGTATGGTTACTGCAAGAAAGTCAGAATGCGAGGTCGGGATCAGTCTCACGTCTGTATTTGAGTCATTCTGAATTATATGTGTAAATTTGTATTTCCGCAAAATTGTACTGATATTGTATTGGACCTAATTTAGCTATGATTATATGTATATGAACTGATTTGAGTACTGAGATAGTATTTGATTGAAAATGTTTTCATAATGCGGGCCAAAATTGTTTACTGTTATGCACGTACGCGACTATTTTCAAAAAGAAAAATGTCATAATGAGTTTTTAAACTGAATTGACTGCTCTAGCATCGTGAGGTACAAGCTCGGATATCACCATCGATGTCGGGTTCGGGTATTGCAGGAGTGGGATGCTACATCATTAAACTTGACTTTCTATATTTACCCTTTCTTTCTTTTTAACATAAGTCTACTAACTCTCTTAACCCATTAAAAACCATATTAATTCTAACTCAATTCTAGCACTTCATTCTAATTATTCTAAAAATAATGAAATAAATAAATCAATAATAATAAAAAAAATTCGAGGTCCAATGAGAAACATGAAGATTGAATGAAGTTGGAGCATGCTTAGGCCAAAAGGCAAGGTCCTGATCATGACAGAAGACTTTTGCCCTATGTCATAGTCGTGCACGGAGTGTCATGACCATGAAAGAAAGTTTTTATGATGGGTCACGATCGTGATAACCCTGTCATGATCATGACATACACTTTCCAATCATGGGATTTTCCATTTTTTAATGTTTGGAAGACATTTGTAGGACAATGTGACTTGGGCTTAACCCTAATTCACACATTTTCTATAAAATAAACATAAAGAGACCTAAAAACATCAACCTCCTTCTTACCGAATTAGGGAAAAATCAAGAAAGATCAAGAAGGGAGCATTAGGAGCATCAGTTGTTGTAACATCCCGTCACCGATGGGATGGGTACAGTTCAATTCATACGTATTTGGCATGTGCATGCATTATTGAATTATGTGTAATTGGCAATTATTGTATTAGTATTCGTACGTACATGCATGTATGACAGATTTCCGACTTGATTGTGAAATTGGAGATTTTGTGATTTTAAAGATTAATTGTGCTTTGAGTAGTGAATTGGAGTGTCAAATTGAAATTTAGGAAATTGAATTAGGAAATTGGAATATACGATCATGAGTTTTCTAATTTTGAGGATTTATAAGAATTTTTCTGGAATTTTCGGAGCAATAGGTCCGGACCGGAAAATTGATCAAGGACTGGTTAATTGAATTCCGGTTCCGAGATTGATTGAAAATTTGCATGAAATAATAGGAGTTATGATTTTAGGAGTTATTATTTATAGTTATTGAAATTCGGGAGAAATTAGAATTAGAAATTGGATTGAGATTGTTCGGATCGGACTTGTGGCAATTAGATTTGCCAAACAAGCCTTATTTTCTTTAGGTTATAAAAACCCTATTCTTTGAAATTGCTTCCCACGATGCTGTGTTTTAGAAAGAAGAAATTTTCTCCTTCCTTCATCGTGGATCTTTTCTTGATTTTGCTTCTTGATCTACTTCTTACCATTTGCTCCTTCCCTTTTTGTCTTTGATTGATTCCCCTTAGTTGGTGTTGAAAAGATGGAGATGGATTTTGGGTCTTGTTGTTGCCGTAGATGTAGATGAGATTGAGTTGGTGTGATCTTTAGAGATTTGAGGCTTTTAATCAAGTAAGTTGCCTCTTTCTTGCCTTATATAGTTCGATTGGTTGATTTATAGAGTTATTTTGAATGATTTAGTTTGAATCTTTGAGGATTGGGCATTTGGGGTTTCCGATGGGTATTTTAGTTGATTTTAGGGTTGAAATTTTGGGAATAATGGTTGTTTGATGAAATAGAACTAAGGATTAGTGGTATGATGTGTATGGAATTATTTGAGAGTGGTTTGAAAGGAGAAAATTTGGATTTGGAGTTGTTATCAGTCGAAAATCTGGGAAATTCTGGATTTTTAGGGCGTTTCTGCGATTGCACGCCGCGATGTGCAAAGAACACGCCACGACGAGCAAGGCAGCTCCGCACGCCTCGACGAGCAGGAGAGGGACTCGTCGCGACGTACGCGGTGCGGACGCCGCGACGAAGAAAGCTGGGTTCGCCGCGGCGAAGGTGAAGAAAAGAGAGCTCGCCGTGGCGAGGGAGCAGGCGCCGCGGCGAGGAATGCTATTTTCAGAAAATATGATTTTGAGGTTTTTGAATTTGGGATTTAGGAATTTGATGATTTAGTTGGTTATGGATTAAATTCAATTTGGAGGCTATGAATTCGGGATTTAGAATTTAGATTGGGGGAAATTCGGATTAGTTTCAAAAATGTCATATCATGTATAGTACGTAAATTATTCGATACATATGTATCATTGAGTATTGGAATTGATACAATTAGTAATGTTATTTATATTCTGATTGTTATAGAGGCTCAAGTGGACCGCCGATCGTCCGACGTAGGCGAGACTTCCCGACAGTAGCTCAGAAGTTCTGAGGTGAGTAACTTAGATGGTTTCTCAACCTATATGTGCTACATTATATGCACTTATGCCATGTGGAGTTAAGGATGGATTCTATGTGTTTGTTTTGATTTATTTCGGACCACAGGTGTTCGAAATATTTGAATTTGTGCCATAGAAGTGTAAATTGTATATAAATTGTTCATAATTTGTTTTAAATGCAAATTGGATAGTGATATCAGGTTACGGCACGATTTGTGGGATTTGTAACTTGTGCATTCATGCCATCATGCATGATCAGATAATTGACAGTTGTGACCGATGCAGCCATCGTATTCAGAGCTTTAAGCTCAACGCACAGGGCCTCGAGCCCAACGATTTTCAGAGTTTTATGCTCAATGTATCAGGGCTTCAAGCCCAATGTTTTCAGAGCCAATGACTCAACGTATACGAGCTCAGGCGCACGGTCACAACAATGAAATAAAATGAAAGAGTCACATGTACATTGCATAGATGAATGTTCAAATGTGAATTATATGAAAGGCGTATCGCCTTGTAAATGTGAAATTGAATGCATGTGATCCTTGGTGGTGATAGATATATATATGATATTGTGTGATTGTTTGATTATGCATGAGTTGGGTGGACCATCGATGATGGTTTCTCGCTGAGTTCGCAAACTCACCCAACATTGCATCTATTTTTCAGGACAATGATAGTTTGACTTCTAGCTCCAGTCAATGAGACTTTTCCTGCTGTGTGTGTGCCGGCGAGAGGAGCATGACCCACAGGTCGGTCAGCTGTGGATCTTTTGGGATATTTTGTGGATGATCTAGTTAGGAGTAGTTACTATTTATTTGGGGCTTGTACAGTTGTAAATATGATCGAATGGTGTACTTATGGTTTTATGAAATGAATGAGAAGTATCTTGAGGTTTTAAAATATAGTGAATTCGATATTACTACTTTATTATATTGATGCCATGAGGTTTATAGAATGATCGAATCGTAGTGCACCCTTATTGTAGGTTATGTATCGGTACGACATACGGGCGTCCCGGTGTATACTCTACGGTAAGGGGGCACTAAAGTTGTTCCAGCATTTTCTAGACTAGTCTAACCCAAGTTCTTTCTTCTGCCTTTGTTTATTTTCTTTAAGCTTGATGTATGAACTGAGATTGAAGATGCTATTCAAATTTATTATGTTTTAATTTCATATTAATATTTGCTCCTAACTTATTTTATCACTTGATCATTTTTATTTCAATATAATCTTATGGTGTTGTGAAATTTATGGTTGCTTATACTTTGACAATAAATTAAGAGCGTGAGTCAAAATTAATTTGATTAGGTTAGGTAATGAGATTTAAACGACCTAATAAGGCATGCAAATATAAAATTATCAATCATATGATGAGAGACCTTGAGTGAAAACTTGATTATCTGATAGATCATTTAATAACTAACTAAAAATTTTAAGCTATTTTTTTGCATCTAGAGATTGTAAATCTAGAATTTTGTAATCAATTAGGGATAATTAATTGGGTTTAAATGATTAGGTATTGAGAGAGAATAATCAAACCCTTCAGAAATCTAGGATCGATATCTAATTAAATAAAAAATGGTTAAGGGAACAAAATGACAATAGAATGAATCCTAGACTTTTATATTTGATCATCCTTGTTTATTATGATAAGTCAATTGTTAAGTGGTTAAGTGCTCAATTTTATTTGATTTTCTTAGTTTCTGAATTTTAGTTTCACTCAAATCATATTTCACAACCTTAGACAAAGTTAGGTTAATTTAGTTTTAGCTAATTGCTCTTGGGATCAATACCTTAATTACTATAAGTTTATGATGTGTATACTTGTGTAATATTGAGGGTTTTATATGAGGTAAAACTTAATTAACAAGTTTTTGGCGTCGTTTCTGGGGAATTTAGTTTATGACTTTTTGAATTCCTTTGTTCTAAGGAATTTTTTGCCTTTCTTATGCCTGTTTGACTATATGAACACAAGAGTTACTTAGAGTCCAAGAAAGATCATAGAAACTTTAGCACTTGATATCACGTTATTAGAATAAAGAATTTAAAGTGTGAGACATCAAGAAATGACCAAAGAAACAATGATAGAAGAATATAGTCAAGGAGACCAACAACGAAACCTGAAGGATTTTAAGAGACTAGGATTTAATGCTGCACATCAAGGCAATACACAACCACTAATACAAACAGGATCATTCGAAATCTAGCCACCTTTGTTGAACATGCTGTAAGCCAATGTACAGTTTTATGGGTTAACTAATAAGGATCTTAATGCTCATTTGGTGAATTTTTTGAAAATACATGATACTTTTCGTTATCGTGGAATGTTGAAAGATGTTGTTAGGATGAGGCCCTTTCCTTTCGTATTAAGGGATAGAGCCAAGGCATGGTATTATCCTTTAAGCCCCACAAACATTACAACTTGGGAGCAGTTGGTGCGTGCATTTTGGATAAGTTCTTCCCCCTCACAAAGACGACAAAGATAATAAAGGATATTACAAATTTCCAACAAAGTGATTCGGAATCATTTTATGAAGCTTGGGAACATTATAAGGATTTGTAAAAGAAGTGTTCTCACCATAACTTACCTAAAGAATTCCTATTACAAACCTTTTATAATGGAGTTAATCCACCTACAAGGGAACCATTGATGCAGCATCTAGAGGATCTTTAATGAGAAAAATAGTTAAGGAAGCGGAGATATTGCTAGAAAGATGGTGAGCAATAATTATCTTTGGATGTTAGATAGAAGGTGATAGCAAAAGACCTTCTGCGATCAAAAGGGAGCCATTATTGTTGATTCGATCACAAAAATGCAGGCAAAGATTGATGACTTAACTAAAAAACTCAATGGTATGAAAGCCTCTTTTTTAGCTCCAGTTAAAGAAATTAAGCATAGATGTGAATTATATGGTCAAGAAAACTATGATACTATCGATTGCTTCTCGAAGCAAACCAATGAAATAGGGCAACTCAACCATATAGGAGCACAACTTGGTCAAAGAGGGGGAAACAATCCTTACCCAAACACATATAATCCTTGGTGGAAGAACTACCCAAAAGTTTCTTAGTCAAACAATGCAGGAGGTTAATTCCGAAATCAAGGGCAACCAAGATTTCAATAAGAACTAAATCAATCTTGGATAAGAGTGTGATAGGATCACATTATATAAAGTCACTCAATGTAAAAAGGTAATGGATAGCTATCACAAGAAGTAGAAAATAATTATGTAAGTATAAAAGTATGCTTAATATTTTTTTCATTTATCAATATAGTAGTAATATATTAATTGAATATTGATTTCTTCTTTTATTTTAGAATAAGATGTAAGAGATATTAGAGAAGTTAGAATCTAATGGTAATGAGCTTAGTGTAGATGACAATTATGATACATTATCTGGCATTTGTTTAGGTTAGGTTAAAGGGGTTGGCTATGACATTAAGCCAAATATTTCAACCTCTATATTTAAGACAATCATTGAATAACTTCAAGAGGAAAACAATAAATGTAAGGATGCATTAAAGGTTGTAGTAATCATGAGTGAAGAAACTTGAGCTAAATTATCAAAACATGATATGTTATTGAAAAGGTTACTTAGCCCAGATTATGATGGAAATGAAGAGAAAAGTGAAAAGTATAGATTCCTAGCCTTGTTATACCACTCCTACATATACATATACTATGATTTAAATTCATTAATTTTTTTCTTGAATTATAGAATTGATGATGATGATGCAACTGATGAGTGATCATGTCGTGAATCACAAATTTATAAGGTATTTCCTTTAATTTAAACTAAATAATTATATGCATGAATTTTGTAATAATAATTTTGGTTGAATTTAACCAACCTTATTATTTGTTAGGTTTATAAACTTGGACATCACATTTGGCTAGTTTTTTATAGTATGTGTAGACATATTCCAATTTTTGAAGTTTTTTCTCCATATTATGTTGTTTACAAATTATAAGGAATGCTTAAACGATTGTTAATATTTTGTGTAGGAACAAAAGGTCAGGTATTAATATTATACTTTTGATGGTACAATTTAATGACACTTATATAATTTTACTTATATAAGAAATGGTCGATATTTTAAATTAATAATATTTCTTACGATTTAATTTGATAATAATAACCAAATAATTAAAAACATGTTGATAAATTATATATAAAATGTCGTAAATTGCTAAATATTCTAGATTACGTAAAAATTGTAAAAAATGTTTGGAAATGTTTTTACAAACTTTTAGTTAAAATAATTTATTTACAAAATTACAAAAAGGTAGTTAAAAGACTTCACTTATGAAACTAGAAAAGTGTAATGAATAATATATCACTACAAATGCATATAACGTAGCAAAAAAGTGTTGGCTATGTTCTTTCTTATTTTTATAACATATGGTGTCAATTTTTTTGCCTAACATTGAATTATACTCGATATTTGGATATGCATTTATAGTGTTTTAGGTATAAAAGATTTTAGATAATAATATTTATCTATAATTCTAGGGAACGTTGCCTATAGTTTTTTATTAAAAAAATTAGCAACGTTTCATTCGACAAAATGTAAGCCACAAATAATGATATGCTACATTTTTGGATAAATTGGTTATGTTTTTACTCATTGCCCATAGGCTACTTTATTGTAGTGAATGCTCCTTGATAATGTTGGTTTATTCATTGCAGCCAATTGCTTTGGTTGTAGTTTAGTGGCAAAATAATTTAAAGGCATTCTTTATCTTGTACTTGTTTAGATGTACATGATAAAGCCCATGAGATAATTATACATTAGAAATGATATTATAATCAGATTATAATTACAAAATTCTTATTACATTTATTTATTATCCCTAAATTGTTCTCAATCATTGTTCTATTAAGATTGGACATTAATAGAGCATAAAATCACTAGCACATGTTTTGTTTTTCCTAATAAAGGAAGGATTCGATCTCATAGGCTAAAGCATATAAATACTTAAACAAATAAATGGGTACTTGTAAGAGAACAAGTTCATTGAACTAACCTAATATGAGAAATCCATATGGAACATTTCTTGTATGTCTGTGAAAATTCTCATTGTGATAATTATATAATGACCTTTTGATTTAGGGTCTCTAAAGTTATCTTGTATGTGAATTGCTATGTTTTGATACTAACTTAGCTCAATGGTAAGAGGCGTGCATTTAAATGCAACAAAACCTTGAGGTCTCAAGTTCGAGTACCAAAGAG
The DNA here is from genome assembly GCA_024752395.1 of Erythroxylum havanense. Lineage (NCBI taxonomy): Eukaryota > Viridiplantae > Streptophyta > Magnoliopsida > Malpighiales > Erythroxylaceae > Erythroxylum > Erythroxylum havanense. The sequence goes on from JANTNU010000002.1 coordinate 32,480,009, forward strand.
GACAATACTGATTAAGGTTGTGGTCGCGTGCAAACTTAAGGTATGCTGGGCCTAGTTCGCCCCAGTACACAAAACACGGACCCAACAATTAGCTCAATGGTAAGAGGCATGCAGTTAGATGCAACAAAACCTTGAGGTCTCGAATTCGAGTACCAAAGAGGACAATACTGGTTAAGGTTGTGGTTGTCTGCAAACTTGAGGTACGCGGGGCCTGTTTGCCCCGGTACGCAAAACACGGACCCAACATTAAAAGGCACCTCTTAAGTAAATGTTTTAATCATACCATATCATTAACCACTAAGTGTTATGAAATAAACTTATAATCAATTAAAAACATATCAATGTCTATGGCAGGATAAGAAATACATTGTTGAGTAAAAGTAATCGTTCTAACTTTATACAAATAGTTAACATATGTTGGATCAAAAGAAACCTATGCTTAACATAAAAGGCAAGAATGCAAAGTTTGACAATTGAGACATCCTTTTATTCCATCTTGATTAGATCATCATATGAGAATCATAAAGTTACATACAAGGATGTATGTGTGTATATATGTATATATATATACACACACCCTTTAGATTATAAATTGCATATATATATATATACACCCTTTTGATTATAAATTGCATGGAACTTGTAAAACTCGTTAAGTTTAAGAATAACCAAATCAATTTGTGATGAATTAATGATGATGGAATAGAATTATTAAATCTTATACATATGATATATTGTTGGATATGATAATAATTTATAAAATAAAATATTTATATTTCATTAAATAATGACTTTATATGATGTAGTCATATGTATTAAATGAAATATTGATTTAAATTTGAAAAGTTCAAAATGTTTAAATCTATGTAGAAATTAAGCATTGAGAATGTTAAAGCATTTCAATGAGATCATGCAATTTGGTGACATTTAATTTTTCAGTTATCTATAAAGAAGATTATCTAATGAATACATGCATAATTAAACTCCATAAGAGTATATATTTCTATAAGGAGGAATATACTATAGGAGATATTGTATCATGTAATATTTATTTCTTCTATAGTTGTGCCTAGTACTACAACTTACCTTTGATAGTTCTAACTAAATCAAATAACAAGATTCCATATTAGATACGAACCTTTAATTGTTTGAAAAAGTCATAGTTAATGATTTAGGGTTTTGATTCTTAGTTGAAGCATATATTATCCACCAAGTTTAGAACTAAATCAGATCATAAAAGGTTATGAGATATCCAAAATATTAGATATGATCTTATAAACCCATTGAGCAAATTATTTTTTTCAATATATACTTAAAGAAGAATGGTTCTTACAATAAGTAGTGGGAGTAAGATGAAATCTAGAAAGCCCAAATCTCATGATAATGCATCAAATTGGAAATAGTAACTTTATTGATACATTTTATGTATAGTTGAAAGGCTATGAGATGTTGAAAGATTCACTTTCATGATGAATTCAAAGAGTTTGTTTTAGAGATAATTGTGAATTTATCATGTCTACAAGAAGGTTAATAGGAATATAATTGTTCTCTACAGTGAGAGTATATATAGAGACAGATTGCTCATAAAGAGAACAATAATTTGTAATTTTAATTGTTGAACATATAATTGTCTAAGAACAACTACTATTGAACATAAAAAGTTAACAAATTAATTAGAAGAATTAGATCTATAGAGAAAGATATGGAAGTTGTTTAACTATTCTAGTCTAAATACATAGATAATATAGTAAAAGTGTTTAGTGTTTGAGCTCTCTCGTACATTTGAAGTATCAAAGATATCCATTATTCTATGTATGAGTGAAATTTAAGTTTAAGGTTTTAAAGATATTAACTTTAGAAATAAATCCTCACTAAGGTATATTTTACTTAGAATACTATTATTTTGAGATTGGAAAAGTTTTAAAGTAGCAACGGTTATGACATAACATATATTTCATTTAATGGAAATGATTATTTGGATTATGAAGTTCTTTAACGAACTTGTTATAGTTCCTTTCATTGTTTAAGACAATAATGTATTATGCAACATTAGAGTCATTGGGAACATAAAAGGAGCTAAAGTCTTATCAAATATCCAAGGATGTATTTATGTAGTTTCTCTTAATTATGATGATAATAAAGATGAAAGTTGTGAGATTTAAAAAAGTGCTCACTATTGACAATCTTGGAGAATTCTCTCACTAAATTACCGTTATAGTAGTAGCATGATCACATATGGTGATATGGTATAAAATACTTACATGATTGACTTAGTGCAAGTAGGAGATTGTTGGTTTATGCCCTAGCCAATCAATTGGTTGTAGTTTAGTGAAATATTACATTTATGTATCCTTAAATTATTCATAGTCATTGTTCTATTAAGACTAGACAATAATATAACATAAAAGACTAGTACATACTATTTTTTTCCTTGTTAAATGCTCATTGTAATGATTATATAAGTAATCCTTAATTTGACTTGAGATCTTCAAAGTTATCTCAAATAAGGATTGTTGTGTTTTGGTACTATTTATGACCTATTCTAGTTAAGTAGTCATTAGATAAAACATGAACAATATATAGGTAGTTAGAGTGATCAGTATAGGATTTGTCACCTTAAAGTGATTAAGGAGAGTGTTCCATTATTCTTGATTAGTACTAACTTGAAAAATCCTTGGCCAAGGTGGAATGACACTTTGAAAATAGTTTTCAAATTACAATAATTGAATTAATTACTAATGCTAGAGAATCAACACGATTAGAATTAAATAGAGTAGACAATAATTCATAGTCTATGTCCAATAGAAATATTGTATGGTGAAAGACTTGAATTATACAAAAATTCACGTATAGTTTGATATTCCTAAATATTTGGATAGTAATGATATGTTACTAGATGTCAATTTTGATTTATAGACATAAATTGTTTAATTAGATAATTAAAGATAATTTAAATGAGTTTAATTTATCTATTCCTAAATAAAATTTAGAATTATAATTTATATCCATTTTCAATGTATTTGAGAACCTAACATGTAACATCCAAAAAGAAAGTTGAAGAGAGAAAAGATATTTTAATCAAGTTAGATTTGATTATAAAGTTTGTGAAACTTTATTATGAAATATGAAAATTTTAATAAATAATAGTCAATATGAGATATCATATCTTATTTATACATAATTTGTATTTAATTATAATTATTTGTAATTCTACTTAAAATTTAATTGAGATTATAATTTAATTCTAATTAAAATTTTCAAATATTTAAAACTTATTATAAATAGGTTTACGTTCTAAAGGAGCTAGTACTCTTTACATATTCCTCCCTATAATAGTTAATGTTGAGTTCTCTTAGTAAATTAGTTTGAGGGATATGACAAAAATATGATCAAGCTTCGAAATAAGATATAAATTAAGATTCATACTTTATTATAATTTATGTTTTTTTATAAAATTTAAGTGATATTGCCTTTTGGGAAATGAAAACAAAAAGTTTTGTAATTATTTTGCTATGCACGATATTGGATCTCACTTCGATTTTTCAACATTTTTCATGTTTACTCCTTTTAAATTATTGACAAAATGTATTTGTGGAATTTATGAAACAATTTTTATACGATGAAAATGAAGTATCTATTGTTCATCTTCTTAATTACATATGATATTGATTTCTCAAATTTGATAGTATAATCATATGAGCTAATCATAAGGAAATAGGAATGCTCTCTAATCTATCAGACTTTAAAATTTGGAAGTTATATGAGACAAAGGATGTTATGTATTTAAAATATTTATACATTTAAACTGTGATGGTATAATTGAATTTGGTGCTAGATTGGAGCCATAAGTTCAAAGCAGACTTAGAATTGACGGACAACAAGTTGGTAAATTGAAGACACTAACTGAAGTTTTTATGATACAATAGAAGAAACGACCCCAGTAGCCTAATTAATCAATTATAAGAGGAAACGTTTAAAGCAGCTTAATGTTGAAGAATCCCATTGACAAGTGACTAATCATGAAGAAAGTACTTTAATAGCTAATATGTTCTTGATTAGCATCCCTTGACAGACACTTGTTCTTATGCCATTCTTTAATTTGGAATTCACGCTGAAGCATCGGGATCTGTTCCAGTTGCTATCTCGACGACCCCATGGAATTAATTCAATACTTGTGCTTGCAAGGTTAGAATGCTTTCTTAATAGGAAAAGAAGAAACATAAGAGGGAATGCTAAAAAGGAAAAAGAGCATCCGTCAGACATCATTGTGATGTTGAATAAAGTGTGCATATGACTTCCTTGCATATATATAAGTAGTTAAGACTACTTTATGTCTTGTGTCTTGTGTTTGAAGTTTGTGGTATGTAAAATTCTTTTCAGCTTTGAATATAATCTTGTATGCCATTAACATGTTGAAACATGTGGTTTAACCATTGAAAAGGGATGATAAATGTGCCTTTGTCGTTCGAGTTGTCAAGCTCTCTTTGACTTCCTTCACATCTTTAACATGCAATATCTATCTTTATGCTTTATATACTCTATATCCTATTTCTATATGCGTGGCTAATTAATGATGCCAGGTCTTTGGTAAAATAGCTCATCAACGCAATTTTAATTTTTAATTTAATTAGATTCACAGTTTTCCTCCAACTGTAATCGTTAAGAAAAATAACCACTTTGATCATTCTCTAAAACGCGAGCTTTCTATTTTAAGATTACCCTAATCATTAACTGATGTCAAGATTATCTTAAAAAACCATAAATAATGCGGAATAATAAAAAGTAACTCAAAATCTTTATAACAATCATTGATAACAAATATTATTTACCATAAATATACCGGAATAATGAAAGTAATTCAAACTCTTTGTAAGGATAGTAAATGTTTTTTTATCATTGATCAGTTATATGTATAGACCATTAATAATAATAATAATAATATATAATAACAACAACTATAGCTATTCAAAAGATAAATATATTAAATATTAATAATATTTTATTTTTAATGGATAAATATCTATTACTTAAACACATCTCCATGTAAGCAATGTTGCTTGGCATCTTTAGAAGCCCACGAAAAGAAAGAATGATAAACAATATAATCAACTAGGAGACTTGTCTCTTAAAACATTTCAACCAATATTCTTGTTTTTTCAACCAATTGTTGAAGATGAGGCACTTGCTGTACCCCTACATCAAACATAGGATCCATAGAGGTAGAAACACCTTGATTTGGTTTGACAATTGGATTGATTTTAGTCCTCTCATGCACAATCCATATTTTACACATTTGAGAAATAGATTGTTTATGGAAGCTTGAACGTCGACTCTAATCTAACATGGTCATTGGCAGTGCAATTTTAAGGGATTCTCCACTCTGAATGAGCACCTTTCTCAACTGGGGGATACTCGAATGGCGGATATAATATGCCAGACCCCAAATCTGTTAGGACACTTCACAAATGAGTTATTGTGCCATTGGGCTTAAAGGCCTTGAGGAGCACAACCTTGTACTTTTCTTCAGCATTACTATCTTGCTCTAAGCCGCTAGAAATTCCTTCTACTGTGATGTTTATAATGGTGATTAAATCGGTACTATATTAGTTAGTTGCAAAGGGGTCTTTCATTCCTTTGGAAGCTAAACATTTGGTGAAATGGAGAAGAGGGTTTACATGTCCTTGGCTTAGATATGGATTCAACAAAACATGGCTTTGGTAGTTTATTTCCTTTTCTATTCTTATCTTTGTTTTCTTGCTTTTTGTACCAAAAAAGTAAAGGAAATGAGAAATAAAATAGACGATTTGTTCATTTATTTTTTCATAGTAGTGCCTCCTATTTCTAATTGGGATCTATGCTAGCAATTGTAGGTCCTATTAAAGTTAAAAATAAAAAAGGCCATATCGTTAAATAACTAATAGAACCTTGAAAGTTGAATCTGATTATATATATTAATTTCAAAAGGTCCAAAATTGAGTACAGACCCTTAGTTAGGGACCTACAATACCATAGCAACACATTTAATCTATAGCATCTTTAGGCCCATTACCTAGAGCGTAGACATATAATTACAATAATTGTAAGCTTAAGCTACATGGTTTATCAAAAAGAAAAACATGATAAACAACTTTTTCCACACTTCCGTCAAGATAAGCTAAGAGGAAACTTAGCCTTTTCGAAGCTCATCTACATAGCCTTTCAATTTTAGGTATGGAGTCAGAAGAAACACCACTGTAACCTATAAGTCATCTAGCTCTTCAAACTAAGTTATTTACATACATTTTATGAATATCTGTGCTTTACTTAGGTTTAATTTGTTCTTGCTGCCATGATATAGTTATTGCTTGATTGCAACCTCTTACAATGTCTGAACGTATAAGTTATTATTTAACATTCCATATAATAGCATGTATGATAGATTGATTAGACTTCTCCTTGCCTTGAAACGTTATATAGTTATATTGTCTCCATACCTCATATGTATGTTGGAGTTATGTAAATATAGTGCTCTAGAAAGTAAGTGTATTTACATATAGCTTAATTTATTTTTAGTTACTTTTGTAATGAAAATATTTATTATTAATAAAACAAAAGAGTTTGGTTTTATTTGTATGAGCATTATATATCTAGTCATAAGGTGTCAAGATTCTTTTGTAAGGAATATATATATACATAGAAATGTATTGGAAGCATGTATATTATTATAATCTAAATTAGTTGATTCATAGTTGAATAATCAAGTTGGTCGTGTGATTATGGTTTAGACTATAGTGTTATAATTTATCTCCATGTAAGTAAAAGAGTTTACTTTAAGGGAGCGATGAGTTTCATATCATGATAGTAGTTGACTATCAATAATGGCACTATTAAATGAATTTTGAATCACATATGTTTTTAAAGAATAAAGTGGGCTATTATTTTAATTTTAAAATATACACCTTAACATTCTTTTATTAAGAACCACAATCTTGATGAGTGATAAACTCATATGTGTTTCATTACAATTCTTGATATAATTGAAATGGATTTTTACAAAGTATCGATCTAGTATCTGCATGTTAGAATTATTAATTGACACATATATCAGGGAACATTTACTCAAATAAAGAATTTATAGTAATATCATCACTTTTAAATGTTTTATGAAGTTTGGTGATTAAATTAGCGCTAGTGGTTTGATGTACTAGCTACTCATTAAGCCTTAACACCAAGATAAGATCTTGTGTGTTAATCACTATATAGAGTAAAATGAGAGATCTAGAAGGGAAAACTAACATAAAAGTAAAATGATAATTTTACCCTTTATTATGCGGATGGTTGTAATATGATTTATAATAAAGTTTGCAATTGGACATCTTATTTGAAACATGTATTCTCGTAATATTTAGTAATTTAAGAGTTCAATTAATTGTCTTTAGTAGAATGAAATTTGGTTAATAGATTAGAATTAATTCTAATGAGATTAAATTAATTCTAAAATTATCGGAGCTTGAATTATCTAAGTCCAATTAGATTCTCCACTTGGCTTTTGGGAAGGTTATCAAGCAAATTAAGAAATATAAATAGAAGTTTTAAAGCCCATGATTGAATGTTAGGCTTACTTTAACTAGAAGCCCAAATGAACATTTAGTATTGGGCTTGACTTTGATTTACTTGATTTATTAGATTAATTAAATTGAAACGAAGTTATTAAAGAAAGAATTAATTGAAACGAAGTTATTAAAGAAAGAATTAAGGCATATTTTTGTTTTTATACCTAAATGTGCAGCTGCATATTTAGCATTGAATTGCTAAATTAAAGATGGTTTTTATGATGCTTTTATCATCATTAAATGGAGTAATGATCTTATCATTAAATAGTTTAATGGTTGTCTTTTAATGATGGCATGTAATTTAACATTTTAACATTCATTTGATTAAAGAAAAGAAAAGGTACATTTGATGTATTCTCTCTTCCTTCTTTCATCCATAACTGAAAATGAGGTCTCATTTAGGTTATTGGTCTTTTTATATAGTCATCTTAAACAAATGAGAAGAGTCTCATTTATTGGCTTCTTTATGATTGATTAAAGAATGAAGTGATGCATTAGATGCACATCACTTTTTTTCTTTCATGAGAACCGAAGTTGACAAGGAGACTAAGAAGCGTTCTTACATTTTTGACTCACTCTCTCCTCTCATGCATGCATAGTCGAAACTTGAATTAAAAAAAAAAATCCCTTTTTGACTTATTTCTTTTAAGAAAAATCTCCTCAAAATATTTCTTCTCCTCTCCCACCAAAAGATCTTGTTAACCAAGCTGTCTAAGAAGAATAAGTGGTAGATCGGATTGATCGAGGATATAACAACAAGGAGAGGATACATTGATAAAGGAAATGATAGAAAAGAGTCAAAGCTATAGCAAGGATTTGGAGATGATAAAAACGCTAGGAGTCAAATCTATAGCAAGGAGTCGATATATTTCTTCCACCTTGTTCTTATGTAAATTATTTTCCTTGTACCATATCATGTATAGCTGAACATGTTGATTTGGTTATGTTATTTTCGTTGTGTTGTAATTTCATAAAAGTTTTGAAATCTACTATTTTAGCCAAATCTTTCATGCTAATTTTACCCTTTACTTTACCCTTTATTAAATCTAATTGGAAATTTGTTTTAACAAATTTTCGATTTTGTGAAAACCAAGGTGCTGGAATTTTTGTTTTAACAAAGTTTTGGTTTGATGAAATACAAGTGTTGGAATGTTTTTTGACTGTCAGATTTACCAAAAACAAGTGCTGGAATTTTTATTTTCAAAGTAACAAAATTTAGTTTTATGAAAATTCCATTACACATTTTTTACCGAATGGGCCGGGTCATGTGGATGAAGAGTTTGAAGTAGAAGATCCAAGTCCAAGAAGAATTTTTTGGGCCTAAAAGCCTTGTAATTTCATCTATGTTCTAGGATGGACAATCAAATGTGGCCTATTAGTTCATGATTTGAAAGGATAAATGGATGCAAATTGTTGGACCCCGATCTTTGAGTGGAATTTAGAAATATTAAATGAACTTGAATGAGTGTGTTAGTATATGTATTGTGTTAAAGATGTATTTATGCTTAAAGGAAATTGATGAGAAATAAGTGATTGGTTTTGATGACTTTGAAATTTGAGTAGAGTTGTATGAGTTATGAAAGTTAAAGTGAATGAGTTGATTGAAATGGAGTTGAAAAGCATGAAATAAATAGTGAAAGTGTGAGAATTTGAAGAATTAAGAAAGTTGACTTTTTGGGGATAGAGAGTTGACTTTTTGATTTAGGCAGAATTTGAGAAAATGATCTTCATGAAACTTGTAGCTTATGTTGCAAGCTTTTTTTCGCCATAAAGTATGATATTTTTTGATATCGGAATTGAAAGTTATGATTTTCCGAAGTTAAGGTTATTTTACTTTATCTTTGAAAATGCTCTTAAGTATATGATTGTGTATGTTGTGCTTTGAGGAGAATTCTGGATTGATATGTTTTGAATTGAGTTAAGTGGTCTTCATGAAAGTCATAGAAGATTTTTCTAGCTTTTCAATGAGGTATCATATGTTAATTGTGGATGTGAGGATTGGAAGATATGAATTTATGAAATTTGGATGTGGTATAGGATGACACACTATTCTGGCAGAAACTTTGACTGAAGAATTGACTTGCTTAGAGCTTGAAATTGCTTTCAAGTTCTTCATGAAAGTTTTATATTTTGTATTGATCTTTCCATTAATGTGAAGTATGCAATTTTTGGACCAGGAAATATGAAGTTATGATTTTTGCAAGTTTCTGTTACTGTTTTAGCATGATTATTAGAGGATAGAACCTTTGATTAGAAATTTGACTTCCTTATAGGTCAAATTGATTTTTATATCCTTCATGAAAGTTGTAGGTGGAATTTTGATCTTTTTATTGATATAAAATATGACATGTTTGGACTTTGGAGTTGAAAGATAGAACTTTTCAAAGTTGAGTCTTTGCTTAGGAATTGATTATTTGGACATAATATTTGATTGAATTTTTGACCCCTTTAGAGACGAAATTGATTTTTGAGTTCTTCATGAAAGTTGTAGAGCTTCCTTGGAGCTTTCTATTGATACCAAATTTGTCAAATTTGGAGTTCTGGAACAAGATTTATGAATTTTGAAAATTTCGGTTATATATATATATATCTATATATATGAAAAATCCTTCTACTTTTGTTATTTCCTTCCCAATCCGACCCTTGTTCAATCTTTTGTTTATATCTTTTTCGTCCGACATCTGATTGATTTGATTTTTAAAGCGTTGTATTCTTAAGACATTTATCTTCATTAGAATGGGAAATTTATAATTTTTGAGATTAAATTGAAAGAGATTGATTAAATCAAAGTGAGTTAGATATTTTTATGAACATGGTTCGGTCTTTTGAGAAATTCTTGATCTGTGGAGATCCAATTGAGTTGGTTGTTATGCCAAATTAACATAGAGACATGGGGCTACAAGTATTATTAAGGAATTGAATTTCAATTTAGCTTTTAAGACTTCCAGTTTTTGAATGGAAGTTGGGTTTAGTATGCAGTATTGGATTAGAAAATTATGAAAGTATTTTGGCCATAACGTTTGCTCTAGTAATCCAAATGAAGTGATTCTTGATTTGGATTAAACTAGAAAGATACGGCTATAATTTGTCTGAAGGAAGTGAATTTTAATTCAGTTTCTAAGAATATAAATTTTTGGATAGAATTAAAGTGCTGAAAAATGTTTTAGCATAATGATAGTCCGAAATGTTTGGACTATAAATTTTGGAGTAGTGCACCAAATTAAATGATTTTGGTGGCATTATGAAATTAAGACAATGAAGAACATTTCTCTAGAAGGAAGTTTTAGTAACTTCCTTCAATTTGAGGGTTAGAAAAATGTCCTAAAGTAAGTTTGAATTAAAAAGAATTTAAGGGGCAATTTTGAAAGTTTACTTAAAGAGTTAAGTTAGAAGGCTTGCATGGAGGGGCATTAGGGTCATTTAGCACCAATTAAATGAAAGAATAAGGGGGCTGTCATTTTTAACAAGAGGAAGCCCGAAAATTTGAGAAGGAAAAGAATAAAAGAAGAAGAGAGAAGAGTGGGTTTTCGAAGAAGAAGAGGAAGAAGAAGAAGAAAGATTGCTAGGTTTCGAAATTTTTGGGTCTTCAAGCATGATTTTTTTCGTTGCTCCACGAGGAAAAAGGTGGAAGAGCTTGAGAGCTTCCTAAAGAACCACAAAATTTTGAATTTGGGTGAGGATGAAGGTAAGAGAAATTTTTGAGCTTTGAATTTTTAATGAGATTTTGGTTTATTTGACTTAA
>JANTNU010000002.1:32519489-32535565 GCA_024752395.1 Erythroxylum havanense
CCAGAGGGCTCTCCTATCCCTACTGACGCGTGGAAAGTAGTGCATACCCAGAGGGCTCTCCTACTTCCTAAGACGCATTTACTGAATACTGATCACTGATATGACCTCGGTCACAACACCGTAACAAAATGAGAAGAGTCACATGTGCATATTGGATATGAATGATTGAATATGAATTATGTGAAAGGCTAAATGCCTTATGATTGAGAAAATGAATGAATGTGATTCCTCAATGTGTAATGCATGATATTCTGTGATTGTGTATTTATGCATGAGTTGGGTGAACCATCGATAATGGTTTCTCATTGAGTTCGCAAACTCACCCAACATTGCAATTATTTTTTAGGAATCGAAGAGTACCCCGTTAGACAAACGGGAGTATGTCTACTGCAAAGAGTCAGAGTAAGGGTCGGGATCAGTTCACCTCTGCATTAATGTCGTTTTGGATTATGTGTGAAATTTGTATTTCTGCATTTTAGTACTGAAATTGTATTGGGTCCGATTTGGTTATGATTATATGTATATGAACTGATTTGAGTGTTGAAAGAGTGTTTGATCGAAAATGATTTCGTATGAAAATGTTTTTGTATCGCGGGGTCGAGTCATTTATTGATTTCTGCGCACTCGACTGTTTTGAAAAAGAAAAATGCATTACCGAATTTTTAAACTGCATAGACCGCTCTAGCATACCACTCTCACGGGTCATGGGCTCGGATATCACCCTCGATATCGGGTTCGGGTCTTACGGGAGTGGGGTGCTATAATTTATCTGATTAAAGAAATCTTTCATATATCTTAGATCCTTGTTATATAGAGAGCGACAGAGAGATATTTGTAAAAGAAATCTTTCATAAATCTCTCAACTTTAGAGATAGCCTTAGCATTAGTACTATATTTTTCTTTGTTAAGGATTTTAAGCTTTTGTTTGGTACACTCTATCTTCCTCGTATAGATCAACTGCTTATGTCTATAAACTTTAGTGCTTAGACCTTCTTGAATAGCTTCTTCAAAATCATCCACCTCTCTAGGGAAAACTCTACCCTAATTGTACGCAACTAGTAAGAATAGATGGCCATGTCTTCGAATTGAGATAACAATAACCAGTATTTTTAATACGTTTAGTATCTCATCAAATTAACGATTATGATTTATTATAGATGAACTATGTGAAAAATTCAATTGATCGACTTCAGAGAAAAAGAAAATTTCCAAATCATATAGAATTAGGCAATATGATCATTTATTTCAACACCCCCAATGATTACATTCTACCTTAAACTTGTAAATTGTCTTACTTCAACTTAATTTATATCACTTTCTTGCGTGAGTCAATAATATGGGCTTCTTTAATAATGAAAGAAACAGTACACCAGTAAGACTTGGCATAATTAATGTTATCACGTTAGTTTCAATTAATCTGTTTTCATAGTTTTATTTGTACAGAACAAGAAGCTAAGATTACTTAACAGTGCAATATATCGTTCTATTTTCAATCATTTTTTAATATTTTTCTAAACTATCCTTTCCTAAAAAATTATCATGTAAATAATTTTATTTGTATTTCTTCATGCAGGCTTTTTTTTTTTTGGCTAACAAATTCTAGACATATTCACTACAACAAAGGACACTTTAAGCCACAAACAAATTCGTTGCTAAAAATAAAAAAAATCGTTGCTAATAATTATTAGCGATGATTTATATAAGTCAAAAAAACATTTAAAAAAATTGGTAGCAAAAATACTATAGCGACAATTTTTAAAAATAATTTAAGAATGCAATGATTAATAAGAATCGCATATTAAAATGAAAATTTGAGTACAAAAACATCAATGAATTGGAACATTTGTGTTCTGAATTTTTGTACACTTTAAGAGTTTGCTCTTATCACCTTAACCAATTATGATAGTACTACTATAGAATCCAGTGAACATAATTTATTTATTTATTTTCAAAGGAGACGTTAATAAGACTAGGAAAAGGATCTACCTAGAGCAATGCCATTGCTTGTCCTTTCTTTTGATTCTTTTTTAATGTAGGAAAAAGGAAAAACAGGCCCAATATCATATTGCTTCTTACGTAGGGTCATTGTCACTTTCTGAGAGAGACAAATAGGCCTCACAACACTTGAGTGTTAACAATCTTATTAGTTCCTGTGTTTGTCATGGAACTGGAGACGTACAGAGTGATCATTTGAAAGACTATTTGGTGTGGTTGAGTACGGCATCTTATACGTTGAACTGTAACCACACAAATTAGTATTGTCCGCTTTGATCGAGGTTCGATTCCTGACCTCACAGTTTTGTTGCGTTGAGACGCACGTCTCTTACCATTGAACTATGTCGCAACTAGTATTGAAGAACAATTTTTAAAGTTGTAAAGCAAAATATATTTTCCTTTGATTAAATGTGCGTGTCTTAATTTACCGATTTATCAATCAAAACAAATTCATTGCCATTGTGGAACGACAGAGAATAAGACTGTTAAGAAAACAGTTGAAAGGAAATGACAGCTATATCGTGTATGACAGTATGAGCCGTTACAAAAGGGCGATTTGACCGTTCTAGATTCGCTGAAGACTGAAGTTCCTAAAATGCCCCTAAAACCGTGTCACGAGCAAAACCGCAATCCGCGAGAATGGCGGAACGAAAGGGAAAAGTACCGTGTCCCCGCTCCTCTCCTTCACCACTACTTAATGTAATAAAAATTCTGAGATTTAACGAGAAAAGATTATTTTTCAAATATCAAAATTTTAAAATATCGCTTTTAGAAAATTATAATTTTAATTAAAATTTAGCATTATTTTTATTAAATATATCCAAAAAATTATTTATTTTCATAGGTTCTTCAAATATGCTTAAAAATAAAAACACATTCTTTAATTTGTTAGACATCGATTGAGCTATTAAAGTGAATATGATTTGAAATTTTAGATGACTCCAGAGTCCAGAATAACGCGTGTGCCAAAGCTAAGGGATTACAGCGATCTTTGCGATTCTGTTGCTGACTTATGAACAAAAATTTGGACATTATCTATAGGTATTGGGCGGCTGACTCAGTCAATATCTTAAATTTCACTTCTATTTTTATATTTTTAATTTCTTTCTTGTTATTTTTTATTTGTGGATCTTCTTACTAGATACGTCCACCTAAAACGTGGAGAAAAAAAAATTCAACCTCACTTACCATAAGATGCTACCTAAACTTTGTGTAACTTCTTCACCTATTGACATCTTAGACATCTTCTAATCTCTTCCATACCAACCTAAGATAACTTCTAGAAAAAACAAGAACTATAAATGATGCTCTCAAGCACACACCAACCTAAGATAACTTCTAGAAAAAAGAAGCAAATATATCTCTTAAAACCAAATGCTACAAGCATCATGAAGACTCCCATCTCTAAATAATTCCAAAATCCCTGTAAATTCCATTTGATTAGGCCCATCTAATTCTCTGGAAACAAAGTTCAAAATGGATAGCATAATGTAAATACGCAATGCTCTCAATAAATCACTTCTATTATGTTTAAAGAAGAAGGTAATATAATGGTAGAAATGAAACCTAAGCACAGGAGAAGGATGTGAAGGAGGAGCAAAATAACAATCCAAAACGCCAAAGAAAATAATGAAGCTCGAAGATGGTCGGCCATTATATATTGGTGTTCTAAATGAAGTTGCTTATCTAGCAATAGAATCCATAAATGAATAATAAAATATGTTAGAATTGTTTTATTGATAAGAAGTTGATGGAGATATTAAGTTAGAGTTTAAATTAAATATTTTCAAAATGTTGGAGTTCTTGTTGAACATTCTGAAATATTTAGGTTCAAGTTGAATTATAGTAAAAAAGTTAGGTTCCAATTTTACCCTTTTTCTACAAAACACACTTTGATTTTTTTTAATCTCTAAAGAGTTGTAAGGTATTAAAAATTAATACAACATTAATCATTCTAACAATAAAGAATCCAATTCAATTTCAACCTAGTAGCTTTTATCATGAGTTTTACCATTAAGTTATAGACGAACAATTTAAGATATTCTTACACGCCGAAATTTAAATGATTATAAGATCTGTATGCATATAGAAGTATTTGGTAAATAAATGAAAAGATGAAAGGCTAGCAAAACATGACCTAAAACAAGTGAAACTTTAAACTAGTGCTAAGAAATCAATAACAACATAAAAACAATATCCAATATAAATCCCGCTAAGGTACAGGGTTTGGGAATACCTAATAGTATACACTCTTACCCCTAACTAGTAGAGAAGTTGCTTCCAAATGACCCACATGAAGCAAGAAGGGGATATATATATATATATATATATATATAATAAAGAATAAATAAATAGTAGTAGTAATGAAAATACTAAGTAAAATGATAATAAAATATATATACACAAATATATATAGTAAAATGATTGAAAATTAAAAAAGAACGTAAATAAATAAATAATATAATGAAATATAATAGAATAAAATAAAAATAATAACTAGAAAGATAAATATAAATATATAATACTAATAATCATAATAACATGGATAATCATAAACATATTAATAATAATAAGAAAATGATTATTATTATTATTATTATTATTATTATTATTATTATTATTATTATTATTATTATTATTATTATCATCATCATCATTATTATCAGTGATAGTAGTAAAGATGGCGATGATGATGGTGATGAGGATGATGAGGATAAGAACAATAATAGTAATAATATTATTAATAATATTAGTAAATAATTACCTCTTAGGCTAACTACAAGAGACAAGAGTTAAAGGATTAAAGAGGATTGCCAAGATTTCTTTACGAGGGATCGTTTACTTGAATCTTAGTACGCCAAAGGGTTCAATTGTAGATCATGTCTTTAGGTAAGTTCCAATATTGCCATATCATTTGTTATCACCTCCCTCAAATTCTTCTTAGGCCTTCCTAGTTTCTCTTACAATTGCTAAGTACAATCCTTTCGGATCTTCTCACTGGAGTGTCTATGTAGAGCCTGGCCTCTACCGCCATCACTCCAGGTATTGTCCTCTTTAGTCAAGGGTGAGTCCACGACTCGAACCCAAGACCTCAAGGTTTTGTTGCACTTTAAGTCCACGACTCAATGGTAAGAGGCTTGCACTTAAAGTGCAACAAAACCTTGAGGTCTTGGGTTCGAATCATGGACTCACCCTTGATCAAGATGACAATACCTGGAGTGATGGTAGTAGAGGCTGGGCTCTACAGCCTAAGTGTCTTCTCTTAATATGATCAAACCACCTAAGCCTTATCTCTCTTAATTTGTCCATAATATCAGCAACCTTAAATTTATCCCTCACTATTGCATTCCTAACCTTATCCTTTTTAGTAAGGTTGCATATCATTAGCTGCTGACTATGAACTTGTTTGATAGGCCAACACTCTGTTCCATAGAGCATGGTTGACTTAATAGCTAAATGATAGAATTTACTTTTAAACTTGAGTGGTATCTTCTTGTCAC
The DNA here is from genome assembly GCA_024752395.1 of Erythroxylum havanense. Lineage (NCBI taxonomy): Eukaryota > Viridiplantae > Streptophyta > Magnoliopsida > Malpighiales > Erythroxylaceae > Erythroxylum > Erythroxylum havanense. Next base: position 32,524,985 of record JANTNU010000002.1, read on the forward strand.
ACAAAATTTCTGAAGTAATTTTCCATTTAAGTCACTATAATATGATCCTATGGACTATGTCTTCATTACATTACTAATTTATGTATTTCCTAAATTTTATGTTCGAAGTTGCACTTATCCCAAAAATACAAGTACATTTAGCAAAATTCTCACAAATTTTGGTCTAAAAATTGATTTCCATTATAAGGATCTTCATGTGATAGACATGTAGGCTTCTTAAGTTCTCACTCTTATGCAAAATGACATTTTATCTCTAAACTTGAATCCCAAGCTCTCATTCTCTGAATGCAAAATGACATCTATCTTTAAACTTGTACCCTTTAGATGTGTTATACCTGTTACTAAAACCAAGGTCATTTATGGATAAAATGTTTCATATAATTCATAACCACATTATTGGACTTGTTTATAATTGTAATATTGTGCTATGCTTATCTAATCATTTAAGAGCCTCCTCAATCTTTGACAAAGATTTCATTCCAATATTATTTAATATCATCAACTAAATAGTATTTAGATATATTGAAATTACCAAAGACAACACAAGAAGGAAACTAATAATGGATTAAACACCCAACATGAGAATTGAAAAAACTCTTTTGATTATTTCAAGAATACATGTAAGTTACCCATAAAATTAAATTTTAGCAAGACTCATCGACAGGATATCTAAATTTTCATTTTCACACTTCAAATAAACAAAAGAATTGATATAGATTAAATAAGTTTCATCAAATAGTTATCTAATAATAAGGATAAATGTACACAAATTTTTTCAACAATAAATCCAAAATATATTCAATAGACACTATAATATGGTACAATTAAAGATCTAGATCTAAAGCTCATATACAAATCAGCTAGCACAAATTTCAAAATGAAATTATCAAGAATATGATATCAAATGACCATGTTTCTATGGAAAACTTATCTTAGAAAATACCATTTTTTTTAAAAAAAATACTATATAAAATAATACTACTAACGCAAGTTCATTCAACAAAAAGAACCCAAATATATTAAGCTCACAGTTATGCAAAATGAAATGAATAATGATCCATAACAAAGGAACAAAACTTACTTACTTCGAAAAAGCAGTGAGCCTAAAGATAAAGCAATAAGATAGCAATCCTAAGGTAGAGAACCTTAAAATAGCAATCATTGTTATCATTATATGATATTACTATAACATCAACTTACCATAGTAAAAAAAGTAATGAGTAACCATAAATTTATTAGAAAAGTTCAAAAGGAGGACATGAAGAATGTAAAAGAGGTAATCTAAACATCCAACTAGCAACAAACATCATTTTAATGTAAAAGTAGTTAGGCATTTATAAATTAATAAATACAAAGATCATTAATTGTCACAACTAAAGATCACTAGTTATCACTCTAAATTCACAGTAAATTTGCCAATTACTTCAACATTTGTAGACTATTAGCCAGCTTAATAAACCTCTAACTAGCTCTTTACCATAAGATCAACTATTGAACTTGTAACATATTTTAATGGATACTTTGCATACAAAACAATAAAACCTTTAAATGATAAAGTGCCTATAACTAATATTAAATATGAAACTTTATTGTATCAAGCCTAGGCATGGTACTTTAAATCACAAAAAATCAAATATTATACTCAACCCAATGAAATCCTTTTCAATGGTAAGTTGTATTGAAATGAGAATTGCATTAACTAAAAAATATACCTCATTTATAAAGTGAATGTAATGTAAATAACTGTGCTTAAACTAGGTTCCACTTCCAAGAAAGTGAGGTATTCACTAGTGACTTTCACTTAATTCTGATGCCCCTTTACTTTTACAAGCTTGGTATGAGAAACATTATAATACCATATATGCAACTCGATGGTTTATCATTCACTGCAATAGAAAATCAAATTGTTAATGAGCTTATAAGATAATATAACCATATCTTTTCCCTTCTTTTATACCACTTAATTGAGCATCTATATCCTTCAAAAAGAGAAACAAGGCAGATTAGATGTTCGGTAAGGGAGTGCCTCTTCCAAGGTTTATAGTGCTTAGTAGTTTGGAGACTCTTAATTACCCGAAATTATTAAGATATAGGATATAATCATTTTAATCCACTTTCTCCTAAATATGGCCATTCTATTTTTGTTCCTTATGTTAATATGATTTTGAATATATCTTGCTAGTTCGAAGTTTCAAGTTTTTTAGTCATATTAAAATTTAATTTCTTCTCAAAATTACCTAAAATTGATTGGTTCTTCACATGATTCTTACATGAATATTTATGTCTAGCTGTATTAATTTTGTTGTTATTATATTCGACTTTTCTAACCACTAGTTTTAGGCTTCTTCTTAGTCTCATTAGAATTTTATTTCTTCTCAAAGGTACCTAAATTTGATTCCTTATCTTTTTGGTTTCTTAGAATCTACATCGTCTTTTATTAAGGTCAAGATGGAAGCTGAGGCCAATCTAGCGAAGTTAGTAGCTGAATCTCTAAAAGATGCATAAGAGTTCTAATCCACGAGTAGCAAAAGTAAGGGCTTTCACTATTGATCTACAAGCTTGTATTAACTTCATTATTTTGTGAAGAGATAACAGAAGTTTTTTTTTGTCCATGGGTTTCTTTGCTTCTTATTGGTGTTGGAAGGAAAGGAGATGAGAAATATTAGAAGAATTATAAGTTTAGGTGATGATAGGAGAAAGGATACGAGATGGGTCTTATTAGTACTTTAGATGTGGTGTTCATGGGGGACCATATTTTGTTCTTCTTTTCTTACTATGGCAAATAATAAAACTATCAATGAAAAAGAGTCAAAAAAAAATGAAACAATAGTTTCTGAAAAGATGATGGAGACCAAAAAAGAGAGAGAGAGAGAGAGAAAGAAAAAAGAATATATTTTAACTAGTATTTTTGAAGATATAGATTTTATGTTTTTTGTGATAATGTTTTGTTTTTGTACTTTTGAAAACAAGAAACCACAACTTTTGTTATAAAGCACATTTTAACAACTTTTCATATTTTTGAGTCTTGACAATAACAATAAAACATTCAAAAACTAATTGACAACTTTTACATTAAGAAAAATTGTCATTACAAACATAAATTAATATAGTTATAATAACCAAATTCAAAATTGATGTTAAAAGTTAAATAGGAGAGAATAAGTATGTTCGAGATTATGGCCTATTTTTAACTTAATTTATGTTCTTCTTCTTTGACTATGACAAATATTAAGAACTACTAGGACTTTAAGAAACAATGATTTAGGAGAAGATGATGAGATTAAAAAAAATAAGAAAAATAAAAATATTTTAACAACTAATTTACCCTTGAAGGCATATATTATATATTTTTTGCGATAGTATTAATGCTTTCTTATTTTTGAAAACAAGAAATCATAGTTTCATATTTTTAAAAATAACAACAAACAATACAACCAAACAACTTCTTAATTAATTAAGAAAAAGCCCCGTTACCATAAACATAAATTAACATAGTAACAATAACCAAATCTAAAATATTAGGAAACAGAAAGGCGACAATGAGGATGTCCGCACGGGATCATCAATTATGTTTATCTAACGGGACGTCTCATTTCAGATATGATTCGGAAAATTTGGACAAACTTTGGGGGCATAACCGTAACTTGGCAACTCCTTCACTAAAAGCTTGGCTCATTCCTCCTCCTTCCTCGTCAGCTCCAAAACCTCGCGAACCCTTTTCCCCTTTTGTAGCCAGAGAATTGTGTTAATGGCGGCCCAGTTTCCCGACGACTTCAAGTGCCCCATTTCTCTCGAGATTATGTCCGACCCGGTTATCCTCTCGTCGGGTCACACCTTTGACCGGGCCTCCATCCAGCGGTGGCTTGACTCCGGCCACCGTACTTGCCCCATCACTAAGCTCCCACTCCCTGACCACCCTTCTCTCATCCCCAACCACGCTCTTCGTAGTCTTATTTCCAACTATACTCTTCTTTCCGCTCCTAATTTTCAACAATCCCCCACCAAGCCCCAGCCGTCGCAGTCCCAGACTTTAGTCTCCACTCTCGTTTCCACTTCTTCGGCTTTTGACTCCAAGCTTCACTCACTCTCGCAGCTCGCTAGACTCACCAAGCGCGACCCGGGTCTTCGTCGGGTTCTGACTGAATCCGGAGCTATGTCCGCCGTTCTCAACTGTGTCAACTCATCCGAGTCCGCACTCCAAGAGAAAGCCCTTTCTTTATTGCTCAGCCTCTCGCTTGACGACGATAACAAGGTGGGTTTAGTCGCGGAAGGTGCGATTGGTCGGGTCGTTGATGTTTTACGGGTCGGGTCGCCGGATAGTCGAGCTATTGGGTGTACGGTTTTGACTAGCTTAGCGGTGGTAGAAGTGAACAAAGCAACAATTGGGGCTTACCCAAATGCGATTCAGTCGTTAGTTTGGATACTGAATTATGGGAAAGGGAGAGAGATCAAAGAAGCAGCAACCACGTTGTACGCTATCTGCTCGTTCCCGAATAATCGGAGGCGAGCCGTGGATTGCGGGGCGGTGCCGATTTTGGTAAGATTAGGAGGATTGGGACTTGAGAGAGCTGTGGAGGTTTTGAGTGTCTTGGTGAAGTCAAAGGAAGGAAGAGAAGAGATGGGAAGCGTTTGTGGTTGTGTTTGTGTTTTGGTGCACGCGTTGAGGAGTGGGAGAGAGAAAAGTGTTCAGTGTGCTCTTTTTACACTCAATTCTTTGTGTTGTTATAGTGGGGAATTGTGTAGAGAGGCTAAAAGTGAAGGGCTTTTGGAGATATGTGTGAGGCTGTTGGAGGATGATAACGAGAAGATTAGAAGAAATGCTTCTTTTCTTGTGAAAACTCTAAGTGGGAGCAGCTAATAGATCGGACTCCTTTTGATGCTTAAGGGATGATGGAGGTGAGTTCTGGGTTCTGGGTTTTCTGGGGTATGGTTCGTCCATTGTTGGATACTTGTGTGTACAAAAGAAAGGTTAGAGCTTGAAACTGGAAAGGTTAGAGCTTGAAACTGGATATGATTTTTTCTTTTTCTCTTTCGACAGGTTTTGTATATTTGAATAAGTTTGTATGTGAACTCATCTTTGTAGTTCAAAACGTTTCATATTTGTTATTAGAATTGTAATTGCCTACATTTTTAGGATTTTTTGGGCTCAAATCCAGATTTTTTGTTTTCTTCCCAACTTTTTTCGAAGCTTTCTTGTTCAACATGTTTGTTTGTGCTACATGGTTCAGTTTGAACCAGTTTCATGCTTATTGAATGAATTTGTATTGATATTTTAGTGTACAACTAGTTTACTCATCGAGACGAAGTCATTCCTTTTACTGAAATGGACTGTGATTGCTTGCTCTATACTTTGTAAACATTGTTTGTATGTGCCTTGTTCTCCAATTATTTGGATTCTGCATTAATAACTATATGATTAAGCTGACAATAATGGATTCCATGACTACGCCAGTAGACATCCAAAAGTAGACACTGGAATTGCATTTCAATTTCATTGCTGTAAGAATTGTCTGTTTTCCCTTAATCATACTATGAATTGCCTTTATATATTAGTCCACTTCTTCTTAAGTTCCAGGTTGTTGAATTGTAAATTTGATTCCAATTTCGTGGAAGTCAAGCTGTAAGATGCATCACTCTGTATAGAATTTAGCATATTTGTATGCGACTCTTGATCCTTGATTCACTGTCTGCATGAAGCAGGTGTATGATCTTGTACCTCTTAGTTGGCATTTTTATGGTGCACCAGAGAACAGAAATATATGCAAACTTTCTTCATTTAAAGCACCTATAAATATTAAAGCCTGGTAGATGCAGGATCTTTAACACTTGAATTGTGTCTGTGTGAAGTATTAATGATTGACCAATGAATCATTGTGAAGCAAGGCCCCCTTATCACCTACTAGGAAGTTCATTTGGATCATGCCTGCATAACCAAATTTGAAGCAAGGTCTTTTCTTTAGTTTGCATAACCAAATTTGGAGTTAAATACCGTAAAATGTTTGGTTAACCCTAGCTTTGAACTAGAATACATGATGCGCACAGAAAAGACCAAGAGACCGGAAGATGGCATCTGCAATTCTAGTTATATACATTAACTGTGAACAAAACTACAAACGTATGCTACCTGTCCTTTTTGTTATTTTGATAAAACGAGTTTATTAGGGGACGAAAAAACACAAGTGGTTAGGGCTTGGAAGCAATGCTGCGCCATGGAAATTATTGTCCTATTTCCTACTTGGAAAAGTGTTGAGCTTGCGGTGGCCGCCGCGGCGTCTATGGGGTAAAGTCATGAGTGTCATACTCATAGGTCGCGTGCTCGTCTCGCACTCTGTTTCTGTGTGCAAGTTACGTGGTACTAAAGTTTCTTTTGGGTAAAGCCTATATCTTCTCTTTTTGTTGTTTACTAATTTGACCCGCGTGAATGGGCAGTTGTTGGTGGAAAAATCAGAAAAGAACAAGTGAAGGGCACTTTCCTGTGCATTGCATGGCATCCATCTCCACTTCCACTCGTGACACTTGCGGTGGCCTACGAGTGCTGTTTCAAAGAAACGATCTTTCTTCCTCTCCCTTCTCTTTTCTACGAGTGCTATTTCCAAGAAACGATCTCTTTCTTTTCTTAAATTCTTCCTCTGCTTTCTCTTTTCTTTGACTCAAAACATTTGTCGGATTCCGACGTCATCTAATATGGATTCATGTTCAATTTCTTTATATCAGACTCAAAAATTAAAATATTAATTTAAACTATATATAAATTATATCAAATATAACAAATTTTAATTTATTATAAATATAATATATCTTTAGCTCTATTATTAATGCAGAATTTTGTAATTATTCGCAAATTTAAATCGGCAAATATGTGCATTAAAATATAATATATCTTTAGCTCTATCAATATCAAAGATGTTGGCAATTAATCTATTTAGAGTTTGTCCCAGCAAAGTCCATCTAATTGAATAGAATCAGCAAAGAATAATGAGAATGAATATTGATATTTAATCCAACAATCTAATGATTCATTGGTAGAACTGCTATCACTTAATATGACTGGACTGATTCACTTACATACACAACACATTTTTGGACTTAACGATTGTTTTTTCAAAGCAGAATCGTAAAGGTAAGGGCAGAAGGAAGAGGAAGTAGTAGCAAAAAGACAGAGAAAGATGTGAAAGCACAGACATTATCATTCATTTTCTGAATTTCATGTCGGTTCGTTATAATGATATAGACCTGTGGACAACTCATTTGTCGTCATATACATCGTTGTTTGCTTACATTAAAATGTAGTGCTCAAGTAAGTAAGTTCCTACTATTGTATTTCCTGTCTATACGATTTCATTTGATTTTATTTCTTATAGGTCGTTAGTTCCTCCGCCGCCTTCATAACTTCTTTTCCGTAATAACACCTTCCCCTTTAAGAGCCTTGTCTACAAGGTTGGCATTTGGGAAGCGCTTCTATGGTTCGAATATTATATAGCTCCTTGTCGAACCAAATCACTCTCCTCCCTTTCTATCTTAGTAATCCTTCCTTCCATTTATAATTACTTGAGCTAAGCGTCCCTGCCTCCAAGCGTTTGATGATGTCTCGAATTGTCAAGTCTCCTTCCCAAATGTTCTTGATATCTCCTAGTAATTTGGTATGAACCTAGGATATTAGGAGTTCGGTACTTACTATCCTGGAAAAGGCGTCCGCAACCATATTCTCCATTTTGCTCCTATGTATCACCTTAAAGTCCTAGCCGAAGAGCTTCAAAAGCCACATTTGCTGAAAAGGTGTGGATCTCCATTGCTATAATAGAAATTTAAGACTCTGATGATTTGTGTAAACTTTGAATTGTCAACCACTAAGGTAGTGATGCCACTGTTTAATTGCCTTTATGATCAGTATAAATTCCTTTTTGTAGGTTGACAACTACTTCTCCTTCCTCCTTGCCTGCCTCACCTATTCCTCCTCCCCCACCTCCCATATTTTCACCTCCATCCCTCCTTGTAGATCAGTCCACTCCCTCTCCCATCCCACCTATTATTGCTTCCTCCCCATCCCTGTCTACCCATCCTATGCAAACCCGTGCCAAAAGTGGTATTTTCAAACCTAAAGCCTATTTTGCTTCCCTACACTCATGTCCCGCTCCTGAAACAGCCACTGTTTCCATAGACCTTTCCAATCCTATTTGATACCAAGCCATGTATGATGAAATGTCTGCCCTACAGAAAAATAACACTTGGACTCTTGTGCCTTATGACTCTAACATGCATATTTTAGGAACTAAATGGGTTTTTCGGATTAAGTATAATGTAGATGGAACTTTGGACAAGCATAAGGCCCTTCTTGTGGCAAAGGGTTTTTCTCAAACCCCGGGCATTGATTTTTTAGATACTTTCTCTCCTGTTGTGAAAACATCCACCATCAAGGTTGTTCTATCTCTTGCTGCCTCCTTGAATTGGAGTATTCAACAAGTTGATATCAACAACGCTTTTCTCCATGGTGAGCTTCATGAGACTGTGTACATCTCTCAGCCTCAAGGATTTCAACATCCTCTTCTTCCTAATCATGTGTGCAAGTTATATAAAGCCCTCTATGGCCTAAAGCAGGCTCCAAGAGCCTAGTATCTCAAACTCAAGCCTGCTCTTCTAAAATGGGGTTTCTGTAACTCAAAAAATGACTCCTCTATGTTCTATCTTCATGACAATGGTATGCTTCTTATCCTGTTAGTCTACGTGGATGACATTTTAATTACAGGCAATAATCCATCAACAATCCAGTCTATAATCAACAAGCTCAACTCACAGTTTGCACTCAAAGCATTGGGTGATTTACATTACTTCTTAGGTTTTGAAGTTTATAGAAATGCAACAGGCCTATATCTATCACAGAGTGGGTATATCTCAAATTTACTTACCCAGGCTAATATGGATCTCTGTGAACCTTGCTCGACTCCGGCCTCTACAGGTCTTAAGCTTTCTCGTCATGATGGCTAGCCCTTTGCCGAACCCTCTTTGTATCGCAGCTTCGTTGGAGCTCTCCAGTATCTCTGCAACACGAGGCCTGACATCAGTTTTATTGTTAACAAACTCAGTCAGTTTCTTTCCAACCCTCTCACTACTCACTGGAATGCCTTAAAGAGGGTGTTACGTTACCTGAAGGGTTTCTCTGATCTGGGCCTACTGTTCCGCTCCTCCTCGTCTCTCGACCTTCATGTGTTTAATGACTCTAACTGGGCCAGCTCTCCAGATGATCGCAAATCTACCAGTGGTGGCTGCGTTTTTCTTGGCCGCAATCTCGTCTTCTGGAGCTCCAAAAAGCAAGCTGTCATCGCTCGCTCCAGCACTGGGGCCGAATATCATGCTCTCTCTCAGCTCTCCACTGAGATACTTTGGTTATCGTCTCTTCTCAGCGAACTTGGGTTTTCGCCTTCCCGGCCAGCTATTCTCTGGTGCGACAACAATGGTGCTCGCTCACTCTCTCAGAACCCGGTCTTCCACACTCGCACCAAGCATATTGAGATCGACGTACATTTTGTGCGAGATAAGATAGCTGCTGGACTTCTCGAGGTTCGATTTGTGCCCTCTACTGATCAGATCGCCGATCTCCTCACCAAACCCCTCTCCGTGGCTCGATTTAGGGATTTGTCTTTCAAACTCAACCTCGTACAAAATCTGAGGTTTCGTTTATGTGGGGATATTAGGGATCCATGTTCATCGGACGGGTCAAGTACTGGGCCAAGTTACCTAGCTCCAACCCCATCTGCCACCTCATCTTCTAAGTTCACCCAAATCTCCTCTACACCTGTTAGCAGCAGATCACCTCACTCTCAACAAACTTCCGGTTACAGATAACAAATGTTTTCTCATGCTGTACAATCTGTTGTAATCGAATAGTTTAGAATTTCGCTAACTTGTATATAAAACCTTTACAGTAAACACAATAAAGTGGGAAGAAAACATTACAATACAATCTCTCCCTATTTTCATATTATTACACTGGCTAGTTCCAAACCGTCATTAATTATTTTCTTGTCATTTGTGGCTTCTCCTTTCTCTGAGATTGAGTTTCCTAAGTAGTCCAATTGTTTCCAATTTACTTCCCTTAAGGAATAGTTGGTGAGCTTGGAGGATCTTCAAAGCGTCTTGGAGATAACACAGGCACTGGTGAAGGTTGTTGTTGTAGATGAGTATATCGTCTAAAACAACTGATAAGAACCTTTGAAGAAAGGGTCCGAAATATTTCATTCATCACCCTTTAAATGGCGAACGGTGCATTTGTTAACCTGAAAGGTATTACGAGGAACTGGTTGTAGCATCCCACTCCCGCAAGACCCAAACTCGACATCAAGGGTGATATCCGAGCCCGTGCCTCACGAGGGTGGTATGCTAGAGCACTCAATTACAGTCCAAAAATTCAGTATGACATTTTTATTTTTGAAAATAATTGTATGCGCGAAATTCAGTCATAAAAAAACACTCAACAGTATTTAACCATTTCATGCACAAAAATCCATACCCAAATTGGGCCCAATGTTGTTCCTGAACGCTTTCAGTGATCACATTACAAATACGACATTAGCCAATTGGGACCCA
>JANTNU010000002.1:32604291-32617804 GCA_024752395.1 Erythroxylum havanense
TCAATCTAGAACATTAGTTGTATGTATTTAGAAAATCTCATTATGATGATTATATAATTGATGCTGACTTAAAATTAATGAATTATTTCATATAAGAATTTTTATATTTTGATACTATATACGACATATTTTAGTAAAAGGTAGCTCAATTGGTAGTTATTAGATATAACATAAATTGTTAGAGGTAACTAAGTGTTTAATATAGGATTTATCACCTTAAAGTAATTAGGGATATTTCATAATTCTCGATTAGTATTGATTCAAAAAATTTTCGATCAAGGTGAGATGAAATTTTATAAAATAGTTTATAAATGTCAGATATAAAATCAATTACTAATGATAGAGAACTAATATAATTAGATTAAAATACAGTTGACATTAATTTCATGGTCTAGATGTAACACTCCACTTCCACGTGGCCCGAATCCGATATCGATCGTGATATCCGAGCCCGTGCCCCACGAGGGTGGCGTGCTACATCACTCAGACGAAACTCAATATACAATTTTTTTAAAGACATTCATACGCGCGAAAAGCAGTAGACAATTTGAGCCCACGTTAATTTGTAAACATTTTCAGTCATTACAAACATTCAATAATAATTTAACGTAGCCATTTAATGTACACAAATCTACAACCAAATTGGGCCCACTGTAAATACAAAGTATTATTTTGCAGAGATTGCGGAATACAATTTTATGAGACACTAATATAGACGCGAACTGATCCCGACCTCTATCTTTCCCTTGCATGCAGTAGGCATACTCCCGTGTCTAACGGAGTACTCTTCAAGGCTTGAAAAATAATTGTAAATTTTGGGTGAGTTTTGCGAACTCAGTGAGGGACCATCATCGATGGTTCACCCAATCCATGCAAGAATCACATATATTATAGGTATTTCACAGTTTCATATTCATAAGTATTACATAATCGTACTCGAACAATTCACAGGTTATTTCACAACAGTACATCCAGAAATACCACATGGTTATCATATTATAAGTCACAATTTCATGTTTAGTACACTGAATCATTCATAATATTTCACGTTCAACACGCTAAAGTATTCATATTCCACAATAAAATCACATTTAGACACATATACCGGGAAATGTCATGAATGCATGTACAATCATTTTCATGTGCAAATTTTACTATTCACATGTAAGCATATGCATGTATATTTCAAAGCAATCTAAACACTCGTAGCCCTTTTCAAATTACCATTCTACCCTTCCCATCGGGGGTGGGATGTTACGCTAGATCTAATATTAATAATGTGTGACAAAAAGATTAAATTATATGTAAAAATCATGCATGAAAAAGTTAGTTAAAGCTAATTTGATATTTTTAAATATTTAGGCAATCATGATAAATTGATAGACATCAATCTTAATCAATGTATATAAATTGTTTAATTAGAGAATTAAAAATAATTATAGGAGTTTAATTTATCTAATCCTGAATATGATTAAGGTTTATAAATTATATTCATTGTCAACATATTTAGGACATGTTACACATAGAGAACGTATTAAAAAGAGAAAATATATTTTTAATTAAGTTGTACTTGATTGTAAAGTTTGAGAAACTTTATAATTAAATATAAGATATTAATAAATAAAGTTCAATATGAGATATTAGATTTTATACGGGCCCAATTAGTATATATTTAATTAGAATTAATTGTAATTCTTATTAAAGTTTAATTAAAATTAAAATTATATTTTAATTAAATTACTAAGAGGTCTAAAACTTATTATAAATAGGCTTAGGTTGGAGCTAGTATTTTCTGCTTAACGCTCTCTACAATAGTTGTAGAGTTCTTTTAACATGTTTTGTGGATACCATTTAAAATCAAACATATGTTTGGTTATGGTGGTCGAGATAAACCAACTTCAAGAACGTTCCAGAGAAATAATAAGAAAAGAATCAAACATCATAATAAGGAATAAATTATGATTCATGTTTTATTCTATTTTATATATAATCATATTGTATAATTTTAAAGTGATTTTAGTTTTCAAAAAACTATAAGGAAAAGTACAGTTATATTCTACTATGCATGGGATTGGATCCTACCTAATTTCCTATTAAGCATTTACTTATATAATCTAATTATAGCTAATTAAGTATTAAATCATCTAATGACTTTAATTGTCTTTTTGGAAAACGTGAAATTTGCAAGAATAAATCAACCTATTAAGGAAACGATTAATTTTGGTTAGACAACCAACGCCAAATGTTTAATCCACTTACATTCAACAAGCTCATATCCTTTTCCTTTTTAAACATAATGTTGTCGACAAAATGAGTACTTTTTGTTTAGATGTCAGGTTTTGATGACTTTTAAATTTTTTCTCCCCCTATTGTAAGATACTTGCTTTGTTAAGCACTTGTTACAAACTATTCGTTACACCTATAAATGAGAAGTAGAAATATTTGCTCAAAACAAGAATAGAATTATCATGATTTGCTAGTATCTATACTTTCTCTTACAATATCATTGGATGATTTCAAAATCTATTAATATTTATATATTATTATTATTATTTGGATAATTATCCTAATTTTTCTCTTATTTGTTATTATTATTAGTATTATTGAATTTGTTAAGTGGTTAGTTAAGAATATCTTGGAGTTTATTATTTAGGCGGTCATGGATTATTGCTAGACAACAATCTTGATTTATGGTTATAAATTATTTAATTAGAAAATTTAAAATAATTAAAGAAAGTTTTAATTTATATAATTCTAATTAAGAATTAGGATTATAATTTACAATCTTTTTCAAAATATTAGGAACCTAAATGCGTCATACATAAAAAAGAAGTTAAAAAGTGAGAATTTAATTTAAATTAAGTTGGAATTAATTGTGAACTTTGAGAAACTTTAGGAATCAAATATAAGATATTTGATTTTATTAAAATTAAATTATAATTATAAGTAGAGTTTGACTTTAATTATAATTAGGAAGTTTAATTTTGATGATGGTGAAGCTCTTTTGTCTTTCTTTATATATACGAGGAAGGTATAAATTAGCTAGCATTCCTACCTCTTAAAAGTTAAGTTCCTTTTCTCTTCTTTTTAAATTCTATTATAAGCTAAACACTTGAACAAGTCATGGTTAACACCCCATGAAAAAGTTATTGCAGGAATTTCAAATACGTGCAATTCAATTACCTTTTATGATTTATATTTTTCAAGTTATTTAACTATTGAGATCCAATTAGAAAGTCATAATTTTTTTCATTGTGCTCATGATTAGATCACGATTAGTTTCCTATCAACGATATCAGAGCCTCCTTTAATTGTTTAACTTGATTAAAGTTGCTTAATTATTATTGATTTGATATGATTAAGGCTTTTAAAACTTTTTTTAGTGAATTCTCTAATACATATTAAAGCAATAATTAGGGTTTTTAATTTTTGAAAAATAAAACAAAAATGCATGCCCCTTTATTTTGCTTTTTTATTAAAAAAAATTAAATATGCCTCCTATATGTTTTCTCTGCCTCCAAAAATTATTTATGACCCATAGCTTTAACATTGAATAAAGTGAGGTACTACATAGTTTAGGCAATAACAACCCTAATAAATAATCCATCAAAATCTCATCCAACATGTTCACAATATATTCATACATCCTTCTCAATCAACAAAATACGACAAAGAAGTAAGAAAAGAGAAGAACTAAGGCTTATATGTTAAAGAGCAAAGTTGGAATTCTATGGTGGTAGCCTTATGTCTCCTTGAAATCCTTTGATTCCACCTTGAATTCTCTTTGTTTTTCTCTTAAAAATTTATTCTTCTCTCTCCCTTAGATGTCTTGCGCGACGTCCTTTGTTTTCTAGGTTTAAAATGGAGTTTTTATATCACATTTAATGCTTAAAATGATGTAAGAAAGAGGAAGTTGCCAGCTAGAATTTTCCAGAAAACGTTATTTTCTGTCTTGACTTCAATCCGTGATATCTTATTGATTTTTTATCCAAATTGGTCGTTATTCCACCAATTTGAAACTGAATTTCTCCTATTTCTTTTGGATTAAAAAATAAAAATATTAAATAAAAATTGTATCTTGCGAAAGTTTAACATTGGTGATGGGTTGGCCCAGCAAAATTCCAGCTTTCCTTTGAGTCACATGATTTGCTTTCTCTTTGGTTCTTCTATCCTTCCATCCCTCAAAATCACCTTCAAACCTATTGATTAACAACAAAATTAATCACTTAATCATGCCCAAAACACATGCAATTAATACCAAAATAATGTAAGAAAAAGACGTGCAACAAGGCTATGCAAAATTCATGCAAAACCTAATCTTAATGACCTAATTCACACAAATTCATGCGTATTCACATACATTCATACATAATCATGCAATTATATGAAACTAAGGCAAAACATAAGCTAAACAAGTTAACAAAAATCAATTTATCACAATTAACTAAAATCAATTAATCACAATTAACTAAAATATTATCCTAAGAAAAGTATATACAAATGCCATACTAATGATTAACAAGTGTTCATTCATTCTAGATGACATGTTGTATAGCTCCTATTTTAGAGACTTCCGCTGAAAGGTGAGGTTAATTGCATACATAAAGCTAAGGAAAAACTTCGAGCAATTATTCTTAAAATAACAGAGATATGGATAGCTTATGCATTAGAACAATGATTGGTTACCTTAATGAACTTAGGATTATAAGCCCCAATGATCCTTCTGTCATAATGTGATCAATTATTAGAAAGTAGGGACCAATTATTCTGAATAAACCAAAGTTTCTTGCATTTGTCCTGTTTATTTTAATATCTATTAAAATAATTGATTTATTTTCTTTTTATAAACATGAATAACTTGTTGCTTATTTCATTTAATTCCCTAACATTCTATACTAAGATAGAAATGATGAAACTATATAGCGGTTTCCCTTTTTTAATTTCCTTCCTACAAGTCTTTTCACAACTAGGGTATAAGCCCTATGCATATTACTAGGTTCATCACTCATGGTAGCCTCTTTAGTGGGATTTTGACCTTTATTGATATGATTTTTTGTTCTTTGGCTTAATGGTCCCACAAGCTTGAACTTCATAAGTGTTACCATCAATTATCCCTTCAGTGCCAATTTCATTGAGTAATGCCATAGTTTCATTATCTTGTTGATTTTAAATAAGTATGCTTGTTCAACAACTATTGTATTACTATGGCACCCTCTTTGCCCAATGTCTCATTGGTATTCCCACTTTTCTCCATGCGTTCTACATCATCTCCTCTTTCAAAAACTGTACTTGTAGGCTTCCATTATGATGACTTTTTTACTTGTGGCCTCCATTAATAGGTAATTAAAATAGAGCACTCCTTTAAGTTGTTAATAGCATCCAATCTCTTGAGCTTGAGTATGCTTGGAAGTTCCTTGCTAATCTCGGCTTATATAAAAATTTTGAAAAATCCAATTATGCCTAATGTTGTAGTGTTTTCATCTATGAACAAAGGTTTACTGGTGATGGGTAAGTTTTAAAATTTATAAGCTCTCAAAATACTGCAATCGCATAACTCGTGGGCGTAGTATATGAGGTATTGATCCCTCAAAGAGTGGTGAACTAATTCAATTCTAAGTTATCTAAGGCCTTAAGAATTATAAAAATGAAAAATAAAAAGTAGACAAAAAAGTAAACATGTGAAGATAATTGAAAAAAATTAATTTGTAAATTAACACGAAAATAAATTAAATTGAGTTATACCAAATTCACAATGAGAAATCACATAAGAAGAAGTTTGAAATTATGAGAAAGGCATACTTTTCCTATAATTAATGCTAACTTAGTCATTTATGTGTTAATAAGTTGTTTGTTCTAGACTATCGAAGGGAGTGTTACTCTTTCTCAAGTTATAATCACAAGCCTTAATTAATAGTCCCTAATTAGGTTAAGCACCAAATATGTAATCTCTCAATTACAAATAGCTCTAACCCTAATCAATTCTTAAGTTTTTTTTTAAAAAAATTAGGTCTCATACGAGATATCTCTCTGTATAATAACTGATTTGATTAATTATGTGGTCTATGGGATCACTTAACTCTCATTAACCTAACCCAATCATTTTTACATTTAATTCAGTCTCTCGATTTATTACCGAAGCATAAAGTTACAACAATTAATCACAACACCTAAATGATTGATAGGGGTAGATTGCATTGTATTTTTTATAGGTAATTTGATATGTGTTTAGAGGTTAATTTGATTGTTTAGTGTGTGTTTAGGTTACTAATTGTGTTAGTTCATAAATATTTGTGTTTTAAGTGTTATTTGGGTGAGAACATGTTTTTGAGCTTCAATTATATATATATGAGGTGTTGTGATGAATTTGTTGGTGTTTTAGGGAATCTGGAAGAGTTTCAAAGGAAACCCAAACCAAAACACAAGGCCACGATGGTAAGGGACCTACCGCGATCATGACAGAAGCATTAACAGAGGGCTACGATGGTGAAAGAAGCTTGAGCTTAGGGCCATGATTGTGGGGAACTTTTCACGATTATGATAGAGAGTAGACTATCAAGCCACGATTGTGGCTTACGTGCATACAGACGTGGTGTCACTTTCAGATTTAATTTTTCGAGGGACATTTCGAACCCCAGAAAGACACTAGGGGTACCTTAATTGGTAAATACTATAAAAGGATTATGATATAATGCTAGAAAGGGAGATTACATTCTACTTACTTTTGGAAATCTAAAAGAGAGAGGGAAAGAAGAGAGAGGGAAAAGAAGAAGAGGATTCTGACATCGAATCTTCCCAGATGAGGTGATCTCTTGATGTCACCGCTCTCCCGAGTCATCCAACCTGAGTTTCATTTCCTCCCCATTTACTTCTTTATTCATTTAAATGTGTAAGATTGAGATGAGTTGTATAGTTATGGATTTTAAGTTGATAAAGATGTTCAAACTTTACCTTCAAGATTTTACTTATCTTTAATGTTAATCTAGTTTATTCGTGTTTGCTTGATTTAGGTGTTATGATTGAATGATGTATATGTATCTTTCAGTAACAAACCTAGAGGGTGAATTAGATAAAAATGACTAGATTGGATTAACGAGAGTTAGGCGATCTAATTGATCACTTAATCAATATAGTCAGTAATTTCATAGAGAGAGATCCCATGCAAGACCTAATTAATTATGAGAGAGGTTTAGAACTAATTAAAATTGTGGGTAATTTATGAATTGAGATATTACAAGTCCATAATTCGATTAGGGTTTATAATTAATGGAATGGTTATAACTCAAGAGAGAGTAATCAACCCTACGATTGTCTAGAACCGACACCCCGTGAACACATAATTGGCTAGGTTAACATTAATAATAGGTAAAATCCCCTCTTTTATAACTTGGTTATTTCTCTTGATAGATTTCCATTGTTGCGGTGTTTGTTTGATTTAATTTACTTTTCAGTTTAATATTCAAATTTAAGTCTTCAATAAAGAGAAACCTGAATTAAGTGGTGTCTAAGCACAATCTCTGTGAGACGATATCTACTTTTTACTGCAAATAATGACCCATATATTTGCGGTTTTTAGCCAAAAACAAGTAATTGGTTTTGCAACCAACAATGATTCAACACAAAAATAACTAGATTAATAGTAAATCAAGTCTAAATCCTAAAAGAAAATTAGAACATCATGATCAGACCCAAATCTATTAACATATTCATATCTATTTCAACAATCAAAGAAAAAGAGCACAAAGATGAATGAAATATATTTTGAAAGGGGATCGGGATGCTTCAGGAAAGAAGTAGCAGTAGAAGTCGACTCCTCTCTCCTCTTCTTCCTCTTCTCTCTCTTCTTCTTCTCTCTTCTTGGAGTTTTCCTAAAAGTGGCAGATTGGAGAGCTCCCCTAGGGTTCTTTCTCTTTCTTTATATAGTATTTTCTATTTTAAGTAAATCCTAGGGTTTTCCTAAGTCCAAAATGTCCCTCGGTAAGTCGTGTTTAGAAGGTTATCTATGCTATCTGTCATGCACACCACGATTGTGGCACTTTATTTAGCTCTTTATCACGATCATGGCAATCTAGGCCACGATTGTGGCTCCCCCCAATTGGTTCTGTCACGATGGGCGTGGCTTTAGCTCTAGACTTCCTTCAATTCTCCTCCATTCTTCCATATCTGTTCTAAAACACTAAGAAATACATCAAGGCACCTCAATTACACAAAATTAATCCAAAAAAGCATGCTCTAACCCATATAACACTCAAAACACAATCATTTAACTAAATAACACAATCTTCATCTAAACATGCACTAATCATTCAATTTAGCAACTAAACACATACTAAACTATGTTGATTGTAGAAATAAACTAATTAAAACCGCAAGTATATGGGTCGTTACTTGTAGTTAAAAGCAGATATCATCCTAAAGAGATTATACTTAGGCACCACTTAATTCAGGTTGTGCTTTGTTTAAGACTCAAATTCGAATAATAAACTAAAAAGTAAACTAAATCAAACAAACAAGCAACGAACAAATAATGTAACAATGGAAATATGCCATGAGAACTAATCAAGTTATGAGAGAGGGGATTTTACTTACCATTAATGCTAATCTAGCCATTTTTGTATTTATGGGGTGTCGGTTCTAAATGATCGTAAGGTTGAATACACTCTTTCAAGTTATAACCATTCCTTAAATTGTAAACCCTAATCGAATTATGGACTTGCAATATCTCAATTCACAAATTACCACAGTTCTATTTAGTTCTAAATCTCTCTAATAAATAATTAGGTCTCGCACGGGATCTCCCTCCATGAAATTACCGACTAGATTGATTAAGTGGTCAGTTAGATTGCCTAACTTTCATTAATCCAATCTAATCATTTTTATTTGATTCAACCTCTCGATTTGTTACCAAAATATGCAAAACATTAATCAATCACAACACCCAAATCAAGTAAATACAATTCAACTAGATTAACATTAAATATAAGCAAGTCAAAGGAAAAGTCAGAACATCATTAATAACTCAAAATCTATAACCATACAACCTATCTCAATCTTATACATTAAATGAATAAAAAGGTAAATGGAGAGGAGATGAAACTTAGGTTGGATGATTTCTAAAAGTAGCGGTATCGGGAGATCAACTATTCTAGGAAGCTTTGCCTTCAGAACCCTCCTCTTCTTCCTATTCTTCTTTTCTCTCTCTCTTCTTTTTCTATCTCTTTTTAGGTTTCCAAATGTAAGCTAAATGTAGACTCCTTTTAAGGTTATATCATAATCCTTTTATAATCTTTACCAATTAAGATAACCTTAGTGTCTTTTCGGGGTCCAAAATGTCCCTCGGAAACTCGAATCCGAAAATGACTGCGCACAGGCCATGATTGTGGCCCTTAGTACACAATTGTGGCCTATTTATCTGCTCTTTATCAAATTGTGACCATATGCTCAAGCTTATATCATGATCATGACAGATTCCCCACGATTTTGGCCCTATGTTTTCGTTCCCGTCTCCTCTGAAACTCTTCTAAATGCTTTGAAACACTAACAAACTCATCACGACACCTCATATATATATAACTGAAGCTCAAAAACATGTTCTCACCCAAAGAACACTTAAAACACAAATATTAATGAACTAACATAATTCTTAAAGTAAACACCCGCTAAGCAATCAAATTAACCACTAAATACATATCAAATTACCTATAAAAATACAATGCAACACTATGAACTTGAAATAAACAAATACCTCTAGTGAAAGTGCTCTGGCAACACTATAGACTCGAGGAAGCAACATAGGAACTAGAATTGACCATGAGAGCTCAGTATCCTCAACAATTCTTATCAGGTATGAATTTCAAGGCCGAAATTCTTTTAAATGGGAGAGAAATGTAAGGCCCCAAATTACACCCTAGTAGGAATGATTCATGTCCATAGAAGTATATGTGATAGGAGTTAATGATTATTATTTGATTATGTTGCTTATATCTTGAATTTTGGTTTGATGAAGTATAATTACTAACTTGGAATTTATTTGATACAATTGGGGAAAAATTGATGAATTAAAATGCACATTTTGTCTAGTAAAAATGTCAAGTGGTAAGATAAGTTGTCACATGGAAAATTAGGATGACTAAGCCTATGAATTACTGACATTTGGCATGAAAAATCAATGACAAATGACAGAGCTAATTAATTGACAAGTGGCAGCAATGAGTGAGTAACAAATGTCATAGCCAATTAATTGATAAATAGCAGCAATGAGTGAGTGATAAATGGCCTAGCCTAATGGTGACATTTGGAAGCTTATAGAGTGGAAAAATGGGATACATGCTTAGTGACAAATATCAATGAAAGGCAGAGACATCTTGCACCTAATTGAACTAAGCATATGCAAAACATGTTTCTGCTGTGTTTTCTCTTATTTCTTCATCTCTTGTCATCGAAAAATTGTTCTTATCTTACAACCCTATGTTTTTCTTGAGTGTTTTTTTTAATTATCACACCAAAATAATGCATCAAAGAAGCTAGATCATGCTATCTTCTATGTTGCTGTCTTTTTGGTGCTAAGATCATCCTAATTTACACATCGGTTAGAGAGGAATGGATATGAATGTTTGAGAATTGGGAATTTGTTTGAACACATATAATGTGTAATTAATTAACACTATCATTGATGTATTGATGCAAATGCTTAAATTCATAAGGCACATTGAATTTTTTCAGATATGAATGAATGTATTCAATTTGAGCACAAGGAAATAAATTTATACGTTTTGCATTATTTCTCTATTATTTGAAATGTGATATGTTTTGTTTTAAACCTGCCAAGTCCTAGTTGTGGGTAAATAGGCATGCCTAGAAGGGTTTGCAACTGCTTCTGTACTTAGACACTACGATGTCTTCTATTCTTAGATACTATAGTGTCTTCTGTTTCAGAGACTTACTGTTTCTGTTGATACCAATCACAGGTATCTTCTGTGTAATTCTCGTTACCCACTTCTGAAAAAGGATTAGAAGGCAATTCCGTATGTGTTTTGATATTTGTTCTATTCTGATACATTATATCCTATTTTGACACAATTTTGTTATGTTCTGATATAATAATGCTATGTTATGATGCAATTGGGTTCTGTTCTATTATGATGAAATTAATAATCGGATTATTCTATAATGTGGATAATCAAAGATTGCTTGTGATATGACATGATTTAGAGCATGTAAATGCTAGATGATTGTTGAAAGTAGCTATCATTTTGTATCTTATTTAGTTATTCCCTACTAAGCTATATGCTTTGCACGGTAGTTTTTTCTCTGTGTAGGTCTCAATAGAAAGGATTAAGGATGGGAAATCCACAGTGGCTAAAGAAGGACATGTTATGTTTGGAAGATGTTATGTTTAAGTTTGTTTTTAAGTTGTATCCAATATTATAAGACATATTTGTATTTTGTATAAATGGTTTGTAATAACTATAATACAGGATGGTTTAGTATTTAAGGCATGTATTTGATAAATACAATGTGTATGTTTTGTTCTGTTTATAATTCAACAACTTATGAAATGTAAAGTATGTTGCCTTATTATCTGGGAATTTATGGAATCTCTTGGTATGTTTTAGGTTTGTTTGTGGCATCCTTATATCCTCCTAGGGGATATTAAGGTATTACATTGACCTACCTATACCTCTAAGTTATAGATGGATGAAGCGTGACTCTTTGCAATCTAGTCAAACTTTGCCTCCATTCTCTTCTGACTCTCTTCCTGTCTTCTTTGACCTTCCTTTTGGCTTGAGAACTTTGAACCCAATACATCTATTAACTTGTCCATTTTTTTCTCTAAAGACACAATCGATCTTTTTGAAATCCGAGATGTTCTTTTGTTCTCACTTGGCCACCTGCATTGTTAGTACTCCACGAAAAATTTGGGTGATTTTTCCACCTAGGATTATAAGTGTTGAGTATGGATTACTACCTTGTTGTGACTGACCCAAATAACCCCTCTCTCCCAGCAAGAAACATTTAATTGTGCCATAGTTGTACTGCCTACATAATTCACATTGTAACTGCATGGTTTTGACTGTGGATGAAGAAGCTCTTTGTATGTTGCTCAACTACTTGGTGAGGGCAGCAATTTGTGCTTTCAAGGTTGTCATCTAGTCAAATGGAATCATTCCTTTTTACTCCTTGGACCCTTGTCTACTTCTTTCATTTAACCACATACAACTGTTACTCGCCAACTCTTCTAAAAGATCATGAGTTGCATCAATGGTTTTCCTCATCAAAGACCCTCTTGAAGCTATATCTATTGTTCCCCTTGTGCTCTGAGTTGCATCATTGTAAAATGTTTGAAAAAGAAATTCCCTCGGAAGGTTATGGTGGGGGCAACTTCTTTCTAATTCATTAAATCTTTCTCAAGCTTCATACAACAACTCCTTATCAATTTGTTGAAAGTTTGTGATTTGTTTGATGATTCTTGTTGTTTTGGTCAAAGGAAAGTACTTAGCCAGGAAAGCTTAGGCTAGTTGCTCCTAGGTAGTGATTTGGTGTAACATACCACTCCCACAAAGCATATGCCAGACATACCGAAGGATATTTGGGAATATACTCTACAAAAGGGCATGTTAAAACAGTTGCATTACCAAATTTTTAAGGCATCATACATCAACTTATTACATATTTTAATCATTAAAAAAAGCATTTCAAATCTTCATTTTGAATCATTTCATTTACAATTATATTCAATCACAATCATTTTGTTCCATTTTTATTTACAAACATATACAGTCTAGAATGTCATTTCATTTCTAAATTTCACACTTACAATATACAGTAGTTGAGAGATACAATTCTTAATACAACATAACTAAGACATTTGCAGGTACTACTGATCCCGACACTAACCTATGTTTAAATGCAGAAGCTACTTCAACTAGACTAGCTAGAGAAGTTAGGTCTCCTCAGTACCTGAAAATCAACATTTACAATTTGATGAGTTTTGCAAACTCAGTGAGTGAACCATCATCGATGTGCTCACTCAAAGCAAAACAAAAATGTCACAAGTATTTAACCAAATTCAAAAGTATTTCATATTATCCAACTTTGCATACCATATCATTTAGAATCAAATATCATATATCACATCATTAAGTATTGATTACCTGCTCACATTATACATCATATTTCAACAAGTACATCATGAACTACAAACATTTCAAGTAATCTACTTTAGAATAATCCAATCATTTATTTCAATCATTCATATCATCAACATGTACACTGACATTATATATCATTATATCAACTCAATTTATTCATTCTTTTCAATCGTTCACATGATACATGTAATGATATAAATATACATATGCACATGAGACTCCATTTTCATTTTTATTTTATTGTGATTGAGTTCCTATTTAACTATTTAGTATCCCTTGTAGATACCGATGTTGGACCCCGATTCGCATGAAGCATGTTTAAATTATGTTGAGGTATGTTTAATTTATTTTGCGATTTTAGTTTG
>JANTNU010000002.1:32933183-32946027 GCA_024752395.1 Erythroxylum havanense
CTTCTTGGAATATACAAATTGACTAATCCTTCTTCGAAAACATTTACCTCTTCTATTTCAACAGACAAAGAACAACCATTGTAAGATAGCTCTACATAATTCACAAAATAATCTTCTCTCAAGTATGCCTCATCGTCTACTTTTGCTTGCGTCTCCTTTTACTTGCGTCACCTTTTGCTTCCGTCTGCTTTTACTTTCATTTGCTTTTGCTTGCGTCTCCTTTTGCTTCCGTCTGCTTTTCAACTTCCCTCTGTTTTTCTTCTTTCGTCTGCTTTTCAGCTTCCGTCTGCTTTCTTCACTTCGTCTTATTTTTACTTCTCTGCTTCGTCTTATTCTTTCCCGCTTTTTTGCACAGATCAGTCAACAGATCAGCCTTGTTTGTCAATTTTTTCGCCAACGTGTTGAAGATTTTTCATTAGATTATCTGTCCAGTATAACAACATTCTTCATTCTAATATGGAAAAAGTATTCAGCTTCCGTCAGCTTTTGGTTCTGTCTGACTTTTATCCTCTTACTTCGACATCGTTTTACTTTCGCTTCCTCTAACTTTAATCATCCTACATTATCTGTCCACGATAACAACATTCTTCAGTCTAATATGGACTAAGGATTATTCGTCGGGTCGGTCCTTTCCCTGAAAAAGAATCGAAGTCGAATTGCCTAACCTTTCCTAGTGCAACTTCTCCTTAATTTCTCCTTCATGTTACCGCCGCTTCGTCTTACTTTTGTCTCCCCACTTCGTCTTATTTTTCTCTCAGGACTTCGTCTTATCTTTGCTTCTTTGAGCTTCGTCTTGTTCTTCTTTATTTAAAGCAGTTGAGTTGATGTCATTTTCAACTCGCATTAAATTTCACTTACCAATTCTATAATCCTTCTTGGAATATACGAATTCACTAATCATTCTTGGAAAACATTTACCTCTTTTATTTCAACAAACAAAGAACAACCGTTCAGGTCAGTAACCGATTCTTTTGTCCATGATTTTTTTTATCCCAATTTTTCAATTTATAATGTCAACAAAACCCTTTCTTTATCTTTATGTACCATTTTTTATAGCTTCCCTCCTTATTCTCTGCTGCATTCTTCCACTCCAACCTTCGTCTTATTCTTGCTTCTCAATAAAGTTGTCAAATAATTATGACATTTATAGACTAATTTCATTATTTTAATAGCAGATATGAATTCCACCTATTTCAACCACTAAAGATATTTGAAAAAAAGCCATAAACGAGACATATTATCGTCAAAATCAGCTAGATGACTTACTTATCCAATTCCATGCACGGAATAAAAAGGCACATAGTAGTTCACATGAACTTCATTATGTCGACATGTATGAAACTAGTCGAATGATAAAGATGACGAATGATCTCAAAGAAATAAACTTCGAGACTAGGAAATTTTATGAAGCATAAATTAAAAAACTTATAGATTAACGTATCTTTATACTGCCATTTTAATCTCAAAGAAAGTCATTTCATCTTATTTCTTCTCTCAAGCGATGATTATCTCATTACATTTGTATATTATTTTGTATTTACTATCACATTAAAATTTCCCCTACGTATAAATTCAGTGGGCACTTTCACTGCGCATTTGCACAGAGTTAACCTGCTAGTTTACTAAAAAAGTGAGCCATCTAGTTACTTATTTGAATATTTCAATTATGTAAATGTAGAGTAAATGAGACCATTTATATGGTAATTCATATCAATAAGGTTATGGATATTTTTTATATTTTTACATGATATTATAAAATTAGACAAACTTTTGAATTTAAAATGCAATCTATCATAAAATTATCTTCCTCCAATCTAGTTAATAAAGTCTTTTGCATTTTTAAATGAACAAAACGGAAAATAAAACAAATTTTAGTAAGTAATAATGTTATAATTGAAATTCTATTGACAACAAAAATATAATTTCTTTAAAGGTAAAAGTATTATAAGTATACTGAAGGCAAATTAGCTAAGTATTTGAAAGTGTTGCACTCATTAGAGTGATTTAAAATATGGAAAAACTACATTGATAATGATATCTAAATTGGTTTAGTGACTCCTATAGCATAATTTTTAGTCAAAATTAGTGTTATGATAGTAAAATATTAGTGTTAATAGTGTATGATATTGAAATGAAACGATTGCTATAAATTAAACCTATTTGAGAAGACTATTAGCATAACTAATTTGATATTTTCCGTATACAATGGACATTTTTGTTAGGACATTAATAATAATAATAGAATAAATATACCTGCAATAAATTGAAACTTTAAATATTTGATTGATATAGTTTATAATTATATCTAGTATTATAAAATTAGATAAAGTCTAAATTTAAATTATAATTTACCCAATCATATATAATGACTTAATCCAAAATTATTTTAAATAAATACTAATCCAAAATTATTTTGAATGAGTACTAGGTATTCTCCAAATTTTATCAGCAGTTTAAATGTACCAAAGATAGAATATACCTACAATTAGAGTTGTTAAAAATTATATTAGGCAGTATCGAATGCTAAACTTGTTAACTCAACGTTAAAGGATTATCATACAATATGTAAACATAAAGTGATCAAATATGATTGATGTTACCAATCAATTAGATTAATAAAGTTTATACACAACAATTAAGGTAATTTCTTTTCTTTTTCTTTATTTTTGAAATTATATTGACTAAACATATATAAATTAACCAACTTATTTATTTCGTAGGTTAAATCACAAAATTAAATAATTTGGATTTTAATAAATAATTTGAATAATTAATGTTACATCTTAAGTCTAATTCTACCTATCTTTTATCCAATAGTAAAACTCAAATTGTTAAACTCCAATATCAAGCTATTGTTAAAAATATATCTATTAAAATTTTTTATGTTTTGATATAATTATTATTTATTATATGATAAAATTGTAATATTTTAAATATTTTTTATTATTTTAAATTTTGTATTTGCAAGATAATTAAATGATATTTTTCATATTAATTGTAATTATTATTTATATGTGAAAAATAATATTAATAAAAATAAGTAAATTATTGTTATTTCAAAATTATATTGTTATAATTTTTGAGACATGGTTAATATAAAATTATAAATTTTACAATTGAATATATTTAAGAACTAATTGACAATTTTAAAAAATTTAGCGAATATTTTATAAAATTTTAAAGTAACTTAAAATGATAATATTAATACAATACCAGAAATAAATCTAATATAGATACCGATACGTTATTCGGCTTCTATTTTCCTCCTATTCAGAAAAATATTAGTAAATGTTAGAAGTTACACCCTTAGGCTTCAGCGCGTGAATCACGAGCACGCCTGAAACTTTTGTTTAACTCAACCAGGGTTAAAATCCAACCCTAGTCCAACTTATCCACTTACCCAAAAGCTGTGGGAAAACCAATGGCTGCGTGTCTCGGTCAAACGGACGGCTTAGATCAAGAAACGTGGGTGGCCAGATCTCCCCCCAACCGCCTGCCATCCAGATTAAAATTAGGGTTCGCTTTGCCTCTCCACCCCTCACCACCTTAAGATCCCCAGTTTTCCCTCGTTACTATATACGATATAGCTTCTGATCATGGAGATGGAGCGCGTGACGGAGTTTCCCATCGCGAATCTTGATCGCCGCCCCAGAAAGAGGGCGCGTTTGGGTTGGGACGTGCCTCAGGTCCCAAAGGTATTATCTTTTTGCCTCTGATCCTTTATCTGTTCTTAATTTAACCCCTTTTTGTTTTGATTTCGTAGATCTCATGATTTCGTATAGATGTAGCCGTTTATTTGATCAATCAGCGGTGTTGTTGTCTATGTTTTCTTAATTTAGTTGTGCATGGCTTGATCTAATCTTTTTATGTTGGGTGTAAGTTTAGGGTTTGATAACTGATGGATTTTGCTTAGATCTTGAATGGATTGTTATAGATTTCATATTTCTTAGCTTGTCATATGGTCAATTTAGTTGTTTGATTTGATTTAATTACATCGGGGGTAGGCTGTTGTTTTGGGTTGAAATTTTTTTCAAGAACTTCGATTAAGATGATGTGTGAAAAAAGATGTATGATTTTGGTGCCTGCTGTCAGATTTGCTTATCATATAGTTATCTATTGAGTGGATCTTGCAAATGATGGGAATTTGCTGGGGGTAAGATGGTATTAGGTGAAAAGTTCTTGTATAATATCTTGAGTGGTACATGAATGGTGGCTGTGTGTAGGCTCAGCTAGGAATATTTTGTGGACAAGAGGTTGGGACTGTAGCCAGCTATGCACCTTCAGGAGCAACCTCAGACAATACTACCTCTAATTCTCTATTTGTAAAAGGAGTGGATCGAAATGGTTCTCCGCCATGGCGGGAAGATGACAAGGATGGCCATTACATGTTTGCTCTTGGCGAAAATTTAACTTCTCGCTGTAATTTCACTATACCATCCATATCTTTTAATAAGTTCTAGGTTTTTGTACAAGTCTCTCGGTTCCAGATCTATTTTATGACCTTTAAAAGCTATTTTCTCGCAACTTATTTGTTGTGAGTGGGTTTTTTGTCCAAATTGGCAATTAATTTTTACATTGAAATCAAATTATGAAATTTGGCTGCACTAGATATTGATCCTTGTTTTATTTAGAGTAATTTGTCTCAATTTTATTATAATTTGTCTGTCCATGATTCTGACCATACTATGCTAGGAGGTCATCATATATTATTGCTCATCTTTTTCAATCATTTTATGTATTTGCTAACCGATTTTATTCTTCTTTTGGTGTCTTTACATGTTTGCAGATAAGATTCACAGCAAAATGGGTGAAGGTATCAAAATCTGTTGAATTGAAGGCTAATCGCAGTTTGTGAATTCACGTTCTTCAGGCACCATTTGTCACATATCCTTTTTTGCATGTATAGGCACCTTTGGCCAAGTTTTAGAATGTTGGGACAGAGAGAGAAAGGAAATGGTTGCTATCAAAATTGTTCGTGGGATTAAGAAATATCGTGATGCTGCTATGATAGAGATTGAAGTTCTGCAACAACTTGGTAAACATGACAAAGGGGGGAATCGGTAAGTGGCGTCTCTTGATATCTTCTCATGTCTTCATGTTTCTGGCACTGTAAGCTGCTTCCAGAACTTTTGGTCAATGGTTAAATGGGTTTATTCCTTGCAGTTGTGTGCAAATACGGAACTGGTTTGACTATCGTAACCATATCTGTATTGTAAGTATATGGTTAATTTGTAATAAATTAATTTCCCCAATTCACAAATAATTTGGGGATTAAGACTTTTGGATGAATGTAAATGGTTTTAACAGGTATTTGAGAAGCTTGGACCAAGCTTATACGATTTTCTTCGCAAAAACAATTATCGCTCATTTCCCATTGATCTTGTCCGTGAGATTGGCAGACAACTGTTGGAATGTGTAGCATGTGTGTAGTAATTACTTTAGCTAGTTTCTTTCTATGCATCTTATATGTTATTATTTTGTGTTCTTATTCTTTTGTTCACAACTCATTTAAAATAGGTAATCTACATATTCTTAGTCTGTAAAAATAATTTTAGCACATGTATATCCAAACTTTGTATTCTTGTGGATTTAAAATTTTCAAAATTTCCTTGTATTACCGTTGAATTTAGATATGCTCTTGCCCTATTGTTCTCCTTTGGTTTTGACTTATTTAGACTTGTCAAACCTTGCAGTTATGCATGAGCTGCACTTGATTCATACTGATTTGAAGCCCGAGAATATTCTTTTAGTTTCTCCAGACTACGTGAAGGTTCCTGATTACAAGGTAACAAATTTTGTTGTAGCTCGTGTATTGTTGATGCTCCATTTTAAAGCTTTGTGAGTAACAGTTATCTTCCTTTTCCTTTGCTCTATTTAGAATTCTTCCCGATCACCTAGGGATAGTTCTTATTTTAAAAGGGTCCCAAAATCAAGTGCTGTCAAGGTGATTGATTTTGGTAGTACCACATATGAACGACAAGATCAGAACTACATTGTATCAACACGACATTATCGTGCCCCAGAGGTCATTCTTGGTAAATATTTGGTGATGGATGTAGCTTTAAATTGTTACTTTAGGAGGATAGTAATTTACCGCAATCTTGTAGGACTCGGCTGGAGTTACCCTTGTGATGTTTGGAGTGTTGGATGTATCTTAGTTGAGTTATGCACGGTATGCTGTAGCATTATTAACTTGTGGCTTTTGAAAAACTTCAACTGCGTTTTTGCAAACCTTGATGCAACTTTGAAACTGTTGAACAGGGGGAGGCCCTATTTCAGACTCATGAGAATCTTGAGCATCTTGCAATGATGGAGCGGGTGCTTGGTCCTCTACCTCCGCACATGTTGAAGAAAGTGGAGTAAGTTGAACTTTGAGTTGTTCACATTACTATTGTTCGCATTACTATTGAAAACAAAGCAAGACGTCACTTGCATTTTCTGAAATCTTAAATCTCCTACTGTCAGTCGACATGCTGAAAAGTATCTACGAAGGGGTAGACTTGATTGGCCAGAAGGTGCCACTTCAAGAGATAGTATAAAGGCAGTTCTCAAGCTGCCTCGACTTCAGGTATCCCTAGTTTGATGCGAGGCTGTGTAACTGATTGCCATTTTGCTTCAGTACTTCAATTGATGATTACCATTCTTGCAGAATCTGATAATGCAGCATGTGGACCATTCAGCTGGAGACCTGATACATCTCCTTCAAGGGTTGCTCAGGTATGATCCTTCAGATAGGCTAACAGCTCGAGAATCTCTCAGGCATCCTTTTTTCACAAGGGACCGCCTTAGGAGATGAAACTGGCCACATTAAGGAGTGACGAGGCTAAGATTTCTGCCCTTAACCAAATTGTGTTGGCATCGTGATGATCGTCAATCTGAGGAGGGCACATGTATTCAGCTAATCATACGAGGATGTCCAGGCCCGTGTAAATAGTTCCTTGTCACCAGCCACGACTTTGATTTCGCTAACCTCGATTCGACCTAATAGAGAATTTACTGCGAGGAAAGAACGTATTAATTTTATTCAACTTGTTAAATGAATAGCAATGTTAATGCCCGACTCAATGGATTCTAATTGCCAAGCTTGTCGAGGCCAATCTCACAACGATTGTGCCGATAAAGGGAGCATTTATGTCTGGTAATCATTTACCTGAGATACTTAAACAAGGAAAATTTGGTGGGCGGCCATTCCATTGGAACTTAATACCAGTAAAAGGTGAAGAAAAGAGAGCACGTGCTAAATCTATGCAAGAAACTAATTATAGTGAACCAAGCCATAATCAAACATTGTTACCACCTATAGATTACCTTTACGGACTAGTGTAATCTGAGGTCTTTGAGATTAAGAAAACGTTTATGGTGAATTAAACGATTGATTAGCGAGTTGTATGAGAGGTGAACAATGTGTCTTTATTTTATGTCTTAATAAATGGTTATGATAAATTGACTTGAAATGATTATATAATAATAATAATAATTTTGTTTATTTGTTAACTTGTACTGAGGATTTATTATTTGTTTTTTAATGAGTGGAAAAATTATCTATACAATATTTTTTATAATAGGGAAAAAATTCTAAATTTATTTGAGTCAGTTGCCTAAATTTGTTATGAGTAAAGAGCCAACTCTATAAATTTTATTCAGGGTTAAAAGAAACTTTCACAATGTGTATCTGAAGCTGTTTAATTTGAGCAATTCATAATCATTGAATTGAAAACCTTCCTCGCTTACATTGATGAATTATAGTTAAGTATATTTTATATGACAATGCTCTCTACCATACTATGTATATCATTTAATTTTTCATTCTCAATCACACATGCATCTAATAGCTTTAAATTATCTTTATGCTTAAAAGAGAATTTCTTCCTTCTTAAGCTCATGACTTCTAGACATTCAACTAATTCATCATCTGAAAAGCCAGAGATCAATAACCTCAAATAATGTCTTACTTTCTTTACTTTAAACTTATTGTCTTGTCTAATTTATTTACTTTCCTAAAATAATTAATTGTTTTATAGTATTTCTGTGTCAAACTTTATTTATTCATAAAAATATATATAGGCTTCATTATTAGACTGTTAACAGTAGAGTTATATTGATAGCTTATATAGGAACAACGTAAATCAATGTGCATGATGATGCGGTGAGAGCTCTAATAAACGTCCAACATGTTCAAAGTTGAAAAGGAATCTAATTCCTAATCCTTGACTGCCCTGATGCCAATACTGGTGGAAATCCAATTCTAAAAGTTGAATAACCAAACTTCCTCTTGACTATATTCATTCAAGTCTTCAGGGAACTGCTCAACTTCCTTCAAGAGGTGGAGCCTGGGACATGGTTACCTTCATTAATGACTAAATCTAATTTCTCAGATATAAAATTTATGCTTTTGTAAAATTTAAGCAATAGAATGCTCTAATTGATAATCAAATTAAAAAAGAATTAAGCGGTTTAAAATTTGTAATAATTGAAAATTTTATAGAGGATAATTTAATGAGTTAGTAAAATTGCCCTCAACGGGTGTGGCTTGATGGTTGAGAGCGGGGCTTGACTTTGGTTAGGTCCTAGGTTCGATTCTATGCTAGCCCCTCTTGTGAGAGCCTGGGGCAGCCGGGGTTTTACCTGTAGATGGAGAACTAGTTGGGCCCTCAATGATGAGATGCGCTCGCTTGGCCCGCCTGTGGGGTGGTGTACCAGTTGAGCCCTCAGAGAGGTGTGCCCGCTTGGTCCGCCTACGGGGTTTCCTCGAATAAAAAAAAAAAAGTTAGTAAAATTCATAGCGTAGCCACATATTGTACAGTTATAAAAACTCCTCATAAAATAGAGTGGTAGGTATTTTGCACTATATCACTAAGCATATGAATAATACTTTTGGAGAGAGGGGCATTACCTGTTATCAAACTTTAATTATCTAAGATTTCTTGACTGGGGCATTATCTACATCATGTCATATGATAAGTTACTCTCTTCACACATTTTTTAATTTTAAGGCTCATAAAGAGGTATAATCCGATAAAAGTACTAACTACTAATGATTTACATATATTTGGTTATCTTGCATATATACATATAAAATATGATAGAGTAAACTTAAGATTAAAACGTCTACATTTTTTGAATATAAATCAGATAAAAACGGATATAGGTTGTGATTTCCTTATCTAAATCTATAGAAAATTATAACTAATATGAATATTATTTTTTATAAAATTTTGGGTTAATTAAAAACTTAAAAATTTTCAAAATTTTAAATATTGCCTAAACTTTAAAAATGATAATTAAATACTTGAACTTTCAATTTTTCTCAAATATAGCTAAACGATAGTATCTCCATTAACAAAGCTTATGTAACAAGCCATGTCAAATATGTTTAATGACACGTAAGATGCCAGGTGTTATAGATTTATATATCATAATTTTGTAAATTGTAATTAATTATTATTAAATTAAATTAAACAACAATTAAAATAAATTAATAGTTACAAAAGTCTAAGTCTCTCCTCTTTCTCTACTCACTTTGTCTGCATCACTTCACTTTAAAAGTAACTAACGTTGTCACTGATTGCATCTTTGGTAGTCTATCTTTCCCTCTCAGAGCACCACTTATTGGAGATTTAGCTTAGTTTTCTTCGGTGGCCGTCCACAACCCTCCACATCCCATATAAGCTGGGATTTTTGTTGTGGTTAATTAACATATTATTCATAGAGTACCTTATAATAAGGAGGCAAAGTAACAATTGTTATTGTTGTTGTTATGGTTTTGACACCACCTATTTCACTATGGGTTGTACAGGATTAGGGAAAATTTTGATAAACACTATGGGTTGAAAACTTTTTAGAGAGAGAAAGTACGTTATTAAGTGAAAAGAAAATGAAAAATTTTCAAATGAAAGAAAATTGGGAGTGTGTTTGAAGGGAGTGAGTGATGAAGAAGAGAAACTTTAAATACATCGTTAAAATCAACCTCAACAAGATAAAAATAAATTAACATAGGGTTTTTAGGTGGGTTGTAGAAGAGGGGAGAAGGGCAGGTTTTAGTTTTTTTATTGTTAAATTTAATTTATTATTAAAATTAGATGAGGATTTGACATGATACATGACATCCTACGTTAACAACGTCAACTTCGATAATGAAGACACTAATCTTGGTTTACATTTGAAAAAATTGAAAGTTTAGACATTTAATTATCACTTTTTAAAGTTCGAGCTATAATTACAAAATTTTGTAAAGTTTAGAATTTTTGAAGTAATTAAGCTTAAAATTTTTATATTTCATACAAAAAGTTATATGTTAATTCTTGTAACACATATTAAGAGAATTCTTCAAACAAGGTGGAATTAGAGAGCAATCAATCAAATTCTTCACCTCATCTTAAACTTAGATGAAACCCGAGTTGTTATCTTTAAAGATGACGAAGATCAGGAGGAAGAGGAAGAGAAATACACCGTAAAATGATTAATACAACATAACTAAGCATATATATAAAAAAGGAAATGAAGGAGGGTACAAAGGATTGTTTAGACTAATTTGGTAGCATATATATGCCTTAGTAGTGGTGCAAGAAACTAATACTATTGGCAAACTTTCAACTATTTTGAAGTTATTTCTTATAATGATTTTGTTAAGCGACTAATTCCTATGCATGAGGAGATTGAGTCCTTTGAAGAAAATGAAACTTAGAAGCTAGTAAAACTACTACTAAAGAAAAAGATCATTTCAAGTTACGAGGTTCAACAAGTTGTAAGTTTGTAGCCAAGCAAAGGAAGTTGACTTTAATGATATATTTTCTCTTGTAAAATAAAATTTTATTCATGTTTTACTTGCTCTTTTTGCAATATATGATCTTAAGTTGTAATAAATGGATGCTCAAATAACTTTTCTACATTATGAACTTAAAGAACAAGTTCATATATAGTAACTTAAAGGCTTGGATATTGAAAGGAAAGAAGACAATGTTTGCCTATTGAAAAAGTATCTATACAAGTTAAAACACCCATACAGATAATGATAGAATTTTTTTGAATCATTTATGATTGGTTAAGACTACTCTCGTAATAAGTATGATATATACGTTTATTATGATGTACTGTTCGTTGGAACCCGATCCAAAGACCGGATTTCAACCAGAAAACGAACCGAAAAATCGAAGGAATCCGAAACAGAATTTTCTCAGAAGCGAATCGAATTCGGAGAAAGAAAGCGAATTTAAAAGATCGAAAGTAAATCGAATATCAGAAATTAAAGCGAAGCATAAATCGAAAGCAAAACGGAATCGAATTAAATTACAAATCGGAAGCAAATGACTCGAAAGCAGAAACATAAATCGAAATACAAAGCGAACGAAAGCGAAACAAATAAAAGACGGAACAAAAACTGAACCCGACATCCAAACACAATTATCGAAGAAAAACGTTTGCGTTGGAAACCTTAAAATATCTAATCTAAACCAATCAAATCCGGTCTAACCTTTTTTTCTCTCTCTTTCTTATCTTGCACCTTTCGTACAATTCGTAAAACTCATACAAACATACATATCCCAAAATTTCGTCCTTTCATCAATTCTTATTTTATTCTATTGCCATATAACCAATTTTCTTATCAAAATTGGGCAGCATAATTGCTGCTTTTTGTAAAACCCAAAACCTGCAAGGGTTTAAAAACACACTTCTAACATTCCCAAATAATCACACAACTATCAAAATCCACCGGACCCTCCGTCTGGGATCTCAGCATAAACAAACGCACTCTTATATCTAAAACATTTCAATAAGCCTCAATCTTTAATCAAAATCATCCATACACAATCTAATCCATAACTTATTCCAATACATATGTCCAGAATTCATAATACATTCTCAAAATGAATACACAACAATTCTAGATTTCTTAGCAAACACTTAGCTAAACAAATATACCATATGAACACAAACAAACGGAAACCTTCATTTTCTTTCACCCGATCTTCTTCTCATCACCTGTGGATAGGAATGAAGGGGGAGGTGAGCTTATTGCTCGTGGATAATATATTTATAAATTGAAAAATAAGCGAAAACATATTTGCAAAAACCTTTTCCATTTATTTCAGAAGTTTCACGTTAGAAAGCTTTGACAAATCTGTTATTTCTCAAACTTTTCAAAGCATTGCCAAACAATTACGATAAATTTTCGGCTGAAAAATCACAATAGTTTATTTCTCAAAATTTTCACATTTCTTTCACATTTCATGAACAAAGTCGATATTTCTTAAACATTTTCAAAATATGCAATGCATTACACTTAGAAACAAAAATAAAACACATAACACATCGAATGGTCTGATTCAGTCCAAAACAGAACGTATTGCACATTCTCGCATAACGGTCCTGTGCAGCCGTGAACAGAATATACTACACCTTCCCGCATAGCGGTCCGGTGTAGCCGTGACTTATAGGAGTCCGAGATCGAAACTCCAGTGTCACTAGCGGGCAGCCGAGAGAAGGCTATAAAAATAAACAAGTGTGCACTTATCCCACTTATGGGACCTGACCAAATCCACATAACACGAAATCGAAAACGAAAATTCGAATTGCCCGAAGGCACATTTCGAAATCTTGATTTCCAAATTTCAGATCGTGTTACTACTTGACACATTCATATATCCACAATTTTACATACATTCATGTAACAAATCTAATGCAATTCACATCATCAATTTAATCATATATCAATCAAATTCATAATAATGTATGTAAAAATTTCTTTAAATCATAAATCAAACTTATTAAAATTCACAAAGCACATTTTTCAAATTATTCAAATAATTCAAAAATCATGAATTTCATAACGCTTGCATTTTTTTAA
>JANTNU010000002.1:33192231-33217122 GCA_024752395.1 Erythroxylum havanense
CTTATTATAAATGGTGCATTTATGGATTATTACCAAATATTCTATAAAGTATATTGTCTCATTTGCATGCGGGTCCATCGGAAACAGCCTCTCTACTATGTAGGGATAAGGCTGCGTACTATCGGACCTCCTCAGACCCTGCTTCATTGCGAAATTTCAGACTGAGTGATGATGATGAAGATGATGATGATGATTAAATTTTTGTTTGAATGCTTGATCCATTTGAAGCAACAAACGGTCAAGTAAGGAAACCAGGTTACAGCGGTCCCGAGCCCTGACAAATGGCATGCAACCAACTTTCCAGGCATTACTATTTTGCGTAACCCACAATAGTTAGGACCTTATGTGAGGGAATGACGCACAAATCCATCTTGTCTAGCTGATTGTAACACCGCAAACTGGTATCGATTACAACTCTTGTCTATCAAATCCTGAACGCCTGAAAATTTTCACTGTAGGAAGCTGAATTTGTGATGATCATGCCCTAAAGGGAGAAGAGTAGGATTGAGATACTTAACCATTCATTGATAATCCTTGCCCAAAATAATATAGTTGTTGTCTCGTTATTAATGAAACTGGCATGACAATGGGACAACAGAAGGAGAAAGGACAAGCAGATACAGAAAGAAGCTCCATCCATCACAATCTCCATTGTCCAGTTAGTAGATGGACAAAAACTTGATGGATATGTATTCACGGGTGTTTTATGCCTTTCCCATGTGCAGCATCAGGAGTGCTTACATAAATGCTTCTATGATCTGTGTAGGCCTTTCAGTCTTTTCTGATAATTACTCTAATAACTTCAATTACATTCTCCTCTATTATTTTATATTTCCAAGTGAAAAGACAATGAACAATGCTTGGATCCAGTGGAATATTTAACAGCTTTTTGCCCTAGTAGTTACAAATTAAACAGAAAAATGCTTTTGCATGCTCAAAAAACAAAGAGATATACTCAAATTTTCCTGATTATGGAACAAAGTGAAGAAAGCTTTGAAACACTTGTGTAAAATATACAGTAAAAAGAGAAGCTAGAAGGGGGAAAGGCTACATTTAAGAATGCCAGATTCCATTCAGCAAGCTACGGAATCTGTTTGTTGATAGCTTTCTGACAAGCCTTTTAGCTTCTGAAACTTCGGCTTCTGCAAGTTTTTCTATGTTTTTGAGATACCCAGAACTGACTATCTTTCTTCTTCCACTATTAGAACTTGTTAATGACATCAGGATAGATATTAAGAACCTTTTGTTACCTGAATTCGTTCCTTCCTGGTCAAACAATTGAAGAAGAGATCCAATGTGTTGATCATCTTGCACGAATTTTTTCCTGTTTTTAGGCATCAAAACCATACTAGAGAGTGCCTCAGCAGCCATTTCTCTAACTTCATTTGATTTTGCATCAAGAAATCTAACAAACTCAGCCATGAAACCAACTTCTCCCATTGCTTTCTTTGCTTCCTCTGATGTGCCAGATAGTCTAGAAGCCACCTTTAATGCCATTTCTTGAAGAGAAACATCTCCATTTCGAAGATAGAAAAGCAGTTGATCCATGAAGCCGTAGTTCATCAATATACCAACACAACTTGCAGAAGGGAAACATATATTCTCGATTGCCCTTAATGCTATCTCTCTAGATTTAGAAGTGGATGGATTTCTAGGATTCAACAGTTGTACTAATGCACTGATTCCACCTTCTCTAATGACTAATCCCCTCACGGATTCATCTCCACACGCAATAATTTGAAGTAATTCAATTGAACTTATCTGAACAGACTCATCTTTCGATTTTGCAAGCTTGACAAGTGTGGATACTGTACCTTCCTCTATCATAAATCTCTTGATTTCTTCAACAACAACAAGATTCCTCAGCACCCCACAAGCAGGACCAACAAGTTCTCCTCGAGAATCACTAGAATTACATATTCTTAGGAGAGTTGTGACACCACCATGAGCGGAAACTGACCAAGCATTATCAGAATTCTCAGTCAACTTCTTCAAACCCTTAACAGCACCTTCCTTGCCCAGTTCAGTGCCACTCTCCAAAATACGAATCAAAGGGCCTACAACCCCAGCTCCAATCAAAACAGACTTACAAGAATCAAACCCAGAAATTACTGCCACTACCTTGGCAGCCTGTTCCTGGATTTCCTTTTCCGCATAATCAAGAAGAGTAACCAACAAATTTACAATTTCACCAACTTCAGCAACTACTTTGACATAATTCTCGTCAGAAGTAACAATCTCAACCAAATTAACCAAAGCTTGTCGCTTCATTTCAGAGTCGCCAATCTTCATTCTCGTTAATATATCCCTAACGTAAAATCTCATATCATCTTTGCAAGCATTGGCTCCAGGCCTAGACACAACAATAGCAAATCCATGAGTCAAAATACCTGCAGTACATATCCCAGATAAATTCTTCACAAGTCGGTCAATTTTCGCAGCCATAACATCCAAGTCACTCTGCATCCACAGCTTGCCATTGTACGAAAGATCCACGCATCTTCGAGCGAGATCAGAACAGTCGTTGGAAGAGACTATTATGGCGGATGTCAAGCCAGAGAGTACTGGATTTTGGCAGGAATTGCAGTTTTCTATGGCAATTAGGCCAGAGTTTAACTCCTCCAACTTGCTTCTGATCAGTTTCCATTTTGCTGGAAAAACTTTAATTCCATAAGAGTATGATATCAAAGAAGAAATGGCCTCGATAGCTTGCGTCAGATTGGATTTTGATGAAGTTTCTGTCAAGTTCTCGTCTTGCTCTGGAATTGCTCGTCCCATTCTTTTTGCCGACTGATATTGAAACAAACCATGCAGTATCTAGCAACAAGAAACGAATCTAAAGCTCTGATATTTTCTACAGAGAGAAAGAAAGAAGGTGACTAGCTACATAATATTTCTAACAGCTTTGCTGCTTATCTTTCTGACCTCTGGTATGAACCTTAAATTGAATTAAATGTTTCTACCAGATTTACACAAATGGCCTCAAGACGTGGTGCTCTTCTTCGTCATTCTAAAGGGCAGACATAGTTATTAGAGCCTTTTAGAAGTTGGGAACTTGGAAGCATGCCGAGAAATGGGGACAGTTGAGGGGCAAGTGGGCTTCGTTAAGACAAGAGAAGGCTGTCTGTTGTGATAACTCTACTGTTTAATGAAATATCTTTTGACTTTTTCTTAAATATGTCGTTTCAACCTTAAAAACAGGTTAGGCATTAAAATCTACCCTTGTTTTTTTATCTTAAGGTGTTCATATCTCATTTTAAGTATTTTATCTGTGTATTTATAGTTATAATTATTGATTTGGACGCTCAATTCCATTAGCTGGAAAGAAAAAAGAGAGTAGCTTCAGTCACCTGAGAAAGGAGATAGAGTTAAGACCAAGGTCCCACCCCACCATGTGAATGTGAAGCCCTATTTTCTTAAAGGTAAAATGAACTAAGTGAATAAGACTGCAACAAGTTCTTTACAGGCCATGCTCACTCATGAGCTTAGAAGTTAGATACAACAGCTAGGTAAGCTGAACGCAAAGCTACATTTAGGAAGGCCAATACAGACAATTGTTACACAAAGCTTGCCTTATAAGCTCATTTCAAAATTCCTATTCACATTCAAGCTTCTAGATGTGGCAAATCTCCTTAGAATAATTTGTCACTACTAAATTCTATTTTATAGGCTCATTATTTCACATGATTCAATTATATCCCTGCTTCAAGGATATGATTGACTATGAGTCGTTCCATTTTTCAATTGAAAAAGACTTTAAGTATGTGATTGCTAGGTCTCTTCTTGTCTTCAAATATTCTTTGGTTCCTTTCATTCTAATTGAAATAAATGATGCTTTCAAATGCTAATTTGTATACGAAGATATCCTTTGTTCATGGCTTAGCTATTTTATAATATTAATTCATTCATCACTTATAACCACCAATTTGTAAAGCTTATGAACCATGTTCCATATGTTAGAAGTGAAAGTGCATTAGAAGAACAACTGGTTTAGTGTTTCATGTTGTTGTTTGCACAACTTGCAGTATTTTAGGATATTGTTTCTTACTATTTATCTAAGGTTGACAGTCTTTACCTCAATAGCATATATAAGATGAAAGAGACCAAAGAGAGAGCTTAATTGAACCAATTCATTCCTTGTGCTTGGTTCCTCAAAAGTTCCTTGCAAAATTTAGTAGTAAAACAACTAAAGCAATGTTGATTTAGATTAATATGCCTTCTTTTCTTTCATTTGAGCTATAGTAAAAAACAATAGCTCTGATGATAGATAGAGTATTGATTTTGATTATTATTTTTACTTATTTAACCTTAGTATTCTTTAGTAAGTAGTTCCTCAAGTTTGAAATCTCGTTCGTTTAGCGTAATCTAATAATCATACCAAAATCAAGAGTTGTTGCCATTACCTATTTTGCACCTTAATTTATTATATAGATGCTCCCTTAGGTTTGGTGATTGACTATCTTTTAGTATGTTAATATTGAAATAACCGCAAGTATACGATGTAGCTGTAGCTAGTACTAGTAAGTACGAGAACAATGAGTACTAGTAATTTCCCTTATCCTATTATCTAGTCAACGGAATTGTGATTTTTAATTTAAAAGAAAACAAAACTAAATAAGTAAAATAAATAGGCAACAAGATTGAATCAGAGAATTAAGGAAGCACTTAGTTAACTATCGATATTAGAAAAATAGTATATAGGTTTCAAATCCTCCTAAAATCTTTAATAGATTGATATTTTATTATGCAATTGTTTTATTAATTTATTAGACCGTGAAGATTCCTATGGTATGTTAATAGTTAACCTTGAGTCTAATAACAATTAATCCTAAGGTTTTTCAACTGAATTATTCGGGTTAAAGTTTATAGGATTGCTTACTGATTTATGAATCTTTCTATTAGCTTTCACCTTAATCTGGAAGATTTACGTTATCATATCTCTAGGGTTGTAATCAACTCCTTCTAATTATGGTAGATCTATTCAAATAAGGATTTCTCAATCTCTATGTTAAGAAATCAAGTTATGATCTAATATTCTAGATCTATTAGAACATAAATAAAACATAAAATTAGATCACAATGTATCAATAGAACCAATTGCATTAATAAAAAAATCAAAAACATATTAAAGTATCATCATAGGATTCATCTAACCTAGACACTAAACGAATTTAGTTACACATGATTGAAGACTAAATCAAACAATAACAGAAAGAAAAACGAATAGAAAATAAAGGGTTCATAATTTTAAAATTTCCATTTTATCTCCTATCAAATATTTTTGTAAGTAGAGGTTTGATTTTTTATTCTCTTGGATCTTTTGATAGTTTTTTTTTCTGTTTTCCACTTCGCTAGATTAAAATTGCCCCTTGAGTAAACTCTGAAAGTCTCTATATGTCTGTTTTCCCTAAATACCTCTAAATACGCCCTTTTATAGTAAATTTTAGGATTCAGGGGAGATGCACGAGTTGCTACAGGGCCGTGCATCAATCCTTACATATCTCAAATTACCCAAAGTTTGCAAATTTGCATGGTCCGACAGAAGTGCACGAGTTGTTGCACGCCCATGCATACCTTTTGTGCTTCAAATCTTTGTTTTATGTCACATTTCTATCCAAATTCTTCTCTTTTAAGTTCGTGAAGGCAATTATAATATATAAACACGCTTGAAACAAATTAAATACCAAATAGAAAATAAAATTATAAAATATCAAGCAACTATACGTCAAATTTGGGGTATAAATATGGTTAATTATGCATTTATCAAATATTCTCAAACTTAAGCTTTTGTTTGTCCTCAAGTAAACTGTAATCAAAATTATACATCTTACAACGTCAATCCTTGATTAATCAGTCTGATCATACTATAAATCATCATATCCTACTGAAACAAATTAACATACAATTAGAGTCAAGTCATCTTAAAACTAACTTTCTAAGTATTAATAATAATCCAATCAATTATCGCATTGAAAATCTAAAATCAAACACATAAATCTTTACACCTTTACTAAGATTTCACTCAAAGCACTCAAGTGTTTAGGTTGAAAAGCATCAAAACTCTTAGTCAATGTATAATCGAACTCTTACCATAAGCTTACAATAATATCATATCTCCACCACTTATGTATAAACTAGAAACAAAAATCAAAAGGTCATTATAAGGTTGTAACAAGGCTTAGGTATGGTATGGTTGGAATATCAAAAAGGGTTAATTTAAAGGAAATTTACTA
This sequence comes from Erythroxylum havanense, assembly GCA_024752395.1. Taxonomy (NCBI): domain Eukaryota; kingdom Viridiplantae; phylum Streptophyta; class Magnoliopsida; order Malpighiales; family Erythroxylaceae; genus Erythroxylum; species Erythroxylum havanense. The sequence goes on from JANTNU010000002.1 coordinate 33,198,465, forward strand.
AAAGAAAATTACAAGATTTGTTTACAAAACATGTCCTTTTAGTATAACTGCATTGGTACTATACACTTATTCACAAATTTTTTTAATACTCGTATAATAACTTTTTTCACAATAATTGAGTATTCAATACCACAATTAAAGAAATAATGGACCTTTCAAAAAATTCAATTCTTTACAAGTACATAATGTAAATAACCTTAAGGTTCACAATGATAAAATGGCTCCAAAGAAAAATAGGATAAGGGTTAATATATGAGTATAATCAATGAAAAAGGTTAAAACTTAACTTGGTTATTCCTAAAAGATAATTTTATGGGTGTGGTAATTATAAAAAAATGCTAAAGTAAGTTGTTAAATCTAAGTGCTTTCATCATATCAATGCTTCTAATTTAAGAAATATGGTCTCAATATACATAATAAAAACAAATTCTAGAATTATCCTACTATATATGATAACAGACATGAAAGAAAAAGAGCTTAAATTTTAGAAAATTTGTTCCTAAGCTCACGAAAAAGATGGGCATTATTTGTGTAAAAAATATGCAATATCATTCAACTTAAATAATTCAATGATTATTAAAAATACGACTTATAATAGCAATTTTATTCTAATTCTCATTCTTTTGCATACTAATTCAAATCAATATTCAATAATGAAATATAGTATTGATTGACAAATTTTAACTAATCCAGAATATTAATTAATAGAATTTTATAATTAAGATTATAATAAGTTTAAAAATTATAAAATTTCATTTAACTCATCCCCACTCTTAAAGTTGTATATTATCCCCAATATATACAATACAAGCATAAATAAAAGTTAGGATTTTTAGTACTTTCCTAATTGTGACAATTTTATGATGTCAAATCCATCCAATGTTAAACAACATCCTTGTAAAATATAAGAAAAAGGATAAAATAAAATAAAATAAAATAAAAATAACTAAAACTAAAATAACTAAGAAACATGAAAATAAAATATGTCCTAATTCATGGGTTGCCTCTCATGCAATGCTTCTTTAATGTCATTAGCTCGATGTAACTTGCACGTTACCCTCATCCTGGGTCTATGATTAGTGACTCATTTCTATCAGTTTCTTCACATAAGGGTTTTGTAGCCTATAGATAAGCCACCTGTTGCATGATAATAGAAATGACATAATTTATTAAATTAATAAATCCAATTGCATGCATTAATGCCCTTTTTAACAACAAATTATTAATAAAAGAGAGAACAACAAAACTCAATGAATCATTGATTCACTCGAACAGTTTTTCTTCAAGAAAATAAGAACCCTTCGTACTTAAGGTCACTGCCAACGCTTCACTTGTAGTTTCGTTATTTGGTTCCTCCCCACATTTTCCCACAACTACCTTTGTCCACTCTTCTTGTTCTTTCTTTTGGACAAAGGTTTCTAGCTCATCATCTTCAATTGCCTCCTGCCACTTCTCTACTTCCTTTTTTTGACAGAGATTTCTTCTTCTTTCGAAAGCTCTTCTTGAAATGTCACTCCATTCATGAAGCCAACTTTTTTCTTGTCTTCACTCTCAAATTTGTTTAGATTAGCTTTCATTTTAGTAAGGATTCCACTAATTTATTTGTAATACTTTCTTCCTCTTCCTCTTCTTCTTTTACTTCGTCTTCTTCTGGAAACTCATTTCCAATCCTAAGTGGGATTGCCATTCTATATTCCTCAGGATTTGTTTTAGTAACAGTGTGCAAACTCCCTTGCATTTCATCAGATATTATCTCTACCAGCTGGTTGATTCGATTCACTAACTTTTTGCATACAAGCCTTTATTTCCTAACACTTCTTGATTGATTCTTGAATAAAATAGGTCATCATATCTTCCAAAATTAGCTCGTTAACTAGAGGTGTTTGGTGCTGTAAATATTTAACTGGAGCGTAATCGGTCCATCTAAATGTGTAAGAGTGACTCCATTCTGAATTGTAATTATTCTCATATAGTGCACCTTGGGGTTGATTATATGTGTTTTGTCGTGTTTCGTTGTTCCCACATATAAATCGGTGTTTGATATTCGTAATTGTAGTAAGTACTCCTATAAATATCGCAACACTGTATAGACTTCGGTTAAGCCTCTGAAACCATGTGAGAACACCTCTCTCTCCCATACGATGATGTTACACGAAGACATATTCTATTTTCCATAAAAGTAATTTCCACTCCATCCATCCATTGTGAGCTGTAGCTATGATTTTAAATCTTAATATCCAAAAAATAAGTCACAACTTAAAGTAAAAGTAGAGAAGTTCAAATGAAAATTAAATGAATAAGCCAAGAATACAACAAGATTCCATCAAAATAAAATAAAATAAATACAAAAAATAATTACTAGAGTACTAACATTTAGGTTTTCCTAATATGAAAGTCGTCAATAATAGCGTCAAAAACTTGATTGACTATTTTTTAATTTTTCAATATTAAAATAACCATAAGTGCACAGTGTAACTATTAACTAGTATCGACAAGTATGGGTTGATCCTTTGAAGACTATGAGTACTAGTAATTACCATTATTCTATTATCTAATTTGCAGAATTGATTTTGATTTTTAATTTAAAGGAAAATAAAACTAAGAAAGTAACATAAATGGGAAACCAGATTGAATCAGAGAACTAAGGAAGCACATAGTAAACTATTGATATTAGAAAATTAGTATCTAGGTTTCGAATCCGCCTAAAATCCTTATCATATTGGTCTTTTATTATGCAATTGTTTTATTAATTTATTGGACAGTGGAGATTCCTATAGTATGCTATTAGTTAACGATGAGTCTAATAACAACTAATCCTAAAGTTTTCGACCGAATTACTTAGGTTAAAGTTTATAAGATTACTTTAATAATTTGTGAATCCCTTTGTTAGGTTTGATCCTAATCTAGAAGATTTATATCATTCTATCTCTAGAGTTGCAATCAACTCCTTCTAATTATAGTAGATCTATTCAAACAAGAATTTTTTAACCTCTATGTTACGAAATTAGGTTATGATATAATATTTCAGATCTATTAGAACATAAATAAAAAAACATAATTAGATCACAATATATCAATCAATCTAATTTTTTAAATAAAAAATCAAAACATATTAAAATATCATAATAGGGTTAACTTAGGCACTAAAGGAATTTAGTTACACATGATTGAAGACTAAATCAAACAATAGTAGAAAGAAAAATCAATAGAAAATAAATAATTTTAAATCTCCCTATTTATCTCATATCGAATATTCTTGCAAGTAGAGGCTTGATCTTATATTATCTTAGATTTTTTGATGGTTTCTTCGTGTTTTCCATTCCTTTGGATTAAAATTTGCAACATCTCGTTTCCATACTAAGGGTTAAAACCGTAGATCTTTATAAATGAGAAATAGCAATGAGAGATTAAGAAATGCACTTTATGCTCATGCATAATATAGTATACATATACGTGAATTTGATTATTGCACATTACAATGATTGTACATGCACTCATTTGACATTTTTCGGGTATAATTAATATTTAATGTGATTATAATGTGAATTTTGGATTATGTGTCTAAAAAATTGAGTTGGTGTGTATAATTAGTGATTTAAAAATTTTGGAGAAATATGAGAAATTTATGGTAATTATGAGTATTTTTTGCCTAGAAAAAAAGACAAGTGATAGAACAATTGATAATGATAGTATAATTAAATATCAAATGGTAGTGGAAAATTTTGATAAGTGACATTAAGATTTAATGACTTATGTAATTGAACATTAGGAGTTAATTGGATTAGAAATTGGAGGCAAATGGACTGGTTATTAATGAGGACCCTTTAAAAACAACAAGGTGGTGACATGTGGCATGCCACACACCTATCCAAGATATTTTCTTTCACTTGAAAGACCATTTTTGTTTTGTCTTTCACATATACTATCTTCGTCATCTTTTTCATTTTCTTCACTCACGATCTTCTCACGCTTACCCTCATCACGTTGAGATCTTGTCACTTGCCATGCCACACACCTATCTAAGATATTTTCTTTCAATTAAAAGATCATTTTTGCTTTGTCTTTCACATATACTCTCTTCTTCATCTTTTTCATTTTCTTCACTCACGATCTTCTCACCCTCACCCTCATCACGTTGAGATCTTGCTTTCTTTCACTCTGTTTCTTCAAGACCATAGTTTTCTTCATCTTGGTGTTAAAAACCTAACCTACTCCACTTCCATGTTGATGATTGTGTGAGCTATAGGAAGCTAGGGTTAAGAGTGTTACTTGAAGATCTTGGAGTAAACAAGTAAGTCTAAAACATTACTCTTTATGATTTGTTACATGAAACATGTTTAATGATAGTTAAGGTCAATTGATCATTAAATGGTAATATGTATATGTTGAAACGTGAATGAGAAAACTTGGGTATGTTCATCTCTTACTTTTACAAGTATGATGATCAATATTACATAATTTGTTGTACAGATAACAGAGTAAGCAAAAGAGATGAACTAGGATGAAAATGTTGATGAAGTGTCCTGGAATATACTAGATGGAGTGTTTTTATTGAAAATGCATCTGTATTTTAGGCATATTTTGATCTGTAGACATCTAAATAGGATGATTTTAAGTTTAGATTAAACTAGAGACATATAGTTATATTTTGTATGAAGGAATAGAATTTGAATTCTATCTCTAAGAGTTTCAAAAATTTAGCTTGAAGTTGAGTATTATGTACTATCACGGTTTGAGAACAGTCTATAGTAATTTGATTATAACTTGTAGTCTACTAAACCAAATTACATGAAATTGGTTTCATTAGAAACTTAAGACATATGAGAACATTCTTTTAGAGAATGTATTACCTAAATACTTCTTTTCCCTTATCAAAATGGCCATGTAAAATTGACCTAAAAATATGTTTTGAGAAAATACATTAGGTAGTGCACAATCATGCACAAGCACGAACGTGAAAGAGAAGAAACCTCAGGGAAGTTACACAATTGTGCATAAGCACGATCAAGATAAAGAAGAAACCTCAGGAGAGTTGCATGATTATGCACAATCATGATTGTGACAGAGAGAAGATATCAGGTAGTATACGATTGTGCTTGATAGAGAGGAAGCATCGAGTAGTGCACGATCATGCACAAGCACGATTGTGATAGAGAGGAATCAATAGGGAGTGCAAGATCGTGCACATTTTGATGGTTTTAAACACCCTTCTCTCTTTTCACCATAAATTCTTTTCTAGACCTTTGATTGACTTGAAACTTAAACCACAAGCTCCTCACATATTTTCCTTCCTCTTCACCAAATTTCATTGTCATCTAAATTCTCTAAGAAAGGATTGATAAATAGTTAATTGATGAACTTAGAAAGATCAAGTTTCGCTAGATATGATATATGAATGTATCTCAATTCGAAAGTTATGAGTTGTTAATGATATAAAAGTGTTCTTAGAAATACAAATATGATTATAAGGAGATAAGTAATATGTATCAAGTAAAGGTGAATGCGAATTGGATATTATGAGAGCTTATAATGCTAAAAAATCAATGATGAGTAATTGAATTATTATTTAAATAATCAAGTGTTCTTGAGGTGTAAACCTAAGTTCAAATTATATATATATGAGTTTTGAAGTGAATAATCTTGAGATGTGAATAAAGGAAACATAGCCGGAATAGTCAAATTGAGCATGCATTTTACATAACGCATATACATATGTGTTCGATTGAATGTTTATGTGATTATGCAATTAATAATGTGTGTGTAATAAGTGTATTGCATATTGTTGATATACAAGATAGTTTCGAACATTTTCGGATCAAATAAGCAAATGTTAATCTGGAGCGTACTGTGAGTAACCTAGATGGTTTCACTTAATTAATTGTTTGTTTAAAATTTTGTATTGAATTCTTATGTGAATGTGATCGTGTTGATTCTGGATGTTGAATGTATATTGTGTTTGATGCATGAATAGTATATTGGAAGTGCTCTTTATTTGTGAATTTGACGAAATAAGTAATATTCAACATTATTATTGAATGACGGACCAAGGTCCGATGATAAATGAGAATGTGAATGTGAAACTGAAATAAAGTGTCTAATTGAAAATATATAAATGTGATGTATTTCATTACATGAATGCATGACAACATAAAGGCTATTGTGACTGGAGAACCACCAAAAAAGAGCTTAAAGCTCAGAATGTGATAAGAGCCTCTGGCTTAGTTGTTAATTTACCCAGTATCCACTAAGAGATATGGGATAATATCTAAAACAAACTCGGTATCCATAAGAGATATGAGCCAATAAAAAACACTCGATCACAACAATGTAATAAATAAAAGTGAGTCTCAAAAGCATGTCATATAAAATTGATATGTATGTTTTAAATTACTGAAATGAATTGTTTGACTGCTCTGAATGTTAAATGTGAAATAAATGATCGAAGTGATATGTGATGATATATGATTATTAGTGAAATGATGTAAATTATGTGATTGTATAAGTTGATGTGTTATATGATATGAGTGAACCATCGAGGATGGTTAACTCATTGATTTTACAAAATTTACCAAAATTTCTACATTGATTTTCAGGCTTAGAAAAGATCTCTAGTTAGATAAATTGGAGTCTAACTACTGCATTCAAATAAAAGATAAAGGTCGGGATCAATTCGTGTTTATATATTTTTTATTATTTTTGTATTAAAGAATGTATTCCGCAATTATTGTACCACGTGTATATGAATAATTCTATTTTGTAATGACTTTACAAATTGGAAATGTTTGTAAATGAGATTGATCAATGAGTGTAATAATAATTGTGATTATAACATTTATAAAAAAAATGGGCCCAATTTGAATAGTGGTTTTATATAACAAGCATGTAATTTTTGAAAAATTTGTAATGAGTTCAATTGTTTGACCGTCTTAACGCGTCACCCTTGTAGAGTGTATTTTTTGAATACCTTTGGTATGTTCAGGGATATGCACTATCAGAGTGGGGTGCTACAAGATTGCCCCTTAAGACACCTCTCAAAGTCTTTCGATGTCTCTGTATTTTTGCCACCTCTCAAAGTCTTTCGATGTCTCTGTATTTTTGCTCCCCTAATTGCCTCCAAATACATCCTTTTATAGTAAATTTTACTGTTCTGGGGAGATGTATAGGCTGATGTATGGCTATGCATCAAATTGTGCATAACTAAAAATACCCAAAATTCACGAATCTACACTACTTGAGAGAAGTTCATAGGTTGTTGCACGCCCGCGTATCCCTTTTATGCTTCAAATCTTCATTTTATGTTGCGTTTTTGTCCAAAGTCTTCTCCTTTAAGTCCATGAAAGCAATTATACTCTATAAACACACTTGGAACAAATTAAGTACGAAATATACAATAAAAGTATAAAATATCAAGCAAATATACATCAAAGATGGGGTACAAATATGGTTAATTATGTATCTATCATTTAGTAATTGTATCATTGTCCATGAATTTGTTATTTTTGATTAATTTTTCAAAATTTTTACCCTTTAAATAGTGAGTGTATATCCACCTCACCTATAATGCCTCTTTTTGATCTAGGATTCTTCAAAGCTTTTAAGACATTACAACCCTATTGATAATTCTAATGGATTTTATACCAATTCCTCCTTCCTCCTTTAGTATACAAAGCGTTGGACCATTTGACCTTAGTTATCGACTTTTGTTTGAAGTTTCTAAACCATAAGAAGCATTTCAGTATTTTTTATGTTGCTTTGATAAAATTTAAAAAAATGATATGAGAGGATCAATAGATACACATGGATTTAAAATCATAATTGATGAGTTGTGCTTTACCAAAAAATGACAAAATTTTATCACATGAATTTTTTCATTTTTTTTCTATGAATCGTCTCAATTAGTGGTAAGAAATCCCTAAAGCTTAATCTCTTGGTTGTTACAGGAAGACCAAGGTATATAAATGAAATGGTTTTTAACTTTAGGCCTGATGAGTTAGTTAGCCATATCGTAAGATGGTTAGCACTAGCCGATACCATTAGATAGCTCTTATCTATATTAAAAGAGAGATCATATTAGATCTTGAATGTACAAAGAGCAATTATCAAATTGCTTAGTGATTTGTCATCATCTCCATAAAGAAAATGTAAATCACCTGCAAAAGCTAAGCTAAAGATTCTTAACTTACTATGCTTATGAAGAAACTTAAATTTTGCTTTTTGCCTTATAAAATGATTAATTAGTTTGGTTTGTTTCTCCATGTTTAAAGTGAATAAGTAGAGTGAGATTAGATTACCCTAACTCATTCATGTACCACCTCTAGTGATGTTAGCTGTCTCCTAATGAATCAAGATACAAAAGGAGGTCATAGAAATGCATTGTTCAATCCAATTTTTGAATTTTAAAGGAAAATGAAATACTTTATGGATGTGTAAGATAAAGTTCCAATTGAAGGAATCAAAGGTCTTGGGAAAATTAACCTTAATAGATCAACTTGTAAAGGAATGCTTACTATTTTAGTTCTTAAAAAGTTCCTAATCTAGAAGTATATTGTTCCTTATTTGCCCCCTTTGAATAAATGCACCCTAAAAATGATTGATATAAAGCTTAAATCTTCCCATATGATTTTTTTAGAGATAAATAATTTAAAGACATACACAAATGAATAAACATTAGCTTGAGAACCAATTGTGTCCCTAAAGTAGCCACATGCCTCTTATGTTATCTCTTTTTGAGTCTACATTGATTCTCCATTGTCCTTTAGGAAATAAGATTTTTTTGGAGTTCCTCGTAAGATAAAATGGACTTATGGAAGAAGCTCGAGTTCATGTCTCCATCTTTTAGTCATTGTATTCTTGGTTTTTACTTTAATAATAAGTTATGTTCCTTTAGGACATAAATGTATCATGAGAGAGTTGTTTTTTCTTAATGTGTTTATTAAGGTCATATGGGAACTGGTAGAGCTAATCTTAGGTCAAGATAAGATTTTTTTCTCTAGTTTTCATCACAAATTTTTAAGTGTTGCCAATTCTTTTGTTGTTCAAGCCATATTTACCAGTTGGAGTTTCCATATACAAACATAGGAGCTACAACTTTGGAATTCCGTAGTCATCCCTTTAACCACTACTTGATTAAAGCCATCAACTCCTACTAGGTAGTTATTAAAGTAGAAAATGGTCTTCTATAGTAATATGCGAAAAAGTTTCAGATGTTAGTAAAACTATAACTAGAGAAAAGTGGATTATTAAATATTGCCTTACTATCTAAAAATTGATTTAGCCAAATTTTATTAATCATAGTTCTATCTAACTTTTTTTTTCATGAACGAAGGGCCACTTTGCTTGTTATTCCAAATAAAGAAACTCCCTTCTGACTTTAGTTTAGTAACTTCAATGTGATTTATGTCATTCTTAAAGTCTTCATTAAAGTTTCTCAAGCAAATATTGCCTTTAGCTTTTGAAAATGAGAGGGTACTATTAAAATCCCTTAGAATTATCTATGGGTTATCCTATCCCAAAGAAGGCATCTCTAAAAGAAATGATTAGATGAATACACAAAAGTTACTTGGATCCTAGTCTTCACCTAAACCAAATTCATAGAGAGAATGAATGAACTTATCTTTGATCAAAGAGTTAGAAACCTCAACTTTATCTGGATGAAGGCAATAACTATTATCCCCATAATGGTGTGCCTAGTGATTAGTAATGCTTGGCCAATGATTCCTTAGAAACTCAAGTTAATTGTATTTATCAATTGAGTTTGTGCTCCAAAAGTTCTAATATAATAGGTTTTATTTTCTTAAGATAATCACATAACACCTAGTTCTTCTTAGGGATTTCAAGCCCTATGATATTCCAAGACAAGATTGTCAAAAGGAAAGTTTATAAGGTTTAAAGCTTTTAGCTATATTCCTCCTACATGATCTCCTTGCACCTGCCACTTTGAACTAATTACCAAGGCTTTATTTAATCTTGTTGAGACACACTTTGGAGGAATATTTTATCATAAATGATATGGAGATGACTAAAAAGTTTCTTTTAAATAGATCAAAGGACCCTATTGCTTTAATTTCCTCTAATAGTAGAGTATAATCCATTTTATTAGAGCATTAAGGATCATCCTTGCCACTAGTATGGTTCTCTAACTCCTGGTGCTTCATACATTCGCTTTGCTCCTTTTCATTTAACAAGATTATTACTTAATTATTTCTCTTTAGTGTAAATTATCATTCGTTGACTTTTTTTCTACAACTTCGCCATTATTTGATCTTTCCAATCTTATTAGCTCATAGTAATCTCCTTTTTAAATATCTTACCTAACAACCTCCATTATTTACCTAAGTGATCTAAAACTAGTCTTCATTAATATGAGACAATAATCATATCTTCAAACTTTAATTCATTATCTTTAAGCCTCACTAGTAGGATTCTCTCAATTAGCTCCTAATGTTAGTTAACTAGCAAATAAAACAAAGTGTAATATATTTTCTTTATTAAATTTGTGGTCATATCCATACAAATTAATTTACTAACATAGCTGAATAAATGATTTAAACCTTTAGTTAAATAATACTCTAAAAGGACATTGTGTATATTAAGCCAAAAAATAACATACTTATGTTTTAGTTTCTCCAAATTGAAGCCAAGTTTCTAATGTTTAATATAGATAGTCACATTAGAGATGTGTAAAAGACTATCATCAATCACTCTTTGAGCATGCGATTTGGAATCAAATTTAAAATGGAAAAAGGTTCTTTTAATTCATCAACACTTCAACCAAACCCATTTTTTTTAGTTATGCTTGGTCCACAAATACATATTAAGAAAGATAAGACTTTTTTCTTAAAAAAAATATCACTAGGGAAGATTCCCATTCATTTGCACCCTCTCTAAGCACCTCCAAATATAGAATAATAATGCAACTCCCGTCAGTATATGAAGGTAGAATAAACTGAAACTTATTGGTAGGATTGTATTATCCAATTTAATGCCAGTTTAGTTTAGAGGGCGAGGGTGGAGGTTAAGGGGACAAAGTATACAGTAGAGTTATGGGAGTTTTAAAGAAGGTAAGTTAGGTTAAGGTTGAGTTAAAAGCTTAGGAGGAATGTCAATAGGTTCGGAAGTTATGGAAAGGACATTCTCTACTTGAATATTAGGAAAAAAAAGTATTGGGGAGCTTAATGCTAGTAAAAGGAGTGGACAGAGGTGGAACAAGGTAGTTTGTGGATATAAGGTTAAAGGTAGGGGATTTAGATTAGCTAATGAGATCAGCTTGGTTAAGATTTAAAGATGTGTTGAACATGAACTAAAAGAGGCTAAAAAAGAAACCAAATATATGAGAACTTAAAAAGTAGTTCCTTAAATGATAAGGAGAAAAAAAAGCAGGAACTACTCTACTCAGGATAACAGAGAAGAGAGTTCCTCTAAAGCACCATAAGAGCAGCTTGAAATAATAGCTAAATGCATTATGCAAGCTATGCAAGCTACTTGAAAAGAACTTGTAATATTGAAAAAGTAAGCAAAAGAAGAATAAAAGAAGTGAAGAAGAGAAACCTAAAGATGGCTAAACTAAGCAAGAAAATAAAAAAGGCATAACACCAATAAGAAGTTTAGCAAATAATACTCAGATTTTTGCATGGTTATTGACAGCGCGTGTTGAGTGCACTACAAAATTTATCTATTATTGACAGCGTGTGTTGAGTGCACTATAAAATTTATCTAACTCTGTACACTAAAAACTTGTAGATGTGGTGAGTCAGGATCTTATCTATAGGGAATATTCGGTTAATTCTTATAATAAAAATAATTGATGCAAAGGAAATAAAAGTGGGGGTTTTGGGTTTTATGCAATTGAGAAAATAACATAAACTTAAAATAGCTAAAACAAATTATAGAAGACAATCGAAAATGATAAAAGTGTCGAATATATGTAAAGTTTAGTTTTAGGATCAATCTTGGCCTAGACGCATTAAGCATATCCTATCATTCTAATGTTTTCACACGTCTCTTCAAACTATTGATCATGGACTAATAATATGTTATGCTAATCCTGATTTTCCCTTAGGTTGTGTTTAATTAAGGGACGCTTATTAATTAAACCTAGCTACTGAATAACATAAGATACGATCTTTATATTCAATTTGGCAGCCACATTACAAAGTGGAAAATGGATTAATATAAGCGGTAACCTCACACATTTGGATTATCTAACCTAAGTTACATCGTTCCTAATGATTCAAGATCATTAGTGGCTACTAACAAACATCAAATATAACAATTACAAATTATATTTAACATTTTAGCAATAGGTTCATAATAAAACAATCCAATGAATACATTAAGATCATCTTTACAAGCCCAATTCAATAAATATCAAACAACAATAACAATTCTAAAAGAGAGATTCAGCATTAAACAGGATGAGATAAGCTTAACCATGACTTGGGCATCAATTTCACCTTTGAACCGGTGATAGAATGTTAGCCTTTTATCTTCTCTATCAATCTCTAAGAATTAGCCATTATAGCCTCCATTCTTATCGAAAATCGAAGAGAAAATGGAGGAGAATAGCATCTATCCTCTTCTCTATATGATCCCCCACAGTCATCACAACATATTCCTTTTTATAGTAAACCCTAGGTAAAAATGGATAGGTGGCCTGAACTTCATGGGTGTACATGGCCTCTTACGGGTGTGAGTGGTGTTTCAGACCCATCAAACACCCTTGCATGGGAGTGAGAGTGGTCTCATGCCCATGAAGTTGGTATCACAGCCGTGAGATTGCTCATAGTTGTGACATTTTTTTGGTGTGGCCATGAGCTTTTCCATCTCTCATTCTTCATTGTTATGCTTCATTTTGTCTCTTCTTCGTGTAATCTTCTTCTTCTTCTTGCTCCATGAAGATAACATATTATGAACATTGAGAAGATGACTCAATAAGTATGATTTTCAGGCCACTTTATCTCTTTCGCTTCCAAAATGTACCTAAAATCAAATATGAGCTAAAGTGAGTGTCTAAAACATTTTAAAGCTTTAAACACTAAGTGTAATGGATTATATGTATCAACATTTAAGCACATATCAAGTTTATCCACACTTAGCTTTTGATCGTCCTCAAGCAAATCATTAAAATCAAAGTCACAAATTAAAACACTTATTCTTTTTTCCATATTTCCTAAGAATAGATAATTATAATTAAAGATAAATGACTTTCAAAAACCATAGAAAGAACTCAACATTCAAAGCTTCTACTCATGATTGATCGACATTCACCACTCTTAGAAAATGAACAATCTAGAGGTAGCCTTCGATAAAATATGATTAAATAAGAGAGATTCATAGGTACACTCAAACACCATTCATGATCATAACAATCTGCAACTTTACATATCGTTTCATTTCTCCACCACTAAAATTCACAAGCATAATCATGAATCAAAGAACTTTTCTAGGGTTGTAACATGGGCAAAGATAAGGTGAGATGTATATTGGGTAGTGTAGTATAAAAGTCATCAAGCTAGTGAAGTCAAAGTAACACTCAATGAAACATCAAGTGCATATGCTAACATTAGTTTAAAATTGGGTACTATTAGCTATAATGAATGTAATAATTATATCTCACAACTTAAATTTCAACTCTCACACACAAACAATATGAAACTTAATCAAAAGGGATCACTCATAGAGATAGATGATAACAATATATTGAGCTACTAAGAGTTAAACTTCCAAGACAACATCCGCATCATATTCAAATTACCCATTCAAAGCAACTTTAGGAGGAGAAATAATCATGAATAACTTTTCAAAACAAATGTATTTAATCATAGATATTTTTATTCAAATATTTGTCTTTTCTATCTTTTATTTTAATTTCATTTGAAAATTGAAAGAAGTTATACCAATATAGGAATTTCATTGATATTATATAAAATAACATCCTAATAATTATAACCATCCCGTACATATGCATACCCCTACACTTATACTCTTGTACATCCACAATCATTAACAATTAACAAATGATCCACTAGCTTTAAAGTTTGGGTGGGACATATGGTTCAGTTCAAGGCATGTAATGTCGTTATCACAAAAAGAAAGGTTAATAAAGTTCAAGGGGGTTTAACAAAGAAAAATTCATATAAATGTGTAGGCTATTTGGCTAGTGTAACTAGTAAACAACAAAGAATGCATAATCATTTTCATGATAATGTATGTGATAAAAATGTGGTCTCAAATAGAAAATCAAAACAAAGTTAGAATGTACTTGTCATAAGGGCCACACATAACAAAAGACAATAAGGCTCAAAATTTCACTGATTTTTATCTACCACTAATCACTACTTTTTTAAAGATAACGCATATCAACCAATCACAAGAGTAAAAGTGCATGCTAAAGCTGCCATGAATTTTTCTAGTCAATTCACACTCTAATTATGGCTATATAGTCTTAAAAGCAATAGAAAATAAGAAAAATTTTATTTTGTTTGATTGATTTTGAAAATGGCTAAGAAGCCACAAAAGCAACAATTAAGCTAAAAACGTGTATAAAAACTAAGATCTCCACCCTCACACTCAAAAACTTACATTGTCCCTAATGTAACATCAAATGCATGAAACAGAACATTTACAAAAATAGCAATGTGCAAATGTAAATAGATAGAAATTAACTTCCCTAAATAGATAGAAATTAACTTCCCTTGAGTTGCCTCCCAAACAATACCTTTGTTTATTTTCATTGGATCGACTCCATGTTGCTCGCATCAAGTGACAAAATTTTAATCTCTAGGAATCACAAATTCGGCATTTTCCACTTGATCTTCATCAAAGTAAGGCTTGAGTCGATGACCACTTACATGCAATGTCTTCCCCATTTTAAAACTTTTGATCACAACCGCATTATAAGGAAGAACATTAGTTATCTCAAAAGGATCAAACCAATAAGGATAGCTTTTATGTGGAAAGAATTTATATTTAACAAAAAAAAGAAGCACTTTTTGATCAATGGTAAAATTTTTTGGTGGGACATTAAAAGCTTTGGTCTTCTCTTTTGTTGAAATTGCTTCTTGTTTAATTATATGCTTTTGCTTACATTTTCCCTGTACTAAACGGTCAATCACATTAATTGCAAAAATAGAGAATTCATTATGGAAGGGATCGTTGACATAAAAATTTGAAACAAGTAACTTCCCCATCAAACTCCATCATGAGGGTACCCCCACGCACATCTATCTTGTTTAGGATGTGTTAAGAAACAGCCACATTATTAAGGTAGGTACAAATTTATAAGAAGTTTCGTTATTCATATCAATCACATAAAAGTCAACAGGATATAGTAATTCATTTATCTATACAAGCACATCCTCAATCACCCCGTGTAGGTAAGCATCAGAATGAGAAACCAATTGTATGGTAACATTATTTTCTTTTAATGTCCTTAAATTCAAAGAAGCATACCTGGAACGAGTCATAACATTAATCTTGCATGGCTTGTTTAATCTCAGTGTTACCAATTTTGTAAGAAATAGTTAAGGTGCTTGGGACTTTACAGTTAGGAGGTGTTTTCTTTTTAAAAACTACAGAAACAGTTTCACTCATCCTAATCATTTCATTACCTCTTAACTTTTGCTTGTTTGTATACAATTTCTTAAGAAATTTTGCATACCTTGGCCCTTACTTGATCACTTCTAACAGTGGGATATTCACCTCAACCTTTTGAAAGGTCTCCTATATCTCTTTATCCTTGTCCTCCTTATTCATCTTTGCTAACCTACTGTGACATTTTTCTTGGGTGGCCGTGAGTTCTTCCATCTTTCATTCTTCATTGTTATGTTTTATTTTGTCTCTTCTTCTTGTAATCCTCTTCTTCTTCTTGGTCCATGAAGATACTAGACTATGAACAGTGAGAACATGACTCAATGAATATGCTTTTCAGGTTAATTTAGCCCCTTCATTTCCAAAATGTACCTAAAATTATGAGTTAAAGTGAGTGTCCTAAGTATTTTAAAGCTTTAATTACTAAGTGTAATGGATTAAATGTATCAACATTTAAACATATATCAGTTACTCCAAAGGTGGACATACTTAAGAGAGAAGGAGAGAGGTGCGGAGAGGGTTGATGTATCTCATTAACTTGCTTGACAGAGAGTATTTTATTGGATAAGGTAAAGGATAATAGATGACTGTGATGAAACTTCATCCTCTTATATATGAAGCCCTTTAGTTGAATAGTCAGAGCTAGCATTAACCTTTTCTAATAGGATTTGAGAAAATTGTCTATCACATTTTAATCCGTCTTTGGCTTCACTGCAGTTTTTTATTATATATTTTTATTATATATTTTTAAACAAAAAACTCGTTAGTAATTAATAATGATGTGGTTATATTTTTAATACATAATATAATATTAGTAATTAGTATTAAAAATAAATTGATCATTTTCATTATAAATAAATAAGTAAAAAATTTTAAAAATTTTAGTTGTCAACTAATTTTTATTTATTAAAATTGAATTTATTATCTACAATTAAATATTTAGTTATATAGTCAATAAATAACTATTGTTAAAAGTTTGAAAAATAGGTACTTTAAGATATTATAAATTTAAAATTTATTTATTAAAAATTTATTATATTATAAAATATGTTTTAAAATAATTTTATTTTAAATCTTAAAATTTTTATTCAATATAAAATTAAGCTTATTAAATTATATTGATTGTAATTTATTGTAATTAATATTAAGTAATTATAGTACTAATTTAGGTCATAATAAAAAAAATTATATGAAAAACAAAAACAAAAGATCAAGATCGATTTTTGTTGTTTAATAAGTTATGAAAATAGGAAGAACCAAAATTAAAATAAAAGTAGAAACTCAATTAAACACATTTATTTTTCTAAATTTAAAAATAAAAAGAAAAATAAAAAAATCCCGTCATCTAAAAGGACAAATAGTATTTGCATTGGTTTGTGGCCTATAACCAATAGTTTGATTGTATATTCGTAATATAATTGATTAAAAACTTTTTTTTTATTTTATGCATATTTGTGTAATTAACTAACTTATAAGATAAAGTTCATGAATAAATATACTTTATAAATATAATTATGATAAGATCATAATTATGTAATTCATATTGCATTTATATATTAGCACTAAATTGTTCTTATTTGTTACTCTATTAAGGTTGGACACAAATAGACTATAAAGATTGACACACATTATATCTTTACTTAAATAAATGTGTGAGTCCTTATTAGAGAACAAATTTATTGAATTAACTCAACATAAGAATTTATTGTAAAACATTATTTATAAATTTATGAAAATAGTTATTGTAACAATTGTATAAATAATCATTTAACCTAATATCTCTAAAATATCTCATGTAGGAATTGTTATATTTTGAAGCTACTTAAGATACATTCTTGTTTATTGGATATAATATAAACTAAGTGAAGGTAGTTGAATGATTAATATTCAATTTTTCTCAATTACTATTGATCTTAGAAATCTTTAACTAAGGTGGACTGAAATATTGAAAATAGTTTTCAAATATCATTAAAAGAATCAATTACTAATGTTAGTGAGATAATATGGTTGAATTAAAATAGAATAGATATTAATTGCATACTCATGTGTAATTGAAATATTATATGATAAAAGATTTGAATTATATAAAGAAATCATTTGTATATAAAGAATAGTCAATATCAGTTTGACATTTTTAATATTTGGGTGATCGCGATATATTGTTATAGGTTAATTTTGATATGTGGATGTCAATTGTTTAATTAAAGAATTAAATATAAGTTGCATGAGTTTAATTTATCTATTCTTGGATATAATTAGGATTGAATATATCTATTATCAACATATTATGACCCTAATAAATCACACACAAAGAATGGTTAAAGAGAGAAAACATAATTTAATCAAGTTGGACTTCATTATAAAAATTGAAAAACTTTAGAATTGATATAACATATTTAATAAATAAATACTAATATTTGATATTAAATTTTATTTGAACCTAATTGATATTTAATTAGGATTAGTTATAATTATAATATAAATTTTATTGAAATTACAATTATAATTACATAAGTCTTATTATAAGTAAGTATAGGCTCTTCAAAGACTAATACTTTTAATATACCTCTTTTTACATCATTTATAGAATTCTCTGAATTTATTCATGTGAGTACCATTAAACAGCTAAAGACATATGCTTAAATTAGTTTTCAATAATCTATTTAAGAAATTTGTTTTGCAATGAAGTCGTTAAATAAAATTCTAAATTTTATAATAAAACATGATCTATAATTTATAATTTTTATGAATTAATCGTATTATAAACTAAAAGAAATTGTAATTTGAAAATTCATTAAAAAAATTGTTTCTTACAAGGATTTCCCAATAGATTGGGACTAGACCAAAATGCCTCAGGCAGAATATGATAATCAATTCTGCTGAAGAAACAAACAAAACATTATATTAGATATGTACAGAAACAACTTAAATAATCCTTTAGCGGCAGTTGCTTTGTTATTGCACATGCAGGGAGGAAGATGACAAAACCAAAATAATCGACCCATGACATGAACAAGGTTGGATTAACATTGTCATCTTTGGCGACATTATTCTGCTTGTCATGGATCAT
>JANTNU010000002.1:33278638-33300310 GCA_024752395.1 Erythroxylum havanense
TCTTAGTTTGATTAATCAATTACCTCTACTTAATTAAAAAACCCAAGAACTTACTATTTTATTTATGTGACTTTCCATGAAAAGCTTTACCATAACACTATATGATGTACATATCTATAGTATCTCATTTAATTCCTAATATCTAAATCATAGTCAACTCAAATGCAAGTTCTCTCAAATCATCCACAAATATCATATCTATTCACTCATATATTAATTTTAGATTAAAAATATTCATAAAAATAAATCTCACCTCATGAATAATATTAAATCAATCCTTAACAAATATCATAATTTAGGTTTTTTTATTTATAAAGATGGGGTAGTGTCTTATACCGTATTGTTCTTTAAAAGCTCTCCCCTCCCAAAATCTCTCTCCTTGTTTTGTTTTAAATTGTATTTACAAGTGCATAAAGTTTATAAAGGACATCAAGAAAATTGTTTTCTTCTTTTTTTTTTTGTTTTCTTAAAATCTTACTTCAATTTTCGATAAAAGCCCGTTACAAAATAACATCTTTATAATTATTTATAGTTACAAATACACCCATAAATGAATTGCTAATTTTTTTGTTGATTACACCAATGAATCAATAAAGACTCTTTTCGTTATTACTCTTACATTCGTGAAATATTTCACTAATAAGATTCAACCTAGTTATATCACAGATTCTAATTTATATATCATCCAAGTAATTTATAAAAATCAATGTTTTGAAATCCGGACCGATCATTGAACCGGTGATTTTATTGATCACCGGTTTGACCGGTTCGATTGGTTCAACCACCGGTTGAACCGGTGTGACGTAATAATTATGCAATAACTATATTTAATTATATATAATATTAAAAATATTTAAAAAACTCAAAAATAAAAAATAAAAAATAATAATTATTGGACCGGTCGAATCGGTCGGACTGGACCGGTCTGACCGGTCAATTGATCAATTTTGACCGATTCAGACTGAGTCAATTTATAGCCGATTTTGAAGGATAAACCAGACCGGACCACCGACCGGTTGGACCGGCTGATCCATTCCGAGTTTAAAAACACAGATAAAAATAGATAATCGAAAACAAATTTATAATAAATCCCTAAATGGATAGGTTAAAGTAAGATTTATATAATGTAAACGTAAATAAAATATTGGAAAACGGTGTTAATGCCAAAAATAAGTATTATTTTATCAATAGAATGGTTCAATTTGAGATCTGGGACTACGCTACAGCACATATAATTTCAATTTCAGGACTATTTTACATAAATTAGAAAATACAAAATAGAATTCACCGCCCTCACAAACGACAGACCAACTAAACCAAAGCTGGCGTACAACTCCAGGAAACGATCCCCTTCGTAAACCCGGCTCAAATGATGTATATATAACCGAACCAAACCGGTGCTTTCCGTTCAACAGCTAACGAACAGAAAGCAGAGAAGACGATGGACAGAGTGGATGTGGACTCCTTTTTAACAAATATGAATCAACCCGAGAACCCAACGGAACCCGTATTCTCGGACCAGGTCCTTGTAAACGACATAGTTACGCGTTTGACTTTGACGCTGGACGGTGAGCTCCGTTGGACGGACAATGGCCAGCGCCGTTTGAGCTTGGAAAAGCAAGTGCTTGGCTTCGTAATTGAGGGAGATAAGATAAGAGTTAAGGCTATGGTAGATAATGGACTCGGAATCTGCGGGTTTTCCGATACCGGAGCCCGGGTAAGGGAGGATTTCATATTCCAGCCTCTTCACGACGGCTATAAGATGCTTTGGTGTCAACATCTCCGGAATTATCTCGATTCTCTCGGTAACCACTTGTCTTGTTTTCGTTCTTATCTCTTGTTTGGTTAATGGGAAAACTGAAAGAAAAGAAAAGAGAATTTGCAAGGGAGAGACTGTCAGGTGAGTTTAATGTAATCCATAAGTTTATTAAAGATTTGCACTTTCACTTGCCGACAGGTCGGCCAAAGAGGCTGTTTGTTTTGGTCAATCCATACGGAGGAAAGAAGTCTGCTTCAAAGATTTTTCTTGATGTTGTTAAACCGCTATTCGATGCTGCTGAGGTTCAAATTACAGTGCAAGGTTTGGGCTTTTGGTATTCAGTTATTTGTTACCGAGTCTATTCAAATTACAGTGCAAGGTTTGGGGTTTTTGTATTCAGTTATTTACTAGTGAGTATGTGTTCCTGAATTATTGGATTTAATGAATGATTCATTTCTAGAAACTAAATACCAGCTTCATGCCAAGGAAGTCGCCAATTCTTTGGATTTGACGAAATATGATGGTATTGTTTGTGTTAGTGGAGATGGAATCTTAGTTGAGGTCAGTTGGTTATGGTTAATATGTGTACCTATCTAGTTTAAAGGTGTTGTCATACCAAGAGCTTTTTGATAAATTTTAGTGACTACGGTAAGATTTATGTCAATTAGTTGCTGAGATATTTTACAAACAATTTAAAGATATAAACAAATCTAGTCAAGCTAACTATGTTTGAAATTTTACATTAGCCTTCTAAACCACTTTAATTATTGTTGTGCATCTTCAAATCATATCTATTTCAGTATTTCTGCTTTTGTTTCGTTAAGTTTTAAAACAAACACAATTTACAATCTGGCATTTCATACTGTCATTGTAAAGTCAAGTTATCATGTACAGCACTTTTTACAATGGTCTATGTGATTGTTGTTCTTTCCTTCTTACACTTATTTTGCTTCAATAGGTGGTAAATGGGCTTTTAGGGAGAGACGACTGGAGTATTGCAATAAAAATTCCTATTGGAATGATTCCAGGAGGTTTGTTTATCTTCGCTATATTCTATCTCCTTTCTTTTTACCAGTCATGAACTGCTATCTATGTAGAGTAGTGAGTATAAGCGATCTGGAGCATTGGTATGAGATATTTTATTGGGCAAATTAATCATTCTGTTTTTGTATGATGACATGCTTATTCGTACCAGTTAATCTTGGATTACCTGTTTACTCATCATGATTTTGTACTACCATTTGTCTATAATTTCATACTTATAACAAGATTTGATGGTTTTTGGGTTGCGTAAGTACGGTAAATTGCTTAGCAAGAGTGAGAAATAGCAAGAGCATTTCAAGACATTTGACATATTGTATCTTGATGCAGGTACAGAAAATGGCATGGTGAAGTCTACTTTGGCTTCAGTTGGAGAACCATGTACGGCAGCAAATGCTGTTTTTGCAATCATACGAGGTTACGTGTTAGTATACCTTTAGTTTGCAGACTGTCTTATTTATTGTTTAGTTTTCTAATTTAAGTGTTATGCTTCATACTGCCAGGCCATAAGTGTTCTTTGGATGTAGCTACTATTGTTCAAGGAGAGACCAAATTTTTCAGTGTCTTGATGCTTGCATGGGGTACACATTTACATACCGATGCTATAATTTTAGTTCAGTTGGATCTGCATTTGACAATGGTTTCATTGCACTAGTTATTGACTATTATGATAGCACCTCTGGAGTTTATCTGAAAAAGTATTGCTAATAACTTGTATCATGTGAGACTTTCTTATTTTGTTTCAGGTCTGATAGCAGATATTGACATAGAATCTGAAAAATACAGATGGATGGGGAGTGCACGGATTGATTTTTATGTATGTTGCCTACACTGCACTGTTATTATTTTCTTTTTTGTAGTCTGATTGCTTATCTCCTTATACCCCCTACTCCCCCTCTTCCTGGCCCCATATAAACCAAAATCTGTAGTTGAAATTATTCAATGTTTGGGCTTGTCATCGCTCAACCATAGTTTTTAAAATGGATCCATATTCCAACGACAGACTGATGTAAATTTCATTTATGATACTGCAAATTGGGAAACTATTTAACTCTCTTGTTCTTGATTTTATTGTCTCATATGTATATCCTGTTCTACTTGTATAGAGATAGTGGAATTCTTTTATGAATTGGATTCTTTCCAGAAGTTTAAATTCTGGAATTACTACAGAATTGTTGTCAAATCTTTTTCTGACTGCCATTAACTAGATGGCATGAAAATCCGTTGAACTACTTCTGTTTGGTTCTACTTTAAATTGTGGAATTACTGCAGAATTGTTGTTAAATTTTTTGTTCTACTTATGTTTTTCTGTTTTTGGTTTTTGTTTCCTAATTTTGTTTCCAATTTTTCTCGAACAAAAAGAAAAACTTGTTACATTGTTAATATTAATGTAGTTATATTTTTATTATTTATAATAAATAAATACTAAATAAAATAAGAGAAAATTAATTTTATTAATTGATTAAGTAACTAATTTTATTTTAATATTTTGTACAATATTTAATACTAAATTATATATTTTTATTAAAAATAAATAATTAAATAAGTAAAACTTATATCAATTTTATTTACAAACTAATATTTATTTTGTATATGTATTCTAATTTTAAACCAATATTATTGTTAATAATTAAATATTTGAAACTTAATAATTTTCTAACAGAAAACAGAAGTGGAAACTAAATAGACCTTAGCTTCATTCAATTTTTGGACTCAAAGCTCAATCTTCATTTCTTACATTATTTGAAATTAGCTGATGCAGAATTTGTTGAGTTGCTGGATGGAACTTAATAATTAATAAGACAATACAATAAAAGAAAATTCTTATGTTCTTTGTCTGTTATGCCTCAAAAAATCATGGTCATATTTTTGTTCTGTTACTAGTAAGTTGAGATAATTATATTCCATTACAAAAGTGACGACTTCCTGCCATAGAAATTATTTTGCAGTTGAAAATTGAAAGATAAATGAAGTCTATGATTTAGAGCATAAACTTGACATTTTTCATAGTATAATCTTTTATTTTTTTCTGGTTTTTCTGTTTGGTTCAATTGTATGAGAGTTTGGTTAGCTCCTTCGGTTTCAGAATTTGATAATCATTGGACCTTACCTCTCTTCGTCCCTCGTATAGGCCCTACAGCGGGTAATCAATTTGAGGAAATACAATGGACGTATTTCTTTTGTGCCTGCACCTGGCTTTGAGTCTTATGGGCATCCAACTAGCTACAGTGGCCAATCTGATGGGGAACAGGGTACATGCAACCCTAGCCAAGAGCACCCTGTTCACATTCAGCGTGGTTACCCTGGAGCTGATGTTGACTTGAAGAATCTGAGTTGGAGGACTTTCAGTGGGCCGTT
The DNA here is from genome assembly GCA_024752395.1 of Erythroxylum havanense. Classification (NCBI taxonomy): domain Eukaryota; kingdom Viridiplantae; phylum Streptophyta; class Magnoliopsida; order Malpighiales; family Erythroxylaceae; genus Erythroxylum; species Erythroxylum havanense. Next base: position 33,283,797 of record JANTNU010000002.1, read on the forward strand.
TGTTTCAATCTGGCTTCACAATGTGCCTTGGGGTGGGGAGAGGACCATGGCTGCACCAGATGCAAAGGTTGGTATGACTTGAATTCCAGGTCCTCTAGATAAGTAGTTAATTGCCTGCTTTAAAAGATTAAGGAGAATTACTTTATGGAAGAGGTTTGGTTGAGGATTTCCTTATCAATAATTTGGCATAAAACTCCATTTTAGTTTTACATAAATAATTGCCTTCCCATTTGAACAATGCTAATCTAAGCTTCTTCCATGCAACTTCAACTTTCCTTAAATTAATCATCTTTTATATTGTGTTTGACTATTCAAACACTCTAGATTGTTGTTTCTCATTTCCTTAATTTGTTTAGATAATAATTCCTTCTATATGTGGGGACATCCATATTTATTTCTTGCAGCGTCACGGGGTAGTGGACTAGTAATGTGATGCCTGTTTATGCTAGTTTACCTTTTAAATGAAGCCCATGGTGCACTTAGTATCACATTTACTATTCTTAAACTTTTCCAATATGTATATTTTCTAAAGGAAGAAAGGCTCACACTATTTCTTCGGTCATTTTTATGGTTGATTCAGTTCTCAGATGGTTGCTTGGACTTAATCGTCATCAAGCAGTGCACGAAGTTATCCTTGATGTCTTTATTGACGAAAGTGAGCAACGGCGGACATATCAAATCACCAGATGTTTTGTATCTTAAGGTTAGTTAATCAAAATAAGCATTCTTTCTTCCTTGGAATAAAGTAAGCATCTTTGGATATCACCTTCTTTTTTTGGTTACAAATTCTGTCTTTTTGTCTTTCTAATCAAACTTGAGGATAGAGTAAAGTCCAGTAGTCTTAGATCGGTTATTTTCTTCTTTTCTCCAAAACAAATGAGAACTAGTATTTAGGAAAACATGATCTACATTGACTTTCTAATTGAATAATGACATTCTTGTTTGTTTTTATCTGGGTCATAGTTTACAATCTTCTTTTGGTCGAGTTTAAGTTTGAAGGACATGAACTATTGAACCAGTTTGCTTTCCCTTGTAGTTAAATGTCAAATACTTTTGTTAATGATGCTGAAATCGTGTCAAATGATGCTCTACCTATTTTGTCTAATCATTGATTATTTTGTTGTGCGACTAACAAAAGGTGAAAGCATTCATCTTGGATCCTGGTCAACGCACTAATGAGCCAGCTAAAGGAGGGATCATAGACGTAGATGGTGAGGTATTGGCCAGAGGAAGAGGGACATATATGTGTGATAAGAAATCTCTAATGAACTATGGTAAGCTTGAAATAACAGTGGATCATGGATTAGCTACTCTGTTTTGTCCTCAGGCTTGAAATAACATTTATACTAAAATTATTACATGGAATTCAGTCTTAATCAAAACATTATATGCTCATTTGGGAATTTTCATAGAGGTATAAGTGCTGAATGGTACTGATAATGATGAGTTTTGTCTAGCTATGCACAAGGATTCCATGAAAATGTGCCTATTAAAAGCAAATTCTATAAAAAGAATAGCTAGGTGTGTCCCCTGAAATACCTCTAAATCGTTCCAAATGAATGAATTAGATATATAAAGTGAAGACCCGTGTAACTTGCTTTATTAGATTTCATAAAAGCAGTTTACGGGAGAGTTGTCGGATGAATATGAAACAGTAACCGTAGAGTTTATACTTCTTGTCGTAGGCTTTATGATTCAATCTTGACAGGTAATGGGATTTCTTGAAAGGAAAGGGCAGAAACATGCCTCTTATTAATTGCAGAAGTTCGGGCTAATGTTATGAATACTATATTGGATTGGGTACCAAATCTAGTTCTAGTACAATATGGTATCAAAACTGGTAAATATTAGGTACTATTTTGCGTAATTTCTTAAAATTATAATAGTTCATAAAATTTAAAAAATTACAAAATAATCCCTCAAGATATTATGTTATACAATTTTAATTTCATATCAACCTTGTTTCAAATAATAATATTAATAATATAAAATTGAAATGGCTATTATATCTTTATTAATATTACTTTTCACATATTTCACATATAAACAATAACATAATTAATATAAAAAAGAAATTATATAGATATAAAACTAAGAATAATATAAAGTGCTTAAAATATTACAATCTAAAATAGTAAAGAACAATTTTATCAAATATCATATAATAAGAATAAGTCCATAAATATTATAACAAGAATACTAGCTGAAGAATATAACAAAATAGATAGCACTTACAATTAAAAATTTTATATTTATATTACATAAATAAAATTTAACATATATATATATCAAATACAAGTGAAATTAAAAGAAAAGATGAAAAAAATGAAAATTTTGGATCTTCATTCAATGTTATATTTGCTCATATTGCAATGTCTTTAATTTTTTATTTAGTATAAAATCTTCAATATTGAAAAGAGTCTTATTATCACCATTATTCAAAATTGTTGTATCAAATAACATGTCAATATTTTCATATCTAGGATTATTTTTCAAATCACTCTCATATATGAAACATGGTTTCTTATAAACTCAACCCGCCAAAAGATCAATATGGTCAAAAAAAATTGGTCTGTACAACTATTTATTCTATTAAGAGTCATAGTAAACAAATAAAAATTAATTGTTAAGGAATTGTAAGAAATTATATTCAACTTAATAATGATAATAACATATATTTCTTAAAGCTTTAAGTTGTATCGAAGACCAAATTGTTCAATATTTTGTCTTATAATTTATTTTTTGGAATAAATAAATTAAAATGCAATTTAATTCCTTTCATACCTTGTTACTCACACTTTTACTCAGAATTCAAATTATAAATCTTTGCAATTCTAGAAGACCACTTTTGAATTGATCATACTAAGGAACTTTAAGATAAAATAATCTTATAAACAAAACAAAGTGATGATTAATTTCAAACAAGTAATAAAAGTAAAGAAATGTATACTTAAATTAAGTTTATCTCTTTAACGAATTACAATAAGCATTTCAAAATCACAACTCTCATTATTGTATGTCTCTATTTATAAGCTAAGGGATCTTACATCTTCTCATATAAAACAATTGTTGTGATAATAACATTTTTCTATTAACTTCAACTTTCTTTGTCAAATTTGGTCTAAAATGGACACTCGAATAAAAAAATGAATCAACAAATAACAGAGAGTAAAGTTGCCTTTCCCATCTCTTATTGATAATTGCAAGATAAGGTGTATACAAAGAAAACCTATTTTTCAGATTAGCCTCTCTATAGTATCATAAAAATAACCCATTGTTACCTTATTGTTATTATTATTTAGACAAAAAACTTTTAACAAAAACTTGCAAACTTAGATGAAAAATTGATATTGAGACCATAATTCATGACTTTCAAGTATAATTTTGGAAACTTGCATTCTAGCATTAGATATGGCATACTGAGATGTAACTCACTTATCACCTGTAAATGTTTTGTCTCAACTTCTTCTTCATTAGAAATAATGAAGTGATAAGAAGTCAGTCACAAACCTTGTCATGGTAGGACGACACACCTATTATTGTTGAAATTCTTTCTCATTAAATTCAGAACCCATGAATGATTATAGATGAACTTAATCACATTTCCTACTTTCTACACAGTTTCACTAATGATAGAAAAGTATCTAACATCTCCTATATTTTTTAACATCTGGTCAATACAATATACAATATAAAGAGTCCAATAAAAAGAATTATACCTGCTTTGAAACCTTTTCCTTATTTCTTTATAAGTAGAATTATTATTAGTAATGAACTTTACAATATTTAAAAACCCAACGCTATTTATAACTTCATCAAATAAACATAGTATCCTTTTTCTTTTACAGGGCTAGATGCATCAATATACTTAAAAAACATTATCCCCTTATTAAAATAAGCCAAAAAAAATTAATAATAGGTTTATGTATTCTATTTGTCCAACTATAATATATGATTGAACACTCATAAGTTGCCCAAGTCGTTTTTCTTTCATCTGGATAACTTTTTATTTCACCTATAGAGCTGCTTAGAAGATTATCTCTGTAGTCATCAATTGAAGGAGTTTTATATTATGGATTATTAGATGCAATAACATCTAATATAGGCTAGTAATAATAAGACTAAGCAATATTAAATGATATATTGCATCATACCACCATCTAGCCACTTCATATCTACATTATAAGATACTTTTTTAAATTGTAAGGCACTTCAAATTTAAGGTTAAGCTTTAAGAGTTATTCATGGAGCAAAAATATTAGATTCTTGTCTTTTTCTTTTCTTCACTTAATATGCGTTAATCCTTTATTGTTAGGTAGGAATAACACTATCAACAATACGAATAACATCCTGACCGTCACAAAAAGAATTTCCACTACCAATTTAATACTTTATTCTTTACCTTCATTCTTTTTCACTTTGATACTCTTTAAGCAAAAGTTTCTTATTCCATTTCACATTATGACTAACTTTGTAATGATCCAAAATTTTGTTAAATGACTCGTAATGGACCAATAAAGAGAAAAGCCTATAAAAGTATAAGTTGAGCTTAAGAAAGCTTAAGTTCATTTCTGTCTTAAACTCTTTTCCTTATAGGATACTATTCACCCCCAAAATTTGACACTCATAGCTTTACCATCTGACCATCATTTCTGGCTACCTAGGGCTCTACGGAAAGCTCTTAGGACCTTTCACAAAACCCACAAACTTGTTTCTTCAAAAACAACCTAGATTTGGAGGAATCACAACTGGAAGTTTCGATTCATTTAAGTAAGTCAATGATCTCCTGTTTTAGTCATTTTTTGGTGAAACTGACACCACCATCATGCCTAATAACCCTAAAAATGTAGGAAAAGATGGAAACCCAACATCAGTCGGCCCATTTTTGCAGTGAATGGAAATGGGTCAATTTTGATCTTTAAACTTTTGATTCTCATAAATCGGGAGGGGTTTTGACACGAGACCAGTATCATTGGATTTCTAAAGGTAAGTTCATTATTTCTAGGTAGGTGGTGAAGATCACCGCCCCTCTGGCACCAGTGCGTGTACCCCACACTCAAATGACGGTGGTGATTTTCTAACCAACCCAAAAATGGTCAGAAATAATTTTAAAAATTCATGAATATTATGTAGATCATTTTTTATAATAGATATGTATTTAAATTTTTCATAGTTTTTGAGATAAAAATTTAAAAAGGGTATGATCTTATAGAAATGTATGAAATTGATTAAATTGAATTGTTCTTGATTAGAATTGAGAATATCTTGATATATTGAGTCTAAATGAGGGTGTATGGGTTAGAAATTGGTATATTTGAATTATGATTGCATTTATTATGAATTTTTGTGATGTAAATGTGGACTTAATTAGGCATGGACATATAATTTGGATGCCTAAATTGAGTTGTAATTATTGGTAGTCATAAAAGTGTCTTTTCTTTGTGGGAATTAACCTTTTTCTTGGGAAAGGATGTTTCTCAACCAAAATTTTCAATAGGCTCCCGTAAAACGTGACATCGTGGTTTTTAAATAAAAAATATAGTTCTTTAATATTAAGTGATGGTCTTATTCTTTGAGTGTCTAAAATTATTTTAAGTTCTAAATCCTAATGCTTATTCTAACTTTTCTTTCTATAGATCAATTAGAAGTTGAACCCTCCACTTCAAAACACTAGGTTTGGCGCCAAGGAGAGCATTCTACATGTAAGTTAATATTCATAGTTATGAACATATATTAGAATTTCATATTTATAATGGAAATCAACATCATTTTCATATGCATGCAAACATTCATACATATGGATTAACACATGTATACATATTTTTGTTGTGCAATGTTGTGCTTGTTTTGTTATGCAATAATGTGGAGGATTGTTATAGTATGAGTTACCTAGTCGGGTTCCCTAGTTTGTGTGCACAGTGAGTCATTAGTCAAGTATAGATTTGGGTTAGTATTGGGTCTATATTGATATGAGTCGGTTGGAACAGTTTGGTCAAGCTTACTCTCAAATGCCAAACTTTATATTGTACATGAGAGGTAGCATAATTGTGGCGATTCGGTCAAGCTTGCTCTCGAATGGCCATCGTGTTATAGTGAGGTTGTGGCGGTTCGGTCGAGTGTAGCTCTCGAATGATAGTCCACTACATTAGACCAAATGACCTGTGTGGAACAAGAGAGCCCCTATGACTACAATTTACAAGTAAGGGGTCTATCATAGGGTCAGTCATCAGCGCTCCACTATTATTTGTGAATGTGATGATTATGTGACATGATATTATTATGGAAAATGCATGCATGTTTATAAAAAGAATCATTATGTTATGAAATTGCATTACGGATTTAATAGATTGTAAATATATACATATTTATGTATCATTTGAAATCCTTAGGAGAGCACAACATAACCATAATATTAATTCACTCAAAGCAGAATTTAGTTTGCATTAGAACAAATCATATATCAGAACACAAACAGATTAGCCTACTAGTCCTTTTTACAGAAGTGGATAACGGGACCAGAACAGGAGATACCTATGATTGGTATCACAGAACAGACGAGACTTATATCTTAGTAACAAAAGACACTGAAGTGTCTAATATCAAAAGACACCGAAGTGTCGATAACAGGAGACATCGAAATGTCAAAATACAAAAGACACCTTATTATCATAGGAGTAGCTGCAGACCCTTCAAGGTTTGCCTATTTACCCACTGTTAGGATTTGACAATTTTAAAACAAAACATGTACATTTTAGTATCCTCATGTAAAATTTATATTGCAAAACATATGACTTTATTCCATTTTGCTCAACTTGAACATATTTATTCACATTTGATCAAACTCAAAGTGCTTTATAAATATAAGCGTTTGCAATGATGCACCAATGGATAAATTAAGTAATTACACATACATGTACTCACATAAGTTCCCAATTCACAAACATTCATAACTAACACATCACTCTTGTTCTTTAAATCACATTAGCATTCATAAGTAAACTTCATTCCTTTAACAACTTATAAGTTCCAAAATTAGGCACTTTGTTATTAAATAACACCTTCCTTAAGTTATTACTTTAATTAATAATCCAAACCTTATTCAACATCTAACTAACTGATCTCACATCAAACTAGGTTCATTTTATACCTTAATTAAGTCCAATTATACCATTAAAAAGTACCTTAATCTTATATAGTCCAACAAATGTACAAAACCAACCTTTTTCCCTTCTAAAGCATATCCCACAACTGTGGGAAGGTGTTATATAAGTCCCACAATCGTGGGATGAGTTTCACTCACCTATGACCTTCATTTTGGTTCCAAATTTAACTCCATACTCCATCTAACACACCTTCACCAAAATCCATCAATTTCACTTCAATTCTACCTTATTCATGCTTCAATCGCTTATCAAATTCACGTCTAAATCTAATTCAAAAGTCATTCATTAGGCAACTCATAAATCATTATCTTTCATACATCAAAACTAAAACAGAATTTGTCATACAAGGATCAATTTTGCAGCACTCATTTATCATCATCATAACACACATGTCATGCAAATTCAATCATCATAAAACTTGTATTAATACATGCTATAAAATTACCTTACCTATTTAACTTCAAATTCTAATTCCAAAGAACCAGTTAATCTAGCCCTTTCAAGTAACTAGCACACATCCAAGATCAAGGTGCAAATCTTAGCAGCAAAAAGATAGCATAAAAGATAACAAGATCTAGCTTCCTTGATGTAGCGATGATGATCCAAAACCAAACAAAAATTCCAGAAGTTGAGAGGGAGTGAGAGGTTTTGGTGGTGAGAGTAGTGAGAAGGAAACAGAAACACCAAATGAGTTAGAGTGATTTAGCTATTGCTTTGTAAGGTGTCCTAAGTTTAAATGGAAACATGTTCTTCCATGGGGTGACCTATATGGAAAGCATAGGAGTGAGCCACTTGTCTTCTTATCATGCTTAGAAATGCCATAACTCAATTAGGCCACTTGTCACTCAACCAATACTGCCAGATGTCAATACATTAGCTATGCAAAATGTCACTAACTTATAGGCTTAGTCATCCAATTTTGCATGTACCAACTTGTCTTGACACTTAACATTTTCCTAGTCCAAATGTACATTTTAATACCTCATTTTCCTAATGATATCAATTAATTCCAAATCATTAAGTATGATCCATCAAACCAAAATTCAAAACATATACAACTTACAATCATGTCACAATTTTAACACCAATCATATATACCTTCATGAACATGTAACATTTTAACTAGGGTATACTTTGGGGCCTACAGTTTTCTTGTATATATTGGATTCGCCTTGTATTAACTATTTTAATATTGTAGCACATTGAGTATTGTATATTGTTAGAACTATTTAATTATTATTAACATGAGATTGATCATTTTGAAATCTCATATTTACTATGGATATGGGGATTTGATGGCATTTTAGGCTTGCTAAGGGTTTAGTAAAACTTAAGTTTATTGTTTTTTTAGCGACGGTCACGATCCAAGATTGGGACGTGACAAAGTTGCTATAAGAGCTTTAGGTTTCAATTTGAGTTACTAGGTTGATAAGAATTGAGTCAAAATGTTTTTTGAATTACTACGACATTAAGATCATGTTTGTTTAAAATTGTTGTCTTTACTTCCATCCGTTCATAGTATTGCTACGATTTTTATCGTATCTAAAGACTTTCCTTATTCTTTGATCATAAGGAGAAAAGAAGGATGTTAGCGCTTATGATCCTCATTTCCAATCTTTTCTTCTTCTTCTTTCTTGTTTTTTTTAATAAATACTTAGAAGCCTCACCAACTCAGGAGACTAAATTTGAAGCTACTAATTGCCATTCTTCGTCAATTCAATGAGGCAATACCTAGTATGTGTTTTATGCTAGCGATGATAACGTTTGCAATGGATACTCTGTAAAATATGTGTAGTCTATGCAACCCAAAATATATTTAAAAAATGGGTTTGTTGTTACTTGAGTCATTTTCTAGTAATTGTTTCTTTTAGTTTCTAGAAGGGGATGAATTCTTCTAGTGCTGTTGGCCATTCATCTATCAATTTGGGAGATCAAAACCCGGTGCTAGAACTATTGCTTAGCCCACTGAGGATGAAAAGTTTCGTGACGATTTTGAAGACTTTAACAGTTCATTTGATTACTTAAGCTCAGTACAAATCACCAATTCAGTTGGTAAAGATCAATAGTCCAAGTTTGACAAAGTGGCCATAACTTATCTTCATCATATTCAAAAAGGAAAGCTCATCTAGCCTTTTGGATGTTTGTTGGCCTTAAATGAGGAAACTTTAAAGATAATTGCGTACAATGAAAATGCACTTAAAATTTTGACCCTGAGAGTGTCTCTGTCTTATAAAAAGCCTTGAATTTTGAGGAGGTTGCACTTGTGAATCCTATTTTAGTTAACTACAAGACATCTGGAAAGATTTTTTTTTAAAATGTAATCCTCAATTGAGTAATTGGTAGCATGATTGTTGACTTCAAACATGTGAAGCCTTATGATGTCACCATGATAACTACTGAGGCATTACACTTCTATAAGCTTGCAACCAAATCAATTACCATATTACAATTTTTACCTAATGGAAGCTTAGAAAGGCTTTGTGACACTATAGTTTAGGAGTTTTCTGATCTTGGTGGCTATGACAAGGTGATGGCTTATAATTTTCATGATGATGATCATAGGGAAGTTATTTCTGAAATAACTAAGCCTAGTTTGGAGTTCTATTTGGGTCTGTGTTACCCAATTAGTGAAATTCCTCAAATTGCACGTCTTTTATTTATGAAGAATAAGGTTTGAATGATTGCTGATTGTCAAGCAAAACATGTCAAGGTGCTTCAAGACGAGAAGCTTCACTTTGATCTGAACTTATATGGTTCAACACAATGAGCCCCACACAATTGCCACACGCATTATACGCAGAACATGAATACAATTGCTTCACTAGTTATGGTAGTTGTAATCAATGATAGAGATGAATATTTCAATGGCCCCATCTACACATATACATTGAAAATAAAGAGACTTTGGGGTCTAATAATATTCTATAATAATAGTCTAAGGTTCATTTCTTTTCTTATGAGGTATGCTTGTGAATTTCTAGCTCAAGTATTTACTATTCATGTCAACATCTGAAAATAGAAAATTAAATTGTTGAGATAAACATCTTGCAAACTCAAGAATTGTTATGTGATATGATAATGCGTGATGCCCCATTGAATATGGTTACTCAACACCTAAACATAATGGATCATGTGAAATGTGATGGTGTTGCACTATTATACAAGCATAAGATATGGAGGTTGGGAATAACTCTAAGTGATTTCCAGATATGAGGTATAGCTATATGGCTCTTTGAGTGCTATATTGATTCCATAAGTTTAAGTGTAAATACCTTGGTTGGATATCCAGGTGCTCGAGCTATAGGTGATATGGTGTATGGCATAACAACTGCAATAATAAGTTCTTAGGATATAATATTTTGGTTTCGGTCTCAAACTGTTTTAAAAAAATTTCGATGGGGTGGCGCAAAATATGAGTCAGGTGAGAAAGATAACATTAGAAAGATGAATCCAAAATCATTCTTTTAAGGCCTTTCTTGAAGTTGTCAAGATGAGGAGTCTGCCTTGGAAGGACTACAAAATGGATGCAATCCATTCTCTATAATCGATACTAATAAGTGCATTAAAAGATAAATAAATTGTGCATTCAAACATCAAAACAATTCATTCACAATTTAGTGGCCTAAAGGATAAAGTAATGTAGCAACTAGACACAACGACAAATGAGGTGGTTCGGTTAATTGAAACAAATACAGTTCTAATATTTGTGATTGATGTTAATGGCCTTGTTAAGGGGTGGAATGTAAAAGTTGCTGAGCTGACAAATATCATTGTTGATAAAACTATTGGGAAGCATCTGCTGACACTTGTTGAAGAATCTTTTGTTGTCAAAGTCAAAGTTATATTTTTCTTGGCATTATAGGGCAAAGAGGAATAAAATATTGAATTCGAGCCACAAGAATCACTTCACAAGGTACACTTGTATCTAATCCTTCTGACAAAGTACTTAAATGGAAAACAGCAAATGCAGTAGTACAAAACAAAATTCTGAGAAGAATTGATTTTAAGCTAGATGGAATCAATGTTGGACACCTCGGCTTCGTGAGATGCATGCCCGACGTCCTAAGTGACATCTGGACACGCCTCCTACAAAGGGGCCTAGACCAGTCAAACGCCAGAATCGTAACTTGACTTCTTCAAAACAATTGTAGCTCCATGTCTCTATTTTAGTTTGAAACAAAAATCATCTCATTCGGAACTATAAACTCAAGATATGATAAAAAAACCAAAGTATGTTCATAACCAATTCATGCTCTTCCAACCAATACCCTCACTTTCTTTCCATTAGTCTTCTTCAAGTTAACACCAAAGGCTACCAAGTTTTATGGAGAGATAGAGGAATGTGTTAGGAAGCTATTGCTTTAAAAATCAAGTCATTTGGAGGTCAGACGATAAAGTTATGACCAAAAGAGTCAAACATGTTTAGGTTTGGGAAAACCTGCGAGTCGCGATCGTGACTTTTCGAAATTTCCACAGAGTCGCAATCCCGACGAGTCGGATCGTAACTTCCCTTTCTTTTTGCTTAGATCCGTTATTTTTAAAAGAACATAACTTTTACTAGAGATGTCAGATTGACATCATTCTTAGACCGTTTTGAAGAAGACTTCTAGATTCACAACTTCTATGAAGATACCAAAAAGATATTTTACCTTTAAAAGGGTCAAATTTTCAAATTAATATAACTGTCCCATATGTACATCCTATATAGCATTACTAAGTTATAATGATCATATCTCTCAATTCTAATATCTAAAAATTTCATACTTTATATCATTGGAAAGATAAAAAGATAATCTACAACTTCTAAGAAGACAACTTTATCTAATTCAGCCTAAATCAATATAGTTTTTCCCCAGAAGTTAGAACACACTTTTTACCCTTATGAAAAAATTGAAAAAAACGTAACATAAAAACTTTGAGAAATCATGAGCAAGACACCATCATTTTTCATTAACATCAATAGATAAGAGTTTTATAAAACTTTAAAGGCATTTCAAGCTATAATACATCCTTGGTTCTATAAACCAAAATACAAAATAACCAAAATATACATGAGCCAATAACAACTTGAAATGCTACTAAAGCCTTGGGTTTTACATAAACTATTTCAAAATACACAAAGATCCAAATTTTGAGTGATGCCATGTCTCTCGGTTACTTGATTACTTGCTTGTCACCTGAAGATAAGACCGAAGGGGGTGAGCTTAAAGCTCGTGGGCAACAGTTTTATAATTGGTAATAAGCAAAAACCATTGAAATGTTCATTTCCATTGTAAAACCCACATTGAATCATGAAACACATATTTCCCAATTCTCAATTTATCAAACAATTTATAAGCAACCTAAATCATGCATTCAACAAACTTACCAACACTTAAGCACATCAAAATGGCTTGGGAGGTCCATAAAGAGAATGAACTATCACATTCCCACAAAAGGGTCCTGTGTAGTCATAAATAGAAAAAACTAACACAATCCCACATAGTGATTTTTGCATAGTCGTAAACATGCGAGAGTTTATGAAAGAGCTCTATATCACTAGCGGGTAGGCGAGAGAAGCCTTTAGTCGAAGTGCACTTGATATACAGAATGAACCAAATCAAACCCACATAACATGTATTTCATAACTTGTAAACTTGTTACCCAAAATGACACTTTTTTTCGAAAAGTGATTTCATATACATAGTATCTTTTCAAAAATCATTTTCATATTCTTTTTATAAATCATCAATACAATATTCACATACCAAACACATAGCACTTTCTCAAAGCATTCAATGAGCAATAAATGCACATTTATAACACAATTAAAAACATTTAACTTTCTTGATTTGGAAGAAACATTAATGGCTTATGACTCAATTATAAAAACGTAACCTACCTTGAATTCCTTGTTTATAACTTGCTCAAATGTGCCTCTCCTATTGCTACTCTTGTCTTTCTTGATTTCTTTCAACATTTGCAAAAATCTCATTCAATAGGAACCCAAATTGAAAATCTGAAGAACAAACCTACATTAAAATTGACCCCTAAAATACTTAAACTAATGCATTTCCTAAGTTTCTTGAACTAAAATCCTTCCAAAAATTCAAAAGATTCAAAATGGACTTACCTTGATTCTTCACCAAATAAAGAGATATTTAGCTCTAATGGAAGCTCTTATGTTCCTTTTTCTTTTTCTCTTCTTGAACCACCTCAAAATCTCTCTTGAGGCTAAGAAAAATTGAAACCTAACTCAAACTTCCTTCTTTTCTCTCTTCTCCATGACACTTTCTTCTTTCTCTCTTCTATTTTCATTCTTCTCCCTCAATTCACGTTTTCTCCTTCTCTTAAATGCAAGACCACATTTTCATCTTTCAATCCTACCCTTAATGAGTGTGCTGTTAGACCCTTAAATTCTGGAGTAGTTCTCAGCTACCTTGATGAGGAGCCTTAGGCAAGAGGTTAGTTGGATTTACGCATGAGGGAGGCATGCAAAAATACTAAGGCAAATATGGGCGAGTAGGATCAGACTTGGTGCGAATTTTAGTAGAGCATCGGACCTTGTGGAGATAGACTCGACCCAGGCTAAGGACTTGATGGACTAAGAACTTAGCCCATGCTCGGATGAATGGACCACGACTAATGGACTTGTTGTGGGAGCATTGGATCAGGCCAATATGCTAGTGGGCTTCGGCGAGATCACATTGCTTTATCAGTGGATAGAGATCGCAGGGAGAGCTTGGATGATGTGGCGATGACAATGAGTTAGAGTTGCAGTGAAACTCAACATCTGAAGATAGTGGAGATCTTTGCGGATAAGGATGTTATTATTCTGGATAGTGTTCTAGATCAATGTAAACTCTATCGTATGTTATCCTGTTAGATCTTATCTTATCAGTTAGAATCCTATTTGGATGGAGGTGTCATCCAATTGGTTTATGTTATCTTATTTGATAGGATAGATGTGATCTTGGGTAGTACAGATTTAGTGGGAATCTGTGACTCCAGGCTTGGGTGCCTATATATAGCTCATTCGAGCTTTGCTCTTTTCATTCTGTAATTCATTCAGAGATTCTAAGGGGTGGGAAATCAGAGAGAGCATTCTTTGTATTCTTCGAGGGAAAGTAATATAAAGTTGGTCTTTTGACCGTATCTCTGTGTTTTCTTTTGTTGCCTATATTCTTTATTGCTTCCGCGTTGTTTCTTCGAGAGTGTGCAAGTTAAACACTTCGAGAGTTGAGGAAAGGCTGAGTCTTACTTTAACGGATCTAAGTGAGACTGTTGTGCAAAGGGTGTAAGCGAGCAACTTTGGGTGAAAGTTTGAGTTCCTAGAATACCTTTGTAACAACTGGTATCAAAGCCAAAGTTTGAAATGGCTGTAGGCAACTTGACAGAACGGATGTCTAGGGTGGAGACACTCCTTGGACCAATTCCTCAGGGGGAGGAAGAAGTCACTTCTCACAATACTCGTTTTGAGATGTTGGAGGCGAGGATCCAACAGTTGCAGCAACAGATGAGTGAGACGTTGAAGGCACTGGAGGATTCCCAGTTTGAGATTACTATACTGAGGCGTGTCATTGCAAAGCAAGATCTCGGGCGAGGTGAAGGATCAACACCGCAACTTTCTTCTGTGAAAGTACATGAACCGAGGGTGTTCGAAGGCGTGCGGGACGCCAAGGTGTTGGAGAACTTCTTGTGGGATATGGAGCAGTACTTTGCGGCTGCTAGGGTATCAGACGCTGATAAGGTCAATGTAACGACCATGTACTTGGATGGGGATGCCAAGCTTTGGTGGAGGACGAGGACCTCTGCGGAGATCAGCGCGGGTAGAACTCCTGTAGATACATAGGAGTTCATGAAGAAGGAGTTGAAGGATCAATTTCTTCTTATGAATACTTCTTGGCTCGCGAAAGATGCCTTGAAGAAGCTAATGCAGGATGGATCGGTAAGGGATTATGTGAAATCTTTTAGTTCTCTCTTACTTGATATTGAAAACATGTCAGACGAAGACAAACTCTTCAACTTTTTGTCTGGGTTACAACCGTGGGCACAAATGGAGTTGCAGAGGCAAAATGTGAAGGACGTGGTTGGTGCAATCGCGGTCGCTGATGCCTTGGTGGATTTTCGAGCAATGAAAGAAACTAAGGTAAACTCCTCTAATTCTACTAAGGGTAAAGGCCATGCTCAACAGGAGAATACTAAAGGGAAAAGAAAGGACTCCAGGAAGGGAGACTTCAGATGGAAAAGCAAGCAAAATGGTGGGTCCGAGAGTGGGGAGACGTCCTCCAGAAAGGGCAAGGTTGCTTGTTTTCTGTGCGGCGAACCACATTATGCGAGAGATTGTCCGAGGAGAGAGAAGCTAAATGCCTTGATAGTCGAAGAAGAGGGTGAATCTTCGGAGGAGGCAGCGTTAAATCCGATTGCGTTATTGAATGCGGTTAGTAAAGAACCTAATCCTTATGATGAACTGATGTATGTGAAGATACAGGTTAATGGGATAGAGGTGACCGCGATGGTGGATACGGGTGCGTCACATTCTTTGGTTGCGGA
The DNA here is from genome assembly GCA_024752395.1 of Erythroxylum havanense. Classification (NCBI taxonomy): domain Eukaryota; kingdom Viridiplantae; phylum Streptophyta; class Magnoliopsida; order Malpighiales; family Erythroxylaceae; genus Erythroxylum; species Erythroxylum havanense. Next base: position 33,299,492 of record JANTNU010000002.1, read on the forward strand.
AAGGATGGTGCGCAAGTTGGGGCTTAAAGTATCCAAGACCCCGACGAAGGTAAAGACCTTGGCGGGTAAGGCACAAGCGGTGATGGGAGCTGCTTACAACGTTCCAGTAAACATAGGAAGTTGGAGTGCCAGGATGAACTGCATGGTCGTACCACTTGAGGATTTCGAGTTGATATTGGGGATCGATTTCCTTAAGGCAGCAAAGACGGTGCTGTATCCTAGTTTGGGAGGTATGATGTTTATGCACGGTGAAAAATCCTTCTTTGTTAATTGTTGTAGATTTGTTGTTGGGATGAAAGAGACTACGACATCGATAGCACATATGTCAGCTATGATCGTTGAGACGGAGCCGAACTATGCTCGAGGAAACCCGAAACAGAAGGTCGGTAAGGAGCATATAGTTGCCAAGATTGCGGAGGATCAAGGTGACAGGGAAAACTCAGCGGACCGAGCTTTTCTCAACATGTCTTTAGCGGACGCGGTGAGCCTTGAGGAGGCGAGTCCAAGTAGAAGCAAAGACGACCCCGATGGTTTAGAAAAATGGTATGTGGGTGAAATACCAATTGATATGAAGACTTGCTACCGTCTTCAACCGCTGGCTAAGAAGTCTTCGAGGGAACCGCTCGTGGAGAAGTGCCCACAGATTATTTCGACGAGGGCGTCGAATTCTTATAGTGGGGGTGGTTTGTTAGACCCCTAAGTTCAGATTGTGGGATCGTGCGAGTGTTGGCGGGCCTTGGCTAATATGTAACATCCCGTTACTGTCATTAAGGGTATTTTGGTAATTATGAGTCATACTGATAGGATTGCACTGCATTC